>CM053028.1:588273789-588833789 GCA_028564925.1 Lithobates sylvaticus
ATTATAGTCAGTTTCCATTTTGTGTCTCTCTAACATCCATTTTCTGTCAGATATGCTCAAGTCTTGCTAATTTAGTTTTGTTTCTCTTGTTCAGGTTATCTTCTCTTTGAGTTTCGTTTCTTGTAAAGCACGTGATATTTTAGAAATAATTAGTTTCACTTTGTCATAGCCTGTACTTATGTGTCTCTGTATATGATTGGATAATCTGTCAAAGGGCAGTACTTTCTGAAAGCCCCTTTTATATTCACACCCAAGAATAAAGATTAGATTTGCTTGGAGAGACCCTTGCTGTATGTTTCATTGTCTCAAAGGGCGAATCTCACAGGCCTGTTTCGGGATTGGACAGCACACTATAGCAGAGAGACAGAGAGAGAGACCCCTAAGTAATCTACATTTATTTCCTTTCAGCTGGGGTCTCGGTCCGTGATCGATTATAATATGTCTGTCTGGTGAGTAGAATTGTATCTTCTCTCACCGTGACGCCTATTTAGAAATCGTTCCTTTAAATCCTGTGATGTAGAAATAGTTTTTAGACCTTGATAAAAGACTGCTCTGAGAAGCAGCAGCAGCTGTTCTGAGATAACAGCAACAGCCCTATGGGGATGAATGGGCTTTAAGAAGCCCATTAATAAGACTGCTCTGAGAAGCAGCAGCTGTTCTGGGTGAACAGTTTTTATGGACTCTGAGAAGTCCATTTATAAGTCTGCGCAGCCTCTGTTCGGGATGCACAGTGATAACCTCAGGTAGGTTCCAGGACTTGAGAAGTCCGTAGGATAATGATTTATAAAGTACTGTAATTATAAGAAAAAGTCTGCTAAGGTGTGCTGGACAAAACCGATCTCTTTGCTTCCCTTATCTGTCGCGTAGATGTTAAGATAATTTGTAAATTGTCTGTGTGGAACTTGTCAGCGTTTGTAAGGTAAGGCAACGCCTTCCACTGCACTGTGTTATCATAGGACTTAAGGCGACTGATGTGTCTTCCTGTGAACTCCCGGCTTCTTTTTGTGATTGATGGAAGTTCCCAATCGAAACGTAGAGTAATGCTACAGTATCCGGTGATGTATTGATGTTTATTCTTAATGATTTATGTATGAATGCTTTGACTCTAGAGTGAGCGTAATAGCAATGTTAATAACACTTTCTTAAAGCGGTTCTGCACTCGATTTTTTATTTTTTTTTGGGCTATATGCCAAGGGCATATAGCTCAATTGGGGGACTTACCTTTTCCATCTTCCATCTCGATCGCCGCCGGTTTTCGTCCGATGAAGTTCTTTATCTTCTTCTTTTGTGCTGGGGGCCATCTTGCCTGTGGGCATGTGAAACCCCACAGGCACTTTAGATGGCCCAGCATGCACCGCCGTTACTCGCGCGTGCGCAGTAACGGCACATCTGCCGACATCTCACGAGATTTCGGAAGATGTGGCCGAAATCTCGCGAGATTTCAGAAGATGTGGCCGAAATGATGCCCGCACTGACTCCTGGGATCAATGACACCAGATCCCAGGAGACAGTGCGGCGTGACGAGGAACCCCCGCAAGACCCCGCCCACCCCGAAGAGACAGAAGACAGGAAGTCATCAATTACAAGGTAAGTAAAAAAAAAAAAAAAAACACATTTCATTTAGTACTCTTTGCCTGATTTGGAAGGCAAAGAGATTTACTAAATGAAATGTGTGCCGAACCGCTTTAAGGTAATACATAAATTGACATAGTCGGTAGTATACTCTGAGGCTAACTTTTGATAAAAACATGCTGTTTGGCTTTTTGCCAACATGGTTCAAGTGCTAATATCTCATTGAACGTAATAGATATAGTGAAGAATTGTTTGCGGCATTGGTACTACAGCAGTTGCAAGTACTGTTTGAACCTGTTGGCACTCTGCCAAAAATAAATTTGAAATACATAAAAAAATTGTTTGGTTATAAATAATAAGAAAAGTAATAACGTACAAAGCTTGCTTGTGATCAGGGTAACCTCTGGCCATAAGTGCTTATTGGCATTTTGCCAAGAAAAAAATAAATAAAAGTCAGAATGTTTACAAAGAAAAAAAAAAGATGCTGTGGAGATCTCTGGCTGGACCGTGGCTCCCTATGGCATCCTAGGCCGAACGTTGTCCACGATGGGTTAAGCAGAGTCATGAGATGGTGGATTTAGGGGTTAAATTAACCTTCTCCATGCCTGTATCATGCACCCCGCCTCCTCCCCCTTACATTCCACAACCAGATAAGAGCTGCAAAGACCTCATCACACAAGGACACAGTAAATAGCAGGGTGTGCTATTGAGTTTGAAACATCAGTGCAGACACATTATCAAAAATGATTTCTCAGGAAATCAAAGGGGAAACTTTTATAAAAAGAGGATAGCTTACAGCCAATAGTTGAAGATTTATTTTTATAAAGGGATCTTAAAGGGAAATGATCCCGCCCTACATTAAAAGAAAAGTAAAGAAGGCAATGGTGACTATAGGTTTGTACAAGACCTAAGGGCCATCAATAGCCTAGTGGTACAGATTGCCCCAATAGTGCCTGATGTGCCATCAATATTTACCGCCATACATTACGATGCAGAGTATTTTACTGTGATTGATTTATTGAACGCATTTTTATTTCCGTCCCTGTGGATGAGGAGGCACAACCAATCTTTGCTTTATGTTTTTTTTTTTTTTAAACCGCCAACTAACATGGTGTAGAATGCCCCAGGGCTATATAGACTCCCTTGCAGTCTATTCCATTGCCCTCCAGAGTACTCTCAGAGCTTGGATACCAGGACACTGTTCATCCCTGCTGCAGTATGTGGATGAATTCCTCATCTGCAGTTGTACTCGGGTGGCCGCCCTGGAGGATGGGAGGGATCTTTTGAAATGTCTTTTTGAAAGTGGTCACAAAGTGTCAAAGAAAATTGCAATGGTGTCAGAAAAAGGTTGAATATCTTGGTTTTGAACTCTCAAAAGGAGAAAGGAAAGTCAATCACAAAAGAGCTATGGCTCTTGTGGGTCTGCCCCGCCCACTTGCTAAGAAAGACATGTTCACCTTTCTTGGTATGATTGGTTACTGCCGCCAATGGATACCTGACTGTTCCTACTACAATCTCCTGAGACAAGCCACAGGTTTACACATGCCAGATTGTATAAAATGGTCAGATGAAATGTGCAATGCTTTTGTGTATTTGAAAAATGCTATGGTAATGGCTCCAGGGCTCAGCCTCCCTAACAAGGAAAAAATGTTTCATTTGTTTGCAAGGGAAAATTGTAAGGACGTTGTCAGGTGTCCTCGCTCAGGAGCATGGAGGCAAGTTGCGCCCTATTTTTTTTCAAAGATGGTTCCGCTGCAGGTTCAAGGCATGCCTGTGTGTCTCAGAGCTTTAGCATCCTATTTGATGATGGTTGAGATGGCTACTTTCACTCTGGGGCACGACACTACACTTCACACCACCCACAATGTATCAAAAATGTACATACACAGCACATGTCTGCTCAAAGGTTGAACGGCTATGAGGTGATCTTGCTGTCCAATCCAAAATTGCACATCAAATATGCTTCTCCCACTTCAGGACCAGCACCAATCCAAATGCCCTTTTAGGATTAAAAGGAGAGCAGAATGAGGTTGTGCCACAACATGATTGCATAAACCTCATTCACCAAGAGTAGACACATCACCCAGGTCTGATATATCTTCCACAACACTGCAGAGCATACACAGGCCAACAAACAGATAGCCAAGGGAAATGCTCTGGCTGATTAGCTGCTAAACAAGCTGCTACTTCACAAAATGCACAGATCCAAATGCCCTTGCTAGCACCAGAATTGTTGTTTGTTTTTTGATCAGGTTCTTTCAGATTTATAGGGATGTGCAGAAGAAGCTGATCTCAGAGATTGGGACGAAATAGGTGTGCAGAAAGATCCAAAGACTGGACTTCTCTGCAAAGAGGGGAAGCCATGTATACCAGTAGCTAGTGCATCACTTTTTGTAGCTAGTGCATCACTTTTTATTTCCCAGTTCCATGGAATAGGTCACAGAGGCTGGAAAGCCACTTGTGAACTATTGGAGAAAGACTTTTACATTACAGAACTTTCCTGGCCGATTTTATGTAGCAAGATGCATCACATGTATCAGGAACAACCCACACAAGGCCGAACATGAACACCTGATATATCCAACAACTTCTTTTACACATTTGCAGATTGACTTCACACACATACCCAAACTAGGCAAAAGACAGGAATATCTTTTGGAAATTGTGGACAAGTTCTCAAGTTGAGTTGAACTTTTTGTAACCACAAAAGAAGATGCACAAACAGTAGTGAGGATCCTCGTTCAGGAAATCATTCCTCGATGGGGATGCCCACTTCTTATAAACTCAGACAGACAATGGACCTGCATTTGTATCAAGGGTCTGCCAGGACTTGGTAAAAACTCTCAAAATAGAACGAAAGTTTCACATTCCCTAACACCCTCAAAGCTCAGGGATAGTAGAAAGAATGAACAGAACAATAAAAGACAAAATAAGAAAGGCCACAGGAGGAATCTTTGCCAACAGGAAGAAGGTCCTCCCAGCAGTCCTGGCAGAAATAAGAATGACCCTTCCAAGACAACAGTGTATTCACCTTTTGATGTCTTGATGGGTCGACCTTTCCCCACCCCATGGGCCAGAGCACATTTAATGATAGAAAAGGGAGATTTAGACTTATTACAGGAAGAATATGTAAGGTAATTGGTTGAAACATTGTAAACATTTGAGAGAAATGTTGCTCGCACCTCTCCTTTTTCTTCACAGGAAGCTACTCACCCCTTTAAATTGGGAGACACCGTGGTGGTCCAACAGCTGAACAGAAATAAGAAGCAAGAGTATCCCTTTGGACCTCCTACCACAGTGGTTGCAGTGACCAGAACAGCCATCCTAGTGGAAAATTGCCAGTCCTGGATCCATGCCAACAGAGTGAAAAAGGTTGCCCAAAGCCCCAAGAGCAAGAAGAAGATCTTGGATACAGAAGCAGAAGTCCAAGCAGAAGAAGGAGTTCCTGGGAAAGCAGGTCCGGCCAGAGAAGATGACCTCGCTTATTTCACCACAGACTTCTGGCAAAGCATTCTGCCCACTGATCCTGATCTCTCTGACAGTGTTCCTACCCACCTGGATCACCACTAACTGTATATAACACCCTGAAGATTTGGGTGCAATTAAAAGTATCTGTGGGACACACACACACACACACAAGAGAACATTATATTGACACAAGCTAGAACCGAGAGAGAGATTGGAGATAGTTTTACTGATAAGATGCTTTTGCTAAAATTTAAGTATGCTTATGCTAAAAAATCAGATGAAGAATGTTGGATATGTAGCAAATTACATCCTAGCACTGCCCGAATTGCCCTTTTGGCTGTACCTTTAAATATTTCCTCCTTTCTCAACGAGACTCCTCCTGTATTCTTGTCTAACATATCCACTCTGTACATAAACAACATTGTTACCTTTGCAATAGCAGGTAGAAGTCATTCCCCTGCTTGGTGTTTTAATTTAGGGAATGAGACACAGACTAACCCCTCTTTCTGCAGCAGGTCAATATTTAATATCTTCATGTGCGAATCCAGAGTCTCTGCCCCTGCCTGCTCACTGTTTCAAGTATCTGACCCAGGGTTAAACTGTACTTTGCATAACTTTTTCTTTTTCTCTAAAAATGTAGGTGCTATATTACACTAATTTATAATCGCAACACAGGAAAAGTACACTCATGAGTTTGTCGCTAAGAGACCTTTTGCACTGGGACAAAGCATCTATGTATGTTGTAGGAGAGTGTGTTATCCCTGGGTGCCCCTCCATGTTAAGGGATGGTGTTACCTTGCATCCTTGTTATCTGTCATGGGAGTGGTAGGGGATTATAAAAGGGGACATCCCCTAGAGGGCAGCTCCAGCAGGAAGCTAGGGACATTGCTAAAACATGGAGCCCATTTGCGAATGCAGGATTTGGGCTTGGAGGTATATTTTCATGGTTAAAAGACATTGTCCTTGTTATGATATTTATCCTTGCTCTGATTCTTTACCTCTGTTTTAAATGTTGCACTTGCATAATTGCACGCTTTCAATCTCCTGATGATAAGGTTCTATCTCACATGACATACATGAAGAGTCATCGGGCAATCTATGCCACAGCCCCAAAGAAGTATTAAAACACAACGTAGAATGTAGAGATCTTATATGATCTAAGAGGGGATTGAAGGGATATTTAGCTTAACTACTTCTTTGTATTATAGTCAGTTTCCATTTTGTGTCTCTCTAACATCCATTTTCTGTCAGATATGCTCAAGTCTTGCTAATTTAGTTTCGTTTCTCTTGTTCAGGTTATCTTCTCTTTGAGTTTCGTTTCTTGTAAAGCACGTAATATTTTAGAAATAATTAGTTTCACTTTGTCATAGCCTGTACTTATGTGTCTCTGTATATGATTGGATAATCTGTCAAAGGGCGGTACTTTCTGAAAGCCCCTTTTATATTCACACCCAAGAATAAAGATTAGATTTGCTTGGAGAGACCCTTGCTGTATGTTTCATTGTCTCAAAGGGCGAATCTCACAGGCCTGTTTCGGGATTGGACAGCACACTATAGCAGAGAGACAGAGAGAGAGACCCCTAAGTAATCTACATTTATTTCCTTTCAGTCACAGGTCCCAGCAGATTGCCCGGCCATTCATAACGCACAGCGTGGCTCACGCATGCACAGTGCACTCCCGGTTGTGAAGCCACAGCCGGATGCCCACACTTGCAATTCCGGCGCCACAGAGAGGAGAGGGGAGAGGAGCGAGGCTTTGGGTGGCCGCATAACTGGACCGTGGGACAGGCGAGTGTCTGTTTATTAAAAGTCAGCAGCTACACTTTTTGTAGCTGCTGACTTTTAAATGGGTGGAACTCTGCTTTAAGCGAGGCCTGCCTAAATTTATCTGCACTGGCCAAAAACCTAACTCTAGCACTTATCTAAGGTACATGGTGCTACACTCCCCCCACTAGAAATCAGCTGGTCCCTCAGCTGAGAAAAATTTAAAAAAAAAGGGCATCCCATAAGATAAATTGGAAGGGGAAAAGGGAAATAACTTGGACGGGGAACTGTACAAATAAATTACGTACAAAAATAGCTGTATACATTTTTGACAGGAAATTACATCTGTACAGACTGGATTAGGCACTCCCAACTAGACATGTGCAATACGTTTCGTTTTTTTTCATTTTTCGTTATTTTCGTTCATTTGTTTTCGTACGAATGAACGAACGATTCGCTAAAAATTTTAACGAATAACGAATCGTTTGAATCGAACGAATCCGAAAACGAAAATCCGGAAAAAACAAATTAGAAACAACGAATGTACGAAAGAAGAAAATCCCGAAAAACGAAAACAGGAACAACGAAAATCAAAATGAACGAAAAAATTCGTACATTCGTAACTTTTTTTTTTTTGTTGAATTGGTAATTTTCCGTGTCCCTTACAATGGTGCTGCTTAACGTGCCTCGAATGGATTGAACGAAAAAATTCGTAAATTGGTAACCTTTTTTTTTTTTTTGATTCGTAATTTTCCGTGTCTCTTACAATGGCGCTGCTTAACGTGCTTCAAATGGATTGAACGAAAAAATTCGTACATTCGTAACTTTTTTTTTCGATTCGTAATTTTCAGTGTCTCTTAAAATGTAATAATAGCATATACATTACATAAAATTATGAATTATGCTCCGATAACGAATGTTACGAATGTACGAATAAATACGAATGCGTCCGAATTTCGAATAAACGAAAATTAAACTAACGGAAATACGAATCAACGAAAAAAATAACTCTTACGAAAATACGAATCGTTACGAATACGAACACCGACAATTTTTTTGTTGTGCACATGTCTACTCCTAACTACAGGTCCCTGCAGCTAGCAGTAAATACACATTTTGAGCCAAAATCTCTCCCTCGGAAAAAATACTCTGCTCCCAGAAATTCTTGTCTCCAGCCGGAGGGGGTGGACATCCGTCCCATCCCAGAAGAACCTAAGAGAAGACAAAAACAGCACATCCTACTCTTTAAATCTATCTTTACACTGTACATGGTTTCTGTTGGGAGGGGTTAGCATCCTGCCAAACAAATATCAAAGCAATAAAGCGCATACATTTCTCTTGTCTTGTTCTGTCAGAAGGGGGGTTATAAAAGAAACAACAGAACAATAAAAAATGAATAAATAAAAAACACCATGTGTACAACAGGTGAACAGTCCTCTTTAGAATTCCTGATGGGAGAGGCACCTCCCCGAACAAGCAGGTTCCAAAGGGCTGGTAGAGGAACAAAATTCACCCAAGTGTCTTTGCAACAGCCAGTTCCTCTGTCGGCACATAGGGTGGCAGGCTAGTTTGTTCCTGCAAGTCAGGGAGAAAAGAAAAAACACAACCCTGCAGTCAATGCGGCTTGTTCTATGCATCCTGTGGCTCCTCACAGTTCTCCTATGCATAAAACTGAGGGTCAGGCAACCTCCTTCGGCTCCCTCCTTCTTTCTCCCCGGAGACTGAGTAACTTTGCAAGGGCCGACCCGTCTGTAATCCATAGGCACGGTGGCCACGAGTAACAGCACATAGTGAACAGTTCCTGAGTTGCAGGATTGGTACAAGTGTCCGTCCCCGGTTGGGGCAACTCGGCAGCAGGAACAGTAACTAGCGACAGTCCTTGTTGGTTGCTATGAACAACAGCACTTGTGAAAGCACTGAACAATAGATAGAGCACACAAGTCCTTCCCCTGGGTTCAATCCTCAATGGTGGCGGAACAAAACAGATTTCTTTGGCTCCATTGATAGGGGCAACATCTGGCAGGTTACCTGTGAACAGGCGGTCCCAGCTCGAGCCCCCAAATGTAGCGGTACCCCCCAAAGGGGCTGCAGAAAGTTGCAGTTCCACCTGTCACCCCGCCCAGCCTGGCATTCACTTCCAGTCACTCTCCAGACAATGAAGAGTTCACAGCTTTGTTTTGTTATTTTATTAAGGGATTATAACTTGGATGGGGTAAGGGAATTATGGGATGCCCAAAATCAATAGCAAAAAATCAATAGGATGATCAATTGGAACCGCTTTTTACATCTTCTCGAGCTCCAGCCTCCTCCAGCACAATGCTTATTTGCATACTGTTTCTCTCTCTCCTGTACAGTACTTGGTTCCTGGCACAGCTAGCACATGGTAGGCCCAACTCTAATCCAGTCAAACCTAATAAATTTACATTTGCTGACAGGGACAGCAGACCCCTTTGTTGTGGCAACCAATGGTGAAAGTCTTTTAGTGCTAGCTGTATTGAGGTGGGCTACTGATCCCAGTTAGTCCTGTGTAGACTCTGATAGCCCTCCAGGCTGCAGCCGCCCAACTTCAATGCCAGCAACCTCACAGTCTCTCCCTCTGGCTCTACATCCACTCCTAGCATGCCTCTCCCAACTCTCCCGACTGTGTCTGTCACTCACCGACACCTGGTGGATCCCTCCTGAAAACTTGCCCGTAAGTGTTCCCCGCTGTCCTCTCCTGCTCCTGTTCAGGACACCCCTTGGGCTCTGTGGGGTTCCTCTACAGCTGCAAGCCCCTGGCCCAAGGTCACCCCCCAGACTAGGGGGGCTCCCTCCTTTCGCGCACTCAAGGCACTAATACACTTCAAGGGTTGTGTGGAATCCCTGATGTACAGGAAGACAGGACTTCAGCGAGGAGCAATTCCCTCACACAGGACAGGAAAGTGTTTTTTTCCCTGTGTGAGATCTTTGATGTCTGTACAGATGGGACTTCTGTAAAAAACATTTCCCACACTCAGGACAGGAATTCGGCTTTTCCCCCGTGTGAGATCTCTGATGTTCAACAAGTACTGATCTTCGCATAAAACCTTTCCCACACTCAATACAGAAATATGGCTTAGCACCAGTGTGCATTCTCTCATGTCTTTGAAGATTGGACTTCCGTGAAAAACATTTCCCGCACTCAGGACAGGAATACGGCTTTTCCCCCGTGTGAGATCTCTGATGTGTAACAAGATCAGATTTTTGTGCAAAACATTTCCCGCACTCAGAACAGGAAAGTGGTTTCTCCCCCGTGTGCAATTTCTGATGCCTGTAAAGATGGGACTTCTGTGAAAAACTTTTCCCGCACTCAGGACAGGAATGGGGCCTTTTCCCCATGTGACATCTCTGATGTGTAACAAGATCTGATTTTTGCGCAAAACATTTCCCGCAATCAGAAAAGGAAAGCGGCTTCTCCCTTGTGTGCAATTTCTGATGCCTGTAAAGATGGGACTTCTGTGAAAAACATTTCCCGCACTCAGGACAGAAATAGGGCTTTTCCCCCGTGTGAGACCTCTGATGTTCAACAAGTACTGAATTTCGTATAAAACATTTCCCGCACTCAATACAGAAATATGGCTTGTCACCTGTGTGCAATCTCTCATGTCTGCGAAGATTGGACTTCTCTGAAAAACATTTCCCGCACTCAGGACAGGAAAGTGGCTTCTCACCCGAGTGAGATCTCTGATGGCTGTAAAGATTGGACTTCTGTGAAAAACATTTTCCACACTCAGGACAGGAATACGGTTTTTCCCCTGTGTGCAATTTCTGATGTCTGCGAAGACTGGACTTCAATGAAAAACATTTCCCGCACTCAGGACATGAATATGGCTTCTCGCCTGTGTGCAATTTCTGATGTCTGTAAAGATTGGACTTCAATGAAAAACGTTTCCCGCACTCAGAACAAGAAAGTGGCTTCTCACCTGTATGAGATTTTTTATGCCTATTAAGATGGAATTTAGAACGGAAACACTTCCCGCACTCAGTACAGGAAAACCTCTTATGTTTAGGAAGGACAGCACCGTCCCGCACAGTCTGAGGTTCCTCAGGATAAGAGGAATACGATGGTCCATCTACACTGTGTGGTGCCGGATGGACATTTGAGGTAGTCGGGTTTTCTCCTGGACTATACTGTGTGATGTCCTCATCTTCTACTTTACAGTCTGGAGACAAAGTGAGACAATCCTCTGAGGTTTTCCTCATCTCCCGTCCATCTACTAAAATAGAAATAAAAAGATTATTACTAGACATGAGCAGATTGGTTCCCCTAAACCAGGACTCCGCCCACATCAGGCAGCTTTGTCTCTGAGGATCTTACAATTCCCCCCTCAAGGTAACTAGTAAATGGGTCCTCTGATCTCCTGCCAGTTCATTTCTTTATTCATGGACCTTAGTCAGAGAGTGAGGAAACAACGAGAACTGTCTATACAGTGACAGTGATGAGGGGATTATAGGACGAGTGTCCCCACCCCCTTCCCCTCTATTAAATCATCAATAGTAAAAGGGCTAAGCCCCACCAGAAGTCAGAAGCCCCATACACACGGTCGGAAAATCCGACCACCAAATCCATCGGATTTGGTCCGACGGATTTAGTCCGACCCTGGTGTTGCATACACACGGTCGGACAAAGTTGTCGGAAAATCCGATCATTCTGAACGTGGTGACGTTTGTTGCGTACGACGGAACTACGTAGAGGCTAGTAGCCAATAGCTTTGGTCTTGTAATGTGATCTGAGCATGCGTGGCACTTTGTCCGTCGGAATTCGCTACACACGATCGGAATTGGTGTGATCGGACTTTGTTGTCGGAAAATTTTTAGAGCAGGAGATACAACTTCGTCCGTCGGACAATCCGATGGAAAATGTCCGATGGTGCCTACACACGGTCGGAATTTCCGACAACATTGTCCGATAGGACAGAATCCATCGGAAAATCCGACCGTGTGTATGGGGCTAGAGAGTGAGGATGGGTAACTAAGATGAAGACTGGACTGATACTAAAGACCATCATCATTGGGTTACTGACTTCTCCCTCATTATCACTTTCTGTTAAAGGTTCCAAATGTATCAACATATTATCACATTATTATCAACAAGTATACAGACATTTCATACCACCCAGCACAGCCAGCAAAAAACAGAGGAAGTGACCCGGGTCTTCAAACTACATGCCTAGATTGAGTAATGTCTAAGGCAGGGGTCTTCAAACTACAGCCCTCCAGTTGTTCAGCAACTACAATTCCCATCATGCCTAGCCATGTCTGTAAATGTCAGAGTCTTACAATGTCTCATGGGATGTGTAGTTCCGCAACAGCTGGAGGGCCGTAGTTTGAAGACCCCTGGTCTAAGGTGAAAATTAACATTTTGCGGCCAGTTGAACCCCAGAATCTCCATAAATCCAGTCTAGATACATAAATTGTGTCTGCAGCACAGAGAAGGAAGATTACCCGAGAGAAATACAGAAATACAGGATGGGGAACACAGCTCAGGAAAGTGACCAGGGGATTACAGGCTGATATCACCCAGTCCTTGCCCTACTCTGGACCAATCAGTGAGCAGTATGGGTGGAGGAATGTATTTAGTGTTAATGACCCACCTGTGCTGATCTCTGTAGGAGTGTCCTCCTCTATAAATGTCCCCGTTATTCCATCCTCCTCCATAGACTGCTGATCATCCCTCACATAAGTCTCTTCTTCTTTAATCTCAACTTTTATATCTATCAGATCTTCACCCTAAACCAAGGAAAGGATCAAAAATAACATCTGTATGACATAAGCTTTAATATTGTGACATCATCAAAAATAATCCACGAGTCCATGTTCTAGATGTTCCATTCCACCAACCTTGTAACAGTGAGGGATGGTGTGATCTTCCTGTGTGGAATACAGAGGACGGGGACATCTCTCTGGTGGGTTCCCATTACTGGATCCATCTGTAGGAAACACACACACTGACTGAATACATTGGTTCTATGTGTTTATCAGATGATGGGGGATCTAGGTGGAGCCTCCGTACTGCTCTCTCCTTTACAATAAAGTCTCCTCTTACCCGGTGATGTGAGGGGCGGCTGATTGTCCATCATGACGTCCTTGTAGAGATCCTTGTGTCCTTCTAAATACTCCCACTCCTCCATGGAGAAATAGACAGTGACATCCTGACACCTTATAGGAACCTGACACACAGAATGATACAGTCACCATCCAGACACATCCCTTGTCTGTTACTGGATAATGTCCCAGAATTCCCAGCACCGCTCACCTCTCCTGTCAGCAGCTCCATAATCTTCTTGGTGACTTCTAGAATCTTCTGCCTGTTGTGTCTCTCAGGTTTTAGGGAGTCACATGGAGGCGATGTGATGGTCATATTATCACCCAACTTCACAGGAGGCAATCTCTGTATTGGAAAACCAATAGTAATAACATGTCAGAATCCCAGAATCCTCCTCACCTCTCCGGTCAGGTCTGCGTTTTATGAATAGAGATAACAGTGATGTCATGAGACCTCCCAGAATCCTCCTCACCTCTCCGGTCAGCAGGTAGATGATCTCCAGGGTGAGGTTTAGTATCTTCTCAGTCATGCGACTCCGGTCCTCCTCCATCCTCATTGGTCCTGTCATTTGATCTATACAGATCTCCTTGTAGACGGATAACTTTGGTAAATGAAAGTAAGAATTATTTGGATGGTATTGGTCACACAATAATAGGATGTGGATGTGGGGGGGGGGGGGGGGGGTTTCGGTACATTTAAAAGGATAAGTTCACCTTTGGGAACATGTCACATGCTCCATCCGATTTTAGGGTGGAACATTTAACATGTTCACAGTGCTGTACCCCCCTGTACTGGCTGATAATGTTTGATAACAGCGTGGCCGTGTTGGTCTCCGCTCATACGGCCGTTTCATTTATATACACAGCTCTGTGTGTCCAAATGAACTACAAGCTCAGACATCCGGCTGTCGACTTGTAGTCCTCAATAAACTACCACGGCGCTGTGGAGTGCTGTGGTAGTTCATTGAGTCTTCCTGTCAGCAATGTATTGGCTTACCCATATGGGATGTACGGGATTTATGGGATATAGGGGATATATGGGTAAGCCGATACACTGACAGTGTGCAGGAGACCTGCATGACATCAGAGATCTGCTTTACAGGCTCCTACTACAAAAAATAATAAATGCACATTTTTATACCTGCAAAAAGATGTGCATTTATTATTTTTTGTAGAAAGGTGAACTTATCCATTAAGGACTACTGCCCCCATGGGAAGACATTTCATTTGGACTGTTTAGTGTTTGTTACATTTTCATGAACCCAGAACTCTCTTGGGTTGCCGGATCAGAAATTCCCTTTTCTCTGTGATCCTTCCTGTGACTTGTTTGCTCTGAGGCAGTGCTGTGAGGACAATGTTGGGTCATCATGATGTCCAGGAAGGGGAACTTGCTGACTTTTGGCCGGAATTGCCGGGTAATCAGGATAATTACCAGAAGCTGTAGGGCTCAAATCTTTGGCAGCCTGCGGACTGATAGGAGTGATATCACCCCCACAGTTATCACCTTTGGTTTCACTTGATCCTCCCTTTTATATTATAAGCTCTAAGGAGCAGAGCCCTCTAATGCCCTCTTGTTATAAAGCGCTGTGCAAACTGTTGTGGCTATATAAATCCTGAATAATAATAAAAATATTGATAATGTCACTGTCACTCTCTGCAGTAAGAGAAGGTATTGGATTGGATAGCAGGAGGATGGTGCTGGTGGAGTAAAGAGCTGTGGGGGAGGAGTCTCTTCTCTTCCTGCAATGGCAGCCTAGTGTGGGTAGGAGGACAGCAGGGGGAAGAGTGGCAGTGGGCTTCTGGGCCTCTAAATTCCAGTACCAGGCACTGCCAGAGCCTGTGTCATGGGGAGGTATTGGACAGCCTCCCCCAGATGCAGAGCACTGACCCCTGGCCCCCTGCTAGGCAATGCTGCACAAACAGACCTCCTCTAAGAACAAGTGCCCACCAAGGGGCGAAGGACTGTGCTTCTTCATTCCACTTAGTATCTTGGAAAATTTTATTTGACCAGTGAGGTGGTAAGAAGATGATGGTCAACTTCCTTTTCTGGCAGGAGTTCTCTAAGAAGGTCTGAAAAGTGAATGCAGGTGGGGGGAACCACCATAACCAAGAGTCCCCCCTCCATAACCTAGACTCCTCCTGAGCCCTACAACTTCCTTTTCCCTCAGAGTCCCACTGCTCTCCATCCTTATCAAGGGCCCAAAGTCCTTCAGCTACATTACCTCCTCAGAATCCTTCAACCCCACTACCCCCTCAGGTGCTACAAAGTCCTTCAGCCTCAGTACCCCCACCCCCCCACCCCAAGAGACCTCCCAGCTCCTCTACTTCCCTCAGAACCTTCAATATTTTCCTCCCTCTGACACCAATAATGGAACATATTGTTCATGGCAGGCTGGGGAATGTTTTCTTCCTCCTGACTAGCAATCTAAGGGGCTCTATACTCCATACTCCTGACCCCTGCACTTAATCATTATGTTGGCTGCATATTGTAATGATAGCCATTTGCTGCCTGTGTAGTGTAATAATTAAATTACCCTTTGTAGACCATGTATGGTCAGGATGGTCATTGTTTTGTCTATTTATTGTCACTGCTGTCTGTTTAGAGGAACATATTACTAGAATTTATCTCCAAAATGAAGAGAATGTTCCGGCCCCGTAATTGGGGAAATGTTCTGACCCTAAAGGGGTTAATCTAGGTTTCCACACTATATATGTATGTATCATCATCTGCTGGAGATAAAATACATCACAGTGACTATGGAGGAAGAGGACGGACATGACGGGGGGTTACTGGGTGTAAATAGAAAATAAGATCTTATTACCTCCTCTGCTGCCACATCCAGCAATGTCTCCTCTCTACTTCCTCCCGACTCGCCTCTCACAGGAACCATCCCATTTATACCTGACATCACTTCCTGTTTGTACCTGACATCACTTCCTGTTTGTCTTCCATAGAGACTTCTTGTCTGGATAGAAGTGAGATCACCATCTTGTGGAGCTCAAAGGAACTGCATCCCTGATAAACATCTCGTAGTGTGAACACGGCCTTGTGCTGTGTGTATGTACTGTATATCCTTATAGATGGGGTCATCTCCACTCCAACCAAGGGGGATAGAAATATATTACTGCCTAGTAAGGATGAGCCGAACACCCCTCCGGTTCGGTTCGCACCAGAACATGCGAACAGGCAAAAAATTCTGATGAACACCGTTAACGTTTATGGGACACGAACATAAAAAACAAAAGTGCTAATTTTAAAGGCTTATATGCAAGTTATTGTCATAAAAAGTATTTGGGGGGCCTGCCCCAGGGGACAAAAAGTTGAAAAAACAGGTGTTTTTTCGGGAGCAGTGATTTTAATAATGCTTAAAGTGAAACAATAAAAATCAAATATTCCTTTAAATATCGTGCCTGTGGGGTGTCCTTAGTATGCCTGTAAAGTAGCAAATCTTTCCCGTGTTTTGAACAGTACCGCAGCAAAATGACATTTCTAAAGGAAAAAAGTAATTTAAAACTATGGCTGTAATGAATTGTGGGGTCTCAGCAATATGAATAAAACTCATTGAAAAAAAAACGGCATGGGTTCCCCCCCCCCAGTCCATTACCAGGTCCTTTGGGTCGGGAACCTAAAACCAAAAATGTAAAAAAAAAATTGTGTGGGGGTCCCCCCAAAATCCATACTAGGCCCTTCAGGTCTGGTATGGATTTTAAGGGGAAGCCTGCGCCAAAATGAAAAAAAAAATGGCGTAGGGGTCCCCCCAAAATCGATACTAGACCCTTATCCGATCACGCATCCTGGCAGGCCGCAGGAAAAGAGGTGGGATTAGAGAGTGCCTCCCTTCTGAACAGTACCAGGCCACATGCCCTCAACATGGGGAGGGTGCTTTGGAGTAGCCCCCCAAAGCACCTTGTCTCCATGTTAATGGGGACAAGGGCCTCATCCCCACAACCCTTGCCCGGTGGTTGTGAGGGTCTGTGGGCGGGGGGTTAACAGAATCTGGAAGCCCCCTTTAACAAGGGGACACCCAGATCCTGGCCTCCCCCCTATGTGAATTGGTAACGGGTACATTGTACCCCTACCATTTCACAAAAAAGTGTCAAAAATCGTAAAAATTACAGGAGACACTTTGGGAAAAGTCCTTTATTAAAAAAATAAAAAAATAAAAATGTCCTCAATCCTATGTCCCCTACTTAGTGGACCCCGAAGGTAGAAAGGTACACCTTCCCTCCCAGATTGTCTCGACCTTCCGTAGATTTTACCAATCCTTATATAATTTGCCTACCAAATCACAACCTCAAAATATCATGGAGAAATATATTTCCTCTTCAGGTATTTCTCAATTGACAGAACAGATTCGAGAAGAGTTGGACGTTGCTATTACCTTAGAGGAATTGCAAGAGGCCATCAGGACATCCAAACCCGGGAAAGCTCCAGGCCCGGATGGCTTTACACATAAATACTACCAGACTTTTTTCCCTCAGTTGGGTAAGCAGATGGTACAAACATTTAATGCAATGGGACACGGGACAGGATTTACTCCAGAAACCCTGAAAGCACATATCACAGTTATTCCGAAGGAGGATAAGGACCCATCAATATGTGGCAGCTATCGCCCTATTTCATTATTGAATGTAGATCTTAAGTTATTTACAAAAATATTAGCCACGCGTATACAACCACATTTGACTGCATTAGTACATCCAGACCAGGTAGGCTTCATTCCATCGTGGAAGGCCCATGATAATACCATTCAAATTTTGAATCTAGTCCACTTAGCCCGTCATTCTAAAACATCCACTAGGCATTTCGACCGGGTCAATTGGTCTTTTATGTTTTTAGTCCTACGGTATGTGGGTGTAGGGGAGAGGATGGTTGGGTGGATCTCAAGCATATACACAAGGCCAGAGGCACAAATAAAAGCGAATGGAGTACTATCTGAACCTTTCTCTACCGCCAAGGGTGCCCTTTACCACCACTCCTTTTTGCTATCACTTTAGAGCCATTTCTTTGTAAGGTCAGGCAAAACCCGGATATTAGGGGGTTAATAACAGAGATTTACATCATAAAGTATCCGCATATGCAGATGATCTTTTATTTTGCCTTACTAAACCTGTTAATTATATCTATGCCGAACCTACTAAGAGAATTGGACCAATATGGTTGTTGTGCTTTTTTAAGGACAGTTTCCCTGCACATTTTTATTAAGTAATTTTTAACAAAGATATTTTTAAGATACAAAATCAATCTATATGACACAGTCTATATATGTGAAACTTGTTCACGGAGACGAGTGATCTTACAAAATAGTTACATTTATTGGTTGACAGAAAACAAATATTTACATGAAATTAAAATACAGATTGCATTACTTCATCATTTGACAATTAATGGAAATACCCTAAACTGGGCGTAGTAGTACCTTGGACACAATATCACCATGATAACTTCTTCAGTAGAATCAATAACCTTTTGATACTTGACAATTTAACAGAATGTCTGTATTTTACACACCCAGCCGTTACTATGCTGCAGGTAAGTAACGTTGAACAATGTGAAATACTTTAGACCAATAAAAAGCAACTATGCAAAAGTAATATATAATAAAAAAAAATTGAATATTAGAGAAAAAAATCTAAAAGGCGGTTATTGATTCTGGAGAATGATTATCAAGATTAGAATATTTTAGTACATCAATAGTTAAGAGAACATACCAGATAAAATCAACATGTCATATTTACCCATTCCAAAATGGCTATTAGTCTAGATTCTAGGATTCTAGTCTAGGATTTAAGATGGCTACCGGGTTCAGGAATCTTCTTGGAGGTTAAAGTATATTTTCATGCATGGTTGTCAGTCTATCGGGGAAGATGTCTTTCTCCCAGTGTCCCTTCCCTCAGGGTGGATCCCTGAGCTCTCTCAGGTTGGATCCCCTGAGCTCCTTTTCCTGGTGCCTCCATGGCAGCATACCTGTGATAGAGCTCCGCCTCGACTCCTCCCTCAGGACTAGTGAATAGCATAAATTAAAGGCACCGTCCCTCCCCCAACATTCTCCTTTTTTTCCTCATACCTCTTGTGCTGGTGAAGAGTAGCAGATGTCCATACCTCTGCCTTCGGCAGCGTCCGCCGGGTTTAGCCTTTCCCGTGCGAAGTCCCTGTTCTTGGGTCCGCTCAATGCACTAATAAGACTGGGAACCCCTCTGTGGATCTGTGGGGTCTTCTTGCAGAGTTTCCTCACAGGAACGCAGTCTGCCGCCTTCTACGATGAATCGCAGCGAGTCGCAGGTGGATCAGCTCAGTCTCAGGCCTGTTACCTTTTTTTTTTTTTTTTTCTTCCTTGTTTTCTCTCTCTCCTTTTCCCCCTCTCTTTTTTTCCCCTTCTCCCTCTCTCTGCCCTCCCATCGTGCCTTGGATGTTGCTTACATGCTTTGTTTTGTACAGGGATGCCACCAAATATTCATCTTCATGGGGGGGGGGGCCGCGGGAGCGCTCCTTATTGCTCCTGCTTGCGGCTGACAGGTCCCCCCGGGGTCGGCGTCCTCGCCGCCTGATGGGCGCATGTGCGTTCCGGGGTGGGGAGGAGACGCCGACTGGCGAGGGCTCCGCACAGAGCCCTCGCCGCCAATAGCTACTGCGCATGCGCGCGCGCATGCGCAGCGGCCTGACCGCCCGGCGGCCATTTTGGTTACTGGAAAAAGTTCCAGTTTTTGCCCTTTCTTCATTGTTAATAGGTAGGAGGTGGTTTGGGATTAGCCCATCCACCTCCTTTTGTATTTAAAGGACAGCAGCAGGGTCATGGCTGTCAGTAGTGTTTCAGCCGTGCCCTGCGAGCCTCTTACTGTCCGTCTCTCGGTAGGTTTCCCCAAATGAGCAATTAAAAGTCTCTTTTTTTTATGATGTAAAGGGGAGAACACAGAACATAATATAATTTAATATACTTTTTTGTGTGCGTTGTGTATACATGGAAAATCTCTGCAAAAAAAAAAAAAATAATATAAAAAAAAAAAAAAGAGAAAGGGAGACGGGGGGGAAGGGGGCGGGAGGGGCGCACATGTATACGGGTATATAAGCAAGTATATGTTACATGTAGGTATTTATGTGTACGCTTAAATCTACATAGTCCATTCTCTCTCTCTCTTCCCCTATCTTACTATATTTCCGCAGCTGATCCCTCTGCCCAACCGCGCTATGAGTTATTCATCTCGTAACAAAGATCCTCCTACGTCCAATAGGTATGAGACCAACTGTACGTGAGTATATAAAAAAAAAAAAAAAAAAAAGTGCACTGCATGAATCTAACATAGATTCTTTGCATCGTAGCCCTGCCCACTCCAAAAGCACCAAGAAGTCGTCAAGACGCAGCGACAATGATGACAGCCCAGACCGCAGGTCCCGTTCCTCTCATCATGGGTCCCGGTCCTCACGCCACGAATCAGAGAGGTCAAGATCCAGAAGACGAGACCGGTCGCCTTCCCCTAGAAGTGGCGCAAAGAAGAAGTGCTGGACATGTGGGGCTACGCCGCTACCGGGCAAGCTGGTCTGTAAGGACTGCTTCAGGGACTACGCGGCCAACCGCGAGCTCGAGAGTCAGCAGGTCGTGGATCTGCTTAAGCGAACAATGAGGGACTCATTCTCCGAGCTAGCAGCCCTGGTCCCCGTTCAGCCAGTCCCACGGACACAGGCAGGGGAAACAGATCACGAAATCCCAGGTCCTTCGGCAGTCAGTACCCCCCCGCCGCCGTCACGGCCGGCCGAGAAATTACCACCTGAAGACCCCTCAGGGGACTCTTCAGAGGAATCGGAGCCGTCCGGATTCAGCTATGCCCTGGTCCCACCATTTATCCAAGCGGTCAAGACCGCGATCACCTGGGAGGAGGCGGAGGAACCACCTCAAAGGTCCAGGAGTTACTTTCCATTCCTCAAAAGGAGACAGATTCTCTTCCCTCTAATGGGGGAGATCACGGAAGTCATCCAAAATGAATGGTTAAGGACCGACAAGAAGCTCTCCGTGGGCCGGCTCAATAAACTTTATCCTCTACCAGAGGCTGAAACGCAGTCGCTGAACTCCATGCCGGTAGTAGACGCGGCCGTGGTACGTTTAGCGAAGAATGTCACCCTCCCAATGGAGGATTCCGCTTCCTTCAAAGATCCTCTAGATAGGCGGATCGATCTGGAGCTTAAGAGGAGCTACTTGGCCGCAGGAGCCGCCTGTAAACCGGCCATTGCCCTCACTTCGGTGTCCAATGCCATCAGAGCCTGGACAGACAACATCGAGACGGCCCTACGACAGGAGGTCCCTAGGGAAGACATAATAAAAGCCTTGGAGGAACTTAGACTGTCGGCAGACTTTGTCGGGGAGGCAGCCATTGACACCATCAGATGCTCGGCCCGGTCTATGCTCCATTCCGTGATGGCAAAGAGAGCCTTATGGCTGAAGCCCTGGACGGCTGATCTCGCCTCCAAGCAAAATTGGTGTAAGATCCCATTCGATGGCAAAGCGCTATTTGGAGACAAATTGGAGAAGGCTATCTCCAGGGTGACAGGGGGAAAATCTGGTATGCTCCCCCAGGACAAAAGGGTGCGAGGTCCCAGAGGAGGTCCGTCCAGGTTCCGCCAGTCAAACGCCAGGGACTTTAGACAGTCAAGGTACTTCAGAGACAACAGAAGGCCCTGGAGAGGCACCCAAGCTTCCTTTCTGAGCAGAAAAAACAAAGCCCCTAGGACCCCTCAGGAGCAGAAGCAGTCCTTTTGACGCCGGGCTACTCCAGAGACCATCGGTAGGAGCCAGGCTAAAATCCTTTGTCCCAGTCTGGACTACCCATTGCCAAGACCCCTGGGTTTTATCAACAATCCAGTGGGGACACTTTTGGAAGTTCTCTCACACTCCACCTCCCATATCCTTCAAGAGAACCGAGATTCCGGCCTCACCGTCAAAAGCGCAGGCCCTAGTACAGTTTATAACATCCCTCCAGCTTCAGGGGGCGGCTGTACCGGTTCCCTTGTCAGAGCGCTTCACAGGCTTCTACTCTACCCTGTTCCTAGTACCCAAAAAGACAGGTGGTTGGAGGCCAGTGATAGACCTGAAGAAGCTCAATCTGTACATCAGCACCGAGAGCTTCAAGATGGAGTCCCTGCAAACAATTATCCAAGTAGTCCAACCAATGGATTGGATGATCTCGGTCGACCTGCAGGATGCCTACCTCCATATCCCAATTCTTCCTGCATTCCAGAAGTATCTGAGGTTTGCAGTGGGCCAAACCCACCTACAGTTTCAAGCCCTACCCTTTGGGCTGTGCACCTCCCCCAGAGTGTTCACCAAAATATTGATATCCGCTCTGGCCCCCCTTCGGGAGAAGGGCCTGAGGATATACCACTACTTGGACGATATCCTCCTACTAGCCAGCAGTCCGGAGCAATTGGTACATCACCGGGAGATCCTTCTACAGTCCCTAAGAAGACTGGGATGGCTTATAAATATGGACAAAAGTCAATTAACACCGACTCGACAGATGGTCTACCTAGGTGCGATGTTCAACACTCAGGAGGGGACAGTGTCGTTACCTCCTTCGAAGGCAAGGATCATCATCCGCAGGATGCGCAAGACCATCCAGAGCCAGTATCTGACGGCATCACAATGTCTGAGTCTCATTGGCACAATGTCCTCTTGTATTCCCCTGACGCCTTGGACCCATTGGCACCTGAGATACTTTCAAACAGGTTTTTTGGCTCAATGGAAGAGACAGCGTCTCTCGCAGACAATCCTGCTGACGGGAGTAATGCGCAGGAGTCTGCGCTGGTGGACAATCCCGGAGAACCTCTCCAAGCCTCACTATCTGGGCTCCCTCTCTTGGACCACGGTCACATCCGACGCGAGCGGGCAAGGCTGGGGGGCCCATTGCGGGGAAACCAGGATTCAAGGGAGATGGTCATGTTCTACCCGGGGGGTGGTATCCAACATCTTGGAGATGAGGGCAGCCTTCCTGGCACTGACTACTCTGACATCTCAAGTCAGAGGGCGGAGGATACTCCTACGCCTGGACAACAGGGCGGCTGTCTCATATCTGCAGAGGCAGGGAGGCACGCGCAGCAGATCGCTCCTCAGGGAGGTAGAGCCGATCATGCTCTGGGCGGAGAAGAACCTCCTGGATCTCAAAGCGATGTACCTCCCGGGCAGACTAAACACGGAAGCAGACTCGTTATCAAGAAACTTCCAAGACATCAACGAGTGGGCGCTCCATCCCCAGGTCTTCCTTCAGATCTCCAACCTGTGGGATCCCCCTCAGGTGGACCTATTTGCCACCCCGGAGAATGCGAAGCTGGACAGATTTTTCTCCCGCCTGCCACACACGCAAGCCGAGGCAGTGGATGCCCTGACGTGCCCCTGGAGGTTCACGACAGCATATGCCTTCCCTCCCCGGCCACTAATATTCAGGTTCCTCCTGAGGGTCCTCAGGGAATCAGTGCAAGTGTTGGCGGTACTCCCGTATTGGCCGAAGAGACCCTGGTTTCCTCTGGCCATGCGCCTCAGCGTGAGTCCTCCAATCAGGTTCCCCCCTTTCCCTCATCTTCTGTCGCAAGGCAACCTGGTTCATCCGAACCCACAGAAACTATATCTTCGAATCTGGAGGTTGAGAGGCGAAGGTTTGAAGCCTTAGGGTGTTCCCCAGGGGTCATATCAACACTACTGAGGGCCAGAAAGCCGGCGACCAACGCTATCTACTCAAGAATCTGGAACAAATTCTTGTCTTTCGCCACGGATAAAGGCTTTGACCCAATCTTTCCTTCCACACCCAATATTTTGGGTTTCCTTCAGTCAGGTCTCGACCTGGGGCTCGGTCTGAGTTCTCTCAAAGTGCAGGTAGCAGCTATTTCCGCAGCCACAAATAAAAGATGGGCAGAGGATCCTCTGGTGGTCACCTTCCTCAGGGGGGTGCTAAAGATCCGCCCTCCTGCCGGGCGGCCGTTCCCTAAGTGGGATCTGTCCCTAGTCCTGGAGGTCCTATCTAGCCATCCATTTGCTCCAGTAGAACAAGTGGCAATCTGGAACCTATCACTGAAAACTGCCTTCCTGCTAGCCATCACATCTGGCCGAAGAGTTTCAGAACTACATTCGTTAGGGATAGGGGACGACCATATCTCCTTTTTCCCAGACAGAGTGGAACTCCGTCCCCTTAGGGGCTTCACGCCTAAAGTCACTACCACAAGCCATATGGCAGAACCTTGGGCACTTCCGGTATTCACAGATACGGATTCAGAGTCTTGTCACGAGCTAGACATCTCCAGAGTGCTCAGGGCTTACCTCGAAGCCACCAGTCCCTTCAGGGACTCCGAGAGACTTTTTGTGGTACCTTTCGGTAAATACAGGGGGAAAGAAGCTTCCATCAGAACTCTGGCATCTTGGGTCGTAAAGCTGATTCAGAAGGCCTACAGGGTGAAGAATATGGTTCCTCCTTCCCGAGTGAATGCTCATTCCACAAGGGCAGTCTCAGCTTCCTGGGCAGCAAGGGCTAATGTTTCATTGGAGACGGTTTGCAGGGCCGCCACCTGGTCTTCTCGCCATACCTTTCTCAGGCACTACCATATCGATCCAGGAGCTCTCACTACTGTTGAGTTCGGAAGGAGGGCAGTCCAGGCTGCAATGTCCTTTTCTGATTAAACATTTAACAAGCATTATCCCACCCTTGTCAGCTAGTTATTTATCACAGGTATGCTGCCATGGAGGCACCAGGAAAACGGAAAATTGTATCATACTTACCGTAATTTTCCTTTCCTGGTGCCTATCCATGGCAGCATACACTCCCACCCTCGGTATGCTATATTACAGAGAATGTTGGGGGAGGGACGGTGCCTTTAATTTATGCTATTCACTAGTCCTGAGGGAGGAGTCGAGGCGGAGCTCTATCACAGGTATGCTGCCATGGATAGGCACCAGGAAAGGAAAATTACGGTAAGTATGATACAATTTTCCGTTTTTCTCAATGGTATCCTTCTTCTCTTAAATACCCCTCAAACAATAAGCTAATAAAACTTGTAATATGTTCAGCCCAAAAGGTATGTGTTCCTTTCCTATTGGGAGGCAAAATGTAGTGTTTGCCTTTCCCAGTAGTCTAAATGATTTTAAGGTAATAGCACCTTCACCCACTAGGTGTCTCACATGTGTTTTGTTGCTTCTCTGTAAATTTATATATTTTATTTTATATGGTGTATTTTTTTTGTACCTTAGTGAAAATAATCTCTCAAACTGGGAATTCTATTAACCAGCATACTATGAAATATGTTTAGCATAATTATTGATTAATCACTTGCCTAAAATGGTTATATATATATATATATATATATATATGTATCAATGTATATCTATAAAAATGTAGTCCATTTAAAAAGGACACAGGTTATCTATATTAATCAAACTCACATACAATTATTCTCTATATGGATACATGTATAATTTGGGTATCCAATCAATATTTGTTTATCTAAACATAGGTTAAATTCTTATACAATTATAATCATTATTATATGTTTTTTTTTTATATTAATTTGTTACTAAAACAATTCTACTTATAATCACTCTTCCATATATATTTTCTTTATAACCGATTTCATCAACTCATCTGATACTAAAATTATAGTTTTCTTTTGTGACCTACAAATATCACATATACTTTGAATGATAAGTATTTTTAAAATATCTCTGACTGCCCATATTTCAAATCTTTTTCCTTCCGGTTAGACAATTTAGTCACATATTAACCACTTCAGCCCCGGACCAATTGGCAGCCAAAGGACCAGGCCCTTTTTGCGATTCGACACTGCGTCGCTTTAACTGACAATTGCGCGGTCGTGCGACGTGGCTCCAAAACAAAATTGGCGTCCTTTTTTCCCCACAAATAGAGCTTTCTTTTGGTGGTATTTGATCGCCCCTGCGGTTTTAATTTTTTGCGCTATAAACAAAAATAGAGCGACAATTTTGAAAAAAATGCTATATTTTTTGCTTTTTGCTATAATAAATATCCCCAAAAAATATATAAAAAAACATTTTTTTTCCTCAGTTTAGGCCGATACGTATTCTTCTACATATTTTTGGTAAAAAAAATCGCAATTAGCGATTATTGATTGGTTTACGCAAAAGTTATAGCGTTTACAAAATAGGGGATAGTTTTATAGCATTTTTATTAATATTTTTTTTTTTACTAGTAATGGCGGCGATCAGCGATTTTTATTGTGACTGCGACATTATGGCGGACACATCGGACATTTTTGACACATTTTTGGGACCATTGTCATTTATACAGCAATAAATGCTATTTAAATGCATTAATTCCTGTATAAATGACAGTTGTAGTGAAAGAGTTAACCACTAGGGGAAGGGGAGGGGTTATGGGCTCTGACATGTGTTGTGTTTTTTACATTAGGGGGCGGGGCTGACGTCTGATGTCATTGATCGGCTTTCCCGATGACCGGGAACAGCCAATCAATGACAGGCAAAGTAGGAAGCGCGGGGAGAGGTTTGTTTACACAAACCTCTCCCCGTTCTTCAGCTCCGTAACCCGATCGCGGGACACCAGCGGCGATCGGGTCCGCTGGTCCCGCGGCCGGGGTCCTGGAGCTCCCGACCGGGTAGCGAGCGCGCCGCCAGCGAGACCCACGGGCAGGCATTTAAAGGGCCACGTACAGGTACGTGGTTTTGCCTGCCCGTGCAATTCTGTAGACGTATATCTACATGAGGCGGTCAGGAAGCGGTTAATATGTAAAAAAATATGTTTGGACTGTTAAAAGTTGTACTGTTAATTGTACTCTACAGTTTGTGTTTGTCCGATGTACAACCAAATAAAAGAATTTAAAAAAAAAATTTAGTCACATATTATGCAAAGATTTCAGTTGGTGCATATCAATTAGTGTAATATTAACACTGTCTCTTAGTCATTATTGAACAATGACGTGACAATGACGCATTTCCTATTTCAACCCAATTGTCCAGAGAGAACACATGCAATATGTAGGTTTTCATATGTATGTGGTCACAGCCTGTCTTTATACCTATGATGGTCATTTAAACACAATTTTTCATTTGTACTGTAGTAAAATATCATAACCCTACTTCTAATATATGTGTATTTGTGACAAAATAAAAAAAAAATATACACAGGTATTCAATTTTTCCTTACAGTGTCTCAAATGAACTTTGAACATTCGGGTGAACAATCCCATGTTTATTCTCATTATTTGTCCTGTTGGGAGAAGCCTTCACTTCATATCCTAGTCATTGTCTTATTGGCATATAAGAGTCCATATTGTGGTTGACTTTAGGATACCTGTTCATTCTCTGAGACAATCGGTTTATTTGTTCAAACTTCCCTTGAATTAAAGGTTTTGTAGTTGTATTTACCCCCCCACACATATAGGACTCCATGTCTTTTGTTTCCGAAATGGGACCTTATTGTTCTGCAAGTTTCTGTCTAAATACAGGCTTGTAAAATTTATATATTTAAAACTTGGAAATGAGGCAACCAGCTTATCTGCTTTTCAAGAGCAAAAGTTCACTTCAATTTTCTAGGCTTACTGAATCTCTCATCTCTGCCAGTGAATATTAGATGTATTTCTTCATAAATTCACAACATGGTGCACTGTCCAATTTAAAAATGAATATGTCCAAGTCAAAGGCAATGTGTGTATCTATGACTACGACTCAAATTAACGCTTTAAAAATGAATTTTAAGTTTAGATACAGGCATCAAATACCTGGGCACGTTAATTCCACCTAAATTGGACCAAACCTTTGAGTTGAATTTTCCACCTCTACTGAGTAGAGTGAAAGTCTTATTTTCTAAATGGCATCAGGGCCTTTTCTCTTGGTTCGGTAGATGTAACATAATAAAAATGTCAGTATTGCCTAAATTTTCCTATCTCTTTCAAACTCTACCCAATCACATACCCCCAGAATTCTTTAAACAGACTAATAAGATGATAACTGAATTAATTTGGGCCCATAAAAGGCCCAGAATTCAACGCCGTTTAATGACAATGCCTAAACAACATGGGGGTAGCGGTACCAGATATGCAGAAATATTATCAGGTGGCTCATATGGCGCGACTAGTAGACTGGTGTAGGCATGCAAGCTCTAAAATATGGCCAAAGATTGAGAAATCACAGTGTGAGGTCCCATTGCGTCATTCGGTTTGGTGCTTTGGAGACCTGAGTTCAGCTCTCAAAAAGCACCCAGCCTTGGGCCCTACCCTGCGTATTTGCTCTCAAATATGTTTCACCACTTTATTATCATCTGTCAACTCCCCCTTATACCCGATTGTAGGGAATCCTTGTTTCCCTCTGGGATTACAGGAGGGACCCTTCAGGAAATTTTCAGACTCACAGTGTTTTAAGGCCTCACACTTTATACAAATAGCGACCGGGACATGGCCCTCATTACCGGAACTAACCTCATCCAACGACCGATTCTGTCTTGATTTCTGGAGTGGAGCTCAGTTGCGACATTTCCTTAACACACTCCCACCTCCGGATAGATTTCCACGAACATTGACACCCTTAGAACAACTATGTGAGGGGACGGGGCCTTGCTCTCACTTAATCTCGCAAATGTATGTACTACTGGTTGCCCCCCCAAGAGGATTATGTCCCTCCATATATAAGGAAGTGGGAAACGACATTAGATAGGATGTTTACCCAGGCACAACATAGGCAGATAGTAAATCTTGCGTTGAAATCTTCAATATCCACAAGAATCCAAGAAACTAATTTTAAAATAATGACAGGATGGTACCGTACACCCTCATTACTTAAATTCTTTATGGAGATCCCGGACAAATGTTGGAGGTGTCAAGAGAAAAGAGGGACTCTTCTCCACGTTCTTTGGTCCTGCCCAAAACTGGAGTGGTTCTGGAGGGAGATACGGCGGATAGCACAGAAATTTAGTTCTATAACCTCCCAGAAGAATTGGATTTAGTTCTATAACCTCCCAGCCCTATTTTTGTTACATGTCTCAAACATACCGGGGAAAACATATAGTAAATTAATTTTGCGCCATCTTATTAACGCTGCCAGATCATGTATCGTACGGCAGTGGAGAGATACGAGCCCTCCCACAATTCTTACATGGGTCACACGAATTGAAGAGGTTAATAGGATGGAGGATTTGTTATTATCGGTTCAAAATCGAAAGGAGACATATTTAGAAACTTGGGGCCAATGGAATACATTTAAATTCTCGGAGGAAGGGAGTTCCCTCTTTTCTCCTGAGAGTATTTGAAAAAGGGAGGAGGGGGGCCTTGGGGTGCCCTCTCTTCCCTGGATGATGGTATAGTAGACTCGCCTTTTCCTCTGTACATTTTCCATCCAACTTCGACTCCCCCTCCCTTATTAGTGTTTTTTTTTTCCTTCCTTCTTCTCTCTTTCTATCTTTTTTTTCTCTTTTTTTAGGAATTCTTTCCCTTATGGGGCTTCTTACTTTCTCCTTTTGCCTCTTCAGATATGTAGAGGTTTTTCTTCTTAGTAAAGTATGTTGTCAGGGCATACAAGAGAAGCAGGTCTAACGGAAGATAGAATGGGGACTATCTCAAATAACTAGATATTGTTTTTTCTGTAGATGTATTTAAGATAGGAGTAATGCTGTTAATTGGATTTCTAATGGATTCGTTGGAGCTCATATGATTGATGGATTAATGAAAATAGTTTATTTCTCTGTATGTATGACAACTAAAATAAAGAAATTAAAAAAAAAAAATGTCCCACTATGTAATCCATCTCACGCCGTCTGACGAGCCGAAAAAAGAAAAAAGAAAAGCCGCAAAACAGCTCCGCCTCCATGGGAGGCTCCCGCCGAGTGACGCTTCTGCTTAGTGACAGCTGTTATATAGCTGAGGGTGGGGCCACTCGGTGATGTAAACGGTTGACCCCGCCTTCCTCTGACATCACGTGGCTTTGAGTATCGGGCTCATCCCTACTGCCTACTCTAACCTTTCTCAGCCAGGGTTCCTCCAAAGGTTTCTGGAAGTTCCTTAACCAATGAACAATATAAAAGATATAAAATATGATGCTGCATAAAGTAAATAGATACCCCACAGAAACAAACTAAGGTTTTTTGTTCATTGGCATCAACTAAAGCGCATATTGTGTGTCTCCAGGAGACTAATTTTTCTGTTACTGCAACCCCTAAATATTTTAGCCCTTTATACCCACAAGTTTTTACGGCTGAAATCAAAAAAAGAGGAGTATTGGTGGCATTCCATCGTACTATGCCTTTCTCCCTCCAAACAGAGATCAAAGACCCTGAAGGGAGATATCTAATACTAACAGGGTTTTTATCCGATTCCCCAATTACAGTGGTGTCTTATTATGCCCCAAACAAAACTCCAACATCATTTCTTTCACACTAGCTACAGGTGATTGATACACACAAAATGGGCACATTGTTAATATGTGGCGATTCAAACCAAGTCTATGGGAGGCCTGCCCCCTGCCAACACAAATTAATGATTGGTCAGGGCTCCTCACATGAGCTGCCTGCCACTCAGATCTCAAGTCCAACCTATCTTCCAGAACAGTCCTTCTGAAATCAGAGAAGGCATCTCTGAGCCAGAGCACAGGTGGCCACACCCCCCCACTATACTGACACTCCCATTCCCAGATCAAAACATCCAGGCCTGTAATAAAACACAGGCCTAGCTAGATTTACCTGCACTTGGGCCCTGCAGCTAGAAAAATACTACTCTAGCACCTACCTTTAGGTAGAGGGTGCTACATAATTAAAGACCTAGATCTGCCCTTGTTGACAATTTCTGATGTGGCTTGATTATCCGTGGAAAAAAAACACAGTCTGACCTGCCCACAAATAACCCAACAGGGCCACGCCTGAGCTGCCGCAACAATGGGGTAGATTTCAAACAAGGCTGACGTCTCTGTGAACCCCTGAAACAGATAAAACCTCGTCTGGCCAAGGCCCCGCCAGCCGGTGTGGGCCACAAATAGCCGCATAGCCCTTTGTGGCCGCTGCATCAGTAAAAACCTGAGGGGAAAACACTGACACTGCAGGCATAAACATAGTAACACCATTCCAATGTTGCAGGAACTCATCCCACATGTGTAGATCCGACAAAGCGGAAGGATCTAATCTGACACGAGAATCCGAGTCAGGAGCTGAGGATAACAAAGACAATAACCTAGAAATGAAAGACCTCCCCTTGTGGAAGATCCTCATCGCGAAAGGGGTCTGATCTCTTACAAGATGTTGATGCATTTTTTATGTTGATCTTGTTAAAACGCTTCACTATAGAACTTTTATGTATATTGTGTTATAAATAAATTTTGTCATTACTTTACTCATATTGTGTTGTCTTGGGGAAAGATCTGTTGTGCCTTCAAAGTCCACCAACCAGGGGAAACATTTTCCTTTCTTCTATTACCATTGGATGTGGCACACATTTTTCTAATCTCCCCATACTGTGCAAACTAGTTGACCAAACCAATTTTCTCTCCTCATCGCGAAATTCAGCATTCCCAGCAGAGACTGAAATTCAATCCTGGTACAAACTTGGGAGATCGTGACGCTCTGATCCTTACCAGTTTGTCTGTGGGAAGACTGGCCTGCATGGACTGAGTATCAAGCACGATCCCCAGCAAAGTGTGTTTAGTAACTGGGCCTTCTATTTTCTTGACTGCCAGTGGGATGTCCAAAGCCGCAAAAACTGATGTCAGTTTTTGAAGGTTGGAGGGGGCCTAATCACCACACTCAATGAGGAGAAAATCATCCAAATAGTGGGTCACTTCCTGACAACTGTCTGTGTGTGTGAGGATCCAACATAGTGCATGTGCGAAACAATCAAACAGCCAGGGACTATTCTTAAATTTATTAAAAAACAAAGCAAACACGTTGAATGAATGTGACATGAATTTACCCAGCCATGACAAATAGCAGACATATTTTATTTCATACAGTGATTTCCTATGATAATTGCCTCCATCTAGTGGCCATAATGCCATATCACGCTATTTTTAGTGATTGAGATATTTCAGGAAAATACCACTAGATGGAGCTGGTGATCATAGGAAATCACTGTGTTAAATAAATTATGGCCCAAATTTTGTCACGGCTGTGCAAATGCTCTTCACACTCATCCAACAAATTTTCTATAAATTGACCCCTTAGTTTCCTCCATGGTTTCATACTCATGCACTTATGAGTTCAAAGATAATCTCCACACTCTGAGATAATTATAAAACTAAGTCCCTTACAATGAAAAACTATTAAAAAAAAAATGTGCTACTAATAAACACTACTGATCAACCATAAACTGCTCAGTATCCTGCTGTACTAATAAAGCCCTCAAATCTGAACAGACATATGGGGGGGGGGGGGCTAATTACTATAACTGCATGGTGCAAAATCTGATGTAGCTCTGCATATAAACCAGCTTCCAGGTTTTATTGTCAAAGCTTAAACTAAACAAGCTGAAGTTAGAAGTTGATTGGCCATCATGCACAGCTGCACCAGATTTGGAGCGCGCCAGTTTTAGCAAATCTTCCCCAAAGAGTGAAGAAGACAGAAGACTCCCGCCAGAGTACAGTGCCCAACCTTAACCACTTCCCGCCCACCAGTCCATCAAATGACAGCTAGGCGGCATGGCTCTCGTTCTGGGTGGACGTCATATGATGGCTCTTGCGCGCTCGTGGGGGCCCGCGTTGCGGCGATCGGTGGTGCGTCATATGATGGCTCTTGTGCGCCCGTGGGGGCCCGTGTTGCGGCGATCGGTGGTGCGGTGTGTCAGTCTGACAAACCGCTACACCGATCTCAGTAAAGAGCCTCTGACGGAGGCTCTTTACCACGTGATCAGCCGTGCCCAATCACAGCTGATCACGATGTAAACAGGAAGAGCTGTTGATTGGCTTTTCCTCACTCGCGTCTGACAGACGTGAAGGGTGGAGAGCTGATTGGCTGCTCTACTGACAGGGGGGATCTGTGCTGATTGTTTATCAGCGCAGCCCCCCTCGGATGCCCACCCAGGACTACCAGGGATTGGCACTACCCTGGACCACCAGGTATGCCACCCTAGACCACCAGGGAAATGCCAATCAGTGCCCAGGCAGCTGCCAATCAGTGCCCATCCCAAATGCCTGCCAGTGCCATCGGTGATGCCTATCAATGCCATCTATCAGTGCCGCATATCAGTGCCTATCAGTGCCCATCATCAGTGCCGTCAGTGCCCATCAGTGCCACCTCATTGGTGCCACCTCATCCTCATAACAGAAACAAAAGAAAAACGTTTTTTTTTCAAAATTTTAGGTCTTTTTTTTATTTGTTTAGCAAAAAATAAAAAAAACTCTGGGTACAGTGTAGCATGACGAAGGATGTTGGCTCAAGCTTGTCTTGCATACACACGGTCCCACAAATGTTGGCCAAAAATTCCGAAGTGAGAACGCGGTGATGTACAAGACGTACGACGAGCCGAGAAAAAGGAAGTTCAATAGCCAGTGCGGCTCCTTCTGCTTGATTCCGAGCATGCGTGAACTTTTGTGCGACGGACTTGTGTACACACGATCAGATTTTCCGACAACAAGTTTTGTTGGCGGAAAATTTGAGAACCTGCTCTCAAACATTTGTGTGCGGAAATTCCGAGAGCAAATGTTCGATGGAGCGTACACACGGTCGGACTTTCCGACAACAAGCTCACATCGAACATTTCCCATCAGAAAGTCTGACCGTGTGTATGCGGCATAAGGGTCGGGGGGTAGTCTAGCAATTAGCACGCACTTCTAGGATTCCTCCAGCTATCCTACAACCTAGAATCACTCTTCCCACTGTCCACACAGACAGCCCACTTACGGTAGCTTGCCACAACCTAGCAATTTGTCTGCTAACTGGTCTACTAGGCAACCATACACACAGATCTCCATCTGGCAAATCAGCAATAATTAATAATCGGCTTGCCAAACGCACAGAGAGAAGAATTACAAAAAATAGAAAAGCACTCACAAAGTTTGGCAATTGGCAACTAATATTTTAGTTTTTATGAGAGAAAAACGGAAAATTGTATACTCACCTTTCCGTAATTTTCCTTTCCTGACGCATCTTCAGGGCAGCACACACTGGGTTGTGACTCCGCCCCCACAACCTGACAGGATTGGTTTAACTATAAAGTTGAAGGGGAGACCCCCCGCTGCATTCTCTGTATATATTATCACAAAAACGGGGTAGGAAATTGTGTGCTGTCAGGAAAGGAAAATTACGGAAAGGTGAGTATACAATTTTCCGTTTTCCTGACGCCTTCATGGCAGCACACACTGGGAAATAACTCGCCAGTCGGGTGGGTGCAAGTAAAATAATGTTTATTCCTATAATGCGGAAGAATTGGCTCTAACAACGGATCTTCCGAAGTCTGACATGGACACTTTGTAGTGTGAAATGAAAGTATGTCTGGAGGACCATGTCGCTGCTCTGCATATTGTCTCTGGTGAGACCCTGCAATACGCTGCCCAGGAGGTAGCCACTGCCCTAGTATAATGAGCCTTGATATCTTCAGGGATCGTCAGGTGCTGAGTGGAATATGCCTTTTTAATGGCTCTGACTAGCCAGGACGAGATAGTACGTGAGGAGGCTGCTTGCCCACGTCTGGATCCATGGGGAATGACCATAAGAGAATCCGTCTTCCTAAAGGAGGTGGTAGCTGCTAAGTAGTTAGAAATGGTTGTTTTGATGTCCAACGGATGCGGTTCACCCTGATCGTTAGTGAAGGATGGAAGGATGATGTCTTGGTTGTAGTGAAAAGAAGTTACTACTTTAGGTATGAAGCGCTCTGAAGGTCTTAGAATTACTCCGTCGGGTAAGAGGACTAAGTGGGGTTCCGAGATCATTAGTGCTTGTATCTCTGACACTCTCCTTGCTGATGTTATTGCTATGAGGAATGATAGTTTCAAGGTCAGGTCCCATAGAGATATGGTTTCGGATGGAGTAAACGGAGGGTTGGAAAAAGCATGGAGAACTATTGATAGGTCCCATGATGGAAAAACTGGTTTTCTGGGTTTTATCTTTAGGCAGGCCTTTAGGAACTGTATTACCAGAGGATGGAATGCCCACCTAGTTCCTGTCTTTGCTGACAGAGCCGACACTTGTACTTTAAGGGTACTTGAGCTTAGGCCTTTGCTCACCCCTAATTGGAGAAACTCTAGGATTTGGTATGGTTCTGGAGAGAGGTGATTCCACCTTCTCTGTTGTGCCAAGGAGCAGAATCTCTCCCAAACCCTCATGTAGATGGTATTAGTAGATACTTTCCTGGCTTGCATCAGGGTTGATATAACCTCTTGCGAACAGCCTTGTGCCCTTAGTCTAACCCTCTCAATCTCCAGGCCATCAGGTGTAATCTCTCTGGTGCTGGGTGAAGGAACTGCCCCTGAGATAGAAGGTCCGGGGTTATTGGAAGAGGAATTGGAGGTTGAAGGCTGAGTTGTAAGAGGGTCGTGAACCACGGCCTTCTCGGCCACATTGGGATTACCGCTATTACTGTTACCGAGGATCTCCGGAGTCTGGATAGGAACCTCGCAATTAACGGGGTTGGAGGAAATATGTACCCCAACTTGAAATGCCATGGGTGAATCAGGCAGTCTATTCCTTCTGCCGATGGAAATGAGCCCCTCGTCAGGAACCTGTGGCATTTGGTGTTCATTGGAGTGGCCGCCAAGTCTATTTCTGGCATTCCCCAGGCTTCTGTCAGGAGAGAGAATGCCTGAGGGCTCAATGACCATTCGTTGTTGGACAACGTTTCCCGACTTAGGTAATCGCCTAGCATGTTGCCGCTGGAACGTAGACTGCCTTTAAACTTGCCAGGTGTATTTGGGCCCATTCCAAGATGGGTCGGACTTCCTCCATCAGAGTGGCACTCCTGGTACCTCCTTGTTTCTGAATGTAAGACACTGCCACCCTGTTGTCCATCCTGATCAGCACATCTTCCCCCTCTAGTAGTGGTGTGAATGCCTTCAACGCATGGAAGGCTGCCCTGAGTTCCAGAATGTTCGAGACTATCCCTTGAGCCTGAAAAAGCCATCGGCCCTGGGCTGCCTGATCTCGGAAGTGGGCTCCCCAACCGCTCTGGCAGGCATCCGAGGTGACGACTTCGGGGTCCGGAGGGATTATGGGTTTGTATCTCTTGAGGTTGCCCTGACGCGTCCACCACCATATTGACCTTTTCACTGCTTCGGAGATAGAGATGGTCTGATGCATCGATGCTCCATCCCACTGCCTGAGAAATGAGTTCTGTAGGACTCTCATGTGCCACTGCGACCATTGTACCATTGGTATGGTTGCGGACATGGATCCCAGAATACTCAGACAAGCTCTGGCTGGTAGGTGATTGGTTGATAGTAGCCTCTGCATCTTTCGAATTAGAGGCTGGATCTTCTCTTGTGGGAGTTGTATCCTGTTTGTATTGGTGTTTAGATCCGCTCCCAAGAATACCATATTTTGGGTGGGCTGCAGACTGCTCTTCTTCCAGTTGATTATCCAACCGAATTTCTGGAGAGTTGTAAGCAGGATCTCTCGGTGGTGGATCAGCGTCTCTTGATCTTCCGCTAACAGTAGGATGTCGTCCAGGTAATGGTGAATGCGTAATCCCCTTTCTCTGAGGAGTGCCACCAAGGGTAACAGAACTTTTGTAAAGGTCCTGGGTGCCGAGGAGATGCCGAATGGGAGGCACTGGAACTGAAAATGGCATTGGTTTATGGCAAACCGGAGGAATTTTTGAAAAACTGGATGGATTGGTATGTGAAGATAAGCGTCCGATAAGTCTATTGAAAGCATCCAGTCTCCTAGATTCACTGCCAGAAGTATGGACTGGAGGCTTTCCATTTTGAAGGCCTCGACCTGGATTCCTTTGTTGAGCCTTTTGAGGTCCAACACTGAGCGTAAGTCTCCTGTTTTCTTCTTTACCAAGAATAGGGGGGAGTAGAATCCTCTTCCCCTTTGACATGATGGGACCTCCAGTATTGCCCCCTTCTGCTTCAGTTCTGCCACATACCTTATTAGCAGACTCCTTCTGGGTAGTGAGGATGGTAGTCTGGTTGCCTGGAAGTGATTCCCCGGAGGTCTGCTTATGAACCTCCACTTGTGTCCGAATTTTATTGTGGATAATGTCCATAAATCTTCTATGTGATTCGTCCAGATTTGGGAGAAGTTTCTTAGCCTGGCGCCCACCTGAGCCGGGTGGACAGGCAAAATTTCAAAACGACTTCTGTTGGTCCCCTGCCGGGGTGGTCTTGGTTTTCTGCATTCTGAGAAAGGCCGGCTTTGTGTTCTTCCAGTCCCTCCTAAATTCCCTACCAGGGCGGTAGGATCTGGCCTCTCTGTACTTATTCGGGAGGTTACGTCTATATGCTGGCCCTTTCTGCGTCTTGGGTCTCCTATCGGAGGGGATTAAACCTGACTTCCTCCCAGTTACTTTGGAGATGGCAGAGTCTAATTTGGTGCCAAACAGGTTTGCGCCATCATACGGGATCCTACACCAGTTCAATTTGGATGCCGTATCGGCCATCCATGATTTGAGCCATAGGGCTCTCCTTGCTGTTACTGACGCCAGCATAGTTCTGGCTGACGATCCTATGACGTCTACAGATGCCTCCGCTACAAAATCCCCTGCCAGTCTGATTTCCTGTAGGGAGGAGATTATTTTTTCCATCTCGACGCCATTCTGCAGGTCTTTCTCTATTTTAGATGTCCATCCCGAGATGGCTCTGCCTACCGCTGCTGTAGCTATTGCAGGTCTGCAGGCCCCCCGGCTGTGTAGTAGGCCTTTTTTAACTCCAGGTCCATCTTCCGATCGAGCACATCTCGAAAGGAGACCGCATCCTCAATCGGTAATGTGACGTGGCGGGCGAGACGCATCAAAGAAGCGTCGACGACGGGTGCGTTAGTCAAGGGGTTTATTTTTGATTCCTTCAAGGGATACATCTTGGCCAGCCTGTTGGTCAGACTAGATCGTTTTTCGGACCTCTCCCATTCATCCTTTATGAGATCCTCAAGTTCCTCTATAAAAGGAAAAGATTCCGGATCCCTCTTTAAGTTTGGAAAATATTTCCGAACTTTTTGAGGTTCTGCTTTGTTGTCCTCCCAGCCGATCGCCTCTTTGACTGATTTGGCGAAAGGCTCCACCAGAGAAAAATCAAAACCTGCTGACATGTCTTGAACCTCGCCCTCAGAGGAAGAATCCGAGGCCTGGGTGTGAGGAGGTTCTGCTGCGGATGTACTGGGAGCAGCTGTGTCTAATGGTGCTGTAGTTTCCAGTAGAGACTCCCGCACTGACTCTCTTATGAGATCTGACGCCATCCTTGCGTCTGCTTCCTTCTCTGTAGTGGCTTCATTGAAGCAAGAGCGGCAAGCAAGTTTTTCCGGCAGTGCTGGAGCGCCGCATACCCAGCAAGCATTAGCTGCGGGACGGGTGTGGCGGCTTTGATGGTGCGAGGAGGGGGACCTCCTGCGATTTGACCTGCTGCGACGGGAGCGACTGTGCCGTGAGTAACTATGCCGTGAACGGCTGTGCCTTCGGTGACGCGAAGGAGATCTTGAACGGCTCCTGCGGGACCTTCTGCTTGAAGTATGGCTTGATCTTTTCCCATGCCGGGAACTGGTGGTTCTTGATCTCGCCGGGCTGCCAAGAGAAATGCAGCATTTAGCGGTCTGGCACTCTTTTTTCTCCCCTTCAATACTTACCTATCTGGTCCAGCCTCTTACCTAGTTTGCTGATGGTGGTCTGCGTGGGCAGTGGACTCCATAGGGAAAAAAGAAGGAGACAGGGCAGTCTGGGAAATAGAAAAAAATAAACGTATATATATATATATTTTTTTTTTTTTACACACATATATATCTATATATATATACCTTCCCCCTTTTTATACATATATATATATATATATATATATTTTTTTTTTTTTTTTACGCTTACTACCCTTTTATTTATTTATTTATTTATATATATATATATTTTTTTTTTTGGTATTTATTTATTAATTTATTTATTTAATTATTTAATTATTTATTATTTCATTTATACACATATCCCTGGAGTGCAGACCTAGGGACTGGGAACCCTTGTAGGGACTTACCTTAGTGTTTAGGAGTTGGTGCTTTGCAGAGCTTTCTTCCTTCCAGCATGCAGAGTTGCACAGGGAGTTCATAGGAAAAAGTTCTGTTTTTAAAACTGGCGCCATTGCGGCGCCCGAATGACGTTTTCGTGCATGCGCAGACGCGTCCCGAGTGTCCCAGCGCCATCTTGGATCAGGGCATAGTACACCGAATGTACAGCAGTGCCTTCCTGGCCCTGTAGTGCGCATGGGCGATGCGGGGACGCGCCGGCAGCGCTGAGAACCGGAGGACAACAAGGGCCAGCAGGCCCAGTGTAAGAAGCAAATACATATATATATTTTTTAGCACGGCCTATTGGCATTTTAAAAAGAGGTGCAAGTTACTTAATACATAAGGGGAAAAGAGAACAATAAGATAGGGGAGTCCACTGCAAAATGAAAGCTTCTTTAAAGCTTGTTTACTTGCCGGGATCCTCGTCGCCCCCTGAGACCACCAGAATGGGGGTTCCCTCCATAGAAGCTCCTTTAGAGACTGTACAGGAGGGACTTCCAAACAGGAGAGGCTTGAACCTGCTGGGGCGATTGCGGTAAGAGGCTTATTCATCTGTCGTAGGAGAATTTGTCCGTCCAACCTGTCAGGTGAGGAAAAAAAGGAGAATGCAGCGGGGGGTCTCCCCTTCAACTTTATAGTTAAACCAATCCTGTCAGGTTGTGGGGGCGGAGTCACAACCCAGTGTGTGCTGCCATGAAGGCGTCAGGAAATATATTTTTCAGGTTTTTGACCTAAAAAATTGTTGGAAGAAAATCCAGGGTGTATAGGCTTTGTCTCCTGTTGGGCTTGTAGATAAAACGGCTAGGACTTCCCTTTGTGGCTTAGGGAGGTGACAGTTCCTTTACCCCTATCTATATCTACAAGGATGTGAAGATGTCATTGGCATCTAGGTATCAGTTCTGGTCTACAAGCCAGCTCTGTCCTTTCAGATTCTCATTTGGAATCCTCTGTCCTCTACTGATACTGGATCAGGAGAATATTGTGTCTTTAACCGCTTCCCGACCGCCTCCTGCACATTTACGTCAGCAGAATGGCACGGCTGGGCAAAAGCACGTACTGGTACGTCCCCTTTAATTGCCCAGCCGTGGGTCGCACGCGCGCCGCCGGCGGCGCGCTCGCGACCCCGTTGGGAGCTCCGTGACCACGGCCGCAGGACCAGCGGAGCCGATCGCCGCTGGTGTCCCGCGTTTGGGTCACAGAGCTGAAGAACTGGGAGAGGTCTGTGTAAACAAACCTCTCCCCATGCATTCTACACTGCCTGTCACTGATCGGCTGTTCCCTGTCATCGGGAAAGCCGATCAGTGACGTCAGACGGCAACAACGCCCCCTACTGTAAAAAAAAAACACACACACGTCACACTAACTCCTCCCCCGCCCCCTAGTGGTTAACTCCTTCACTGCCATTGTCATTTACATAGGAATCAGTGCATTTAAATAGCACGGATTTCTGTATAAATGACAATGGTCCCAAAAATGTCCGATGTGTCCGCCATAATGTCGCAGTCACAATAAAAATCGCTGATCGCCGCCATTACTAGTAAAAAAAAAAATATTAATAAAAATGCTATAAAACTATCCCCTATTTTGTAAACGCTATAACTTTTGCGCAAACCAATCAATAATCACTAATTGCGATTTTTTTTTACCAAAAATATGTAGAAGAATACATATCGGCCTAAACTGAGGAAAAAAAAAAATTTTTATATATATTTTTTGGGGATATTTATTATAGCAAAAAGTAAAAAATATTGCATTTTTTTCAAAATTGTCGCTCTATTTTTATTTATAGCGCAAAAAATTAAAACCGCAGGGGTGATCAAATACCACCAAAAGAAAGCTCTATTTGTGGAAAAAAAAGGACACCGATTTTGTTTGGGAGCCACGTCGCACGACCGCGCAATTTTTAGTTAAAGCGACGCAGTGCTGAATCGCAAAAAGGGGCCTGGTCCTTTGGCTGCAAATTGGTCCGGGGCTGAAGTGGTTAATATCCACAACCATACAACTTTGACCAGCAAATCCCCAGTTGACATTGATTTGAATGAGCCAGGCAGTGATACGTCATTGGTTATTAGGACACCAGCGGTTGCTGACCCTCTAACAACCAACTTTAGCTGGAAGCTGCTATATATCACAGCAATAGAGCTGATGTAGTCAGAGGTCTGACTGAGCTGAACATCCATTTTTTCTACCATTTTGCAAACCCCCAAAACAAACAAAAATTCAGTTTGAACCTGGGTTCAGTCCAAACTCAGAGCTCATCTCTAGTGGTCAGTGTAATGTCTCTTATATTGGTGACCAATGGGAGAATGATCCCCTTATATCAGTGGTTAATGTAATGATCTCTTATACTGGTGACTAGTGGTAGAAGAACCTCCTTATATCAGTGGTCAGTGTAGTGGTCCCTTACATCGGTGACCAAAGGGAGAAGGACCTCCTTATATGCGTTTTCAGTGTAGTGGTCCCTTGCATTGGTGATCAATGGGAGAAGGAACCCTTATACCAGTGGTCAGTGTAGTGTCCCTTACACTGGTGACCCAATGGGAGAATTACCTCCCTATATCAGTGATTGGTGTAGTGGTATTTTACATTGGTGATAAAAGGTAGAAGGACCTCCTTATATCAGTTGTCAGTGTAGTGGTTCCTTACATTGGTGATCAATGAGAGAAGGATGTCCTTATATCAGTTGTCAGTGTAGTGGTCCCTTACATTGCTGGTCAAAGGAAAAAGGACCTCCTTATATCAGTGGTCAGTGTAGTGGTCCCTTACATTGATGATCAAAGGAAGAAGGACCTCCTCATATCAGTTGTCAGTGTAGTGGTTCCTTACATTGGTGACCAATGAGAGAAGGATCTCCTTATATCAGTGGTCAGTGTAGTGGTCCTTTACATTGGTGATAAAAGGTAGAAGGACCTCCTTATATCAGTTGTCAGTGTAGTGGTTCCTTACATCGGTGACCAAAGGGAGAAGGGCCTCCTTATATGCGTTTTCAGTGTAGTGGTCCCTTGCATTGGTGATCAATGGGAGAAGGAACCCTTATACCAGTGGTCAGTGTAGTGTCCCTTACATTGGTGACCCAATGGAAGAATTACCTCCCTATATCAGTGATTGGTGTAGTGGTCCTTTACATTGGTGATAAAAGGTAGAAGGACCTCCTTATATCAGTTGTCAGTGTAGTGGTTCCTTACATTGGTGATCAATGAGAGAAGGATGTCCTTATATCAGTTGTCAGTGTAGTGGTCCCTTACATTGCTGGTCAAAGGAAAAAGGATCTCCTTATATCAGTTGTCAGTGTAGTGGTCCCTTACATTGGTGATCAATGGGAGAAGAAACCCTTATACCAGTGGTCAGTGTTGTGGTCCCTTACATTGGTGATCAATGAGAGAAGGATCTCCTTATATCAGTGGTCAGTGTAGTGGTGCCTTACATTGATGATCAAAGGAAGAAGGACCTCCTCATATCAGTTGTCAGTGTAGTGGTTCCTTACATTGGTGACCAATGAGAGAAGGATCTCCTTATATCAGTGGTCAGTGTAGTGGTCCCTTACATTGATGATCAAAGGAAGAAGGGCCTCCTTATATCAGTTGTCAGTGTAGTGGTCCCTTACATTGGTGATCAATGGGAGAAGGACCTCCTTATATCAGTGGTCAGTGAATGAATGAATGAATGATTTGTATAGCGCTGCAATTGCAAACTAAATCGCCTCAAGGCGCTCGATGAGCCTGTGTTGCCTAGCTTCTTAGAAGAGGTAGGTCTTGAGTTTTTTCCTGAACGCCTGATGGTTTTCTTCCATGCGGATGCAAGTCGGTAGAGCGTTCAATAGCCGTGGTCCTTGGACTGCGAATCTTCGTTCTCCCTTTGATTTGTAGCGGGATTTGGGAATGAGGAGGAGGTTTTGGTTAGATGATCGACGACTGCGGTTGGGTGTGTAGTGTGTTATCTTCTCGCGTAGGTATTGAGGAGAGTTTTTCCCTTATAATGTAATGGTCTCTTATATTGGTGACTAATGTGAGAACAAAAAACCCTTATTTCAGTGGTCCCCCCTTACAGATTATCGATGTCAGTTGTACTGAGAGACAGAAATTGTTCATCGCTCAAGGAACCCCTAGAAACCTTTGGAGGAACCCTGGCTGAGAAAGGCTGGACTAGTCAGTAATATATTTCTATCCCCCTTGGTGGGAGTGGAGATGACCCATCTATAAGGATATACAGTACATACACACACAGCACAAGGCCGTGTTCACACTACAAGATGTTTCTCTGAACTCCACAAGATGGTGATCTCACTTATACTGAGCTAGAACATCGCTATAGAATGCAGACAGGAAGTGATGTCAGATACAGACAGGAAGTGATGTCAGGTATAAATAGGAAGTTCTGGGTGAGAGGCGAGTTGGGAAGAAGTAGAGCGAAGACAGTGAAGTGGCAGCAGAGGAGGTAATAAGATCTTATTTTCTATTTACACCCAGTAACCCCCCCCCCCCCCGTCATGTCCGTCCTCTTCCTCCATAGTCACTGTGATGTCTTTTATCTCCAGCAGATGATGACACACACATATATAGTGTGGAAACCTAGATTAACCCCTTCAGGGGCAGAACATTTCCCCACATATGGGTCCAGAACATTCTGTCACTGTCTGACCTTTAGCAGTCTCTGTTAATGAGGGATGAGATTTAGATTCGGGTTGTATTGAAATTTGCACTTCCACACCCTTCCTTTGAAAATACCTAACTTCCTGTAACTTACTTCCTCCTCCATGTATCTCGGGCTCCGCTGCCTCTCCTGCAGGCCCAGGACTGGCGTGGCTGATGGAGTGGAAGGTGATCAGTTCTCCGATCTCCTCTCCAGGGAATGATCTCAGAAGATACGAACATTTCATCACTTCCAGGTTCAGAGCTCTCATTCCCCCGGTCACTGTGGTCATGGAAGCAGCTGATTAATCCCGATCTGTACTTCGTCAGCTTCACTGGGGTCCATAGGTAATGTTAGAAGCCTAATAGGCCCCTGATGTTTCCATAAAGAGGACCTGTCATTTCTACTTTGCTATCACATGGGGGCTATTGGCAGTGGATCGTCACAAATGCCAGAGGTTGAGCAATAATTCTGGGAATGTTACTCGTAGTTAACGCTAAACCTGTAAGAACCTTTAACCACTTCCTGTCTGCCATATACCAAAATGACAGCCGCAAAGTGGTTACGTTATCCTGACGGGACGTCATATGATGTCCAGCAGGATAAGCTGCTAGCGTAGCGATCGGTGGTGTGGTGTGTCAGTCTGACGCACTGCATCTCCGATCCTGAATGGAGAGTCTATACACCTTTTGGGGGAATTTTTTGATTTATTAGGGTGTGATGATGGTGTTTTACTGTGTGCAATAATAAATTCTGAGAAGGATACAGCTCTTGTGTCAGCATTTATTATTTATAATATCATGAGATATCAACATACGTTTTTTCTCGTAGTCGTTCATCCAGACAGGCTATTTTTTGAACCGTTAGACCCAAGATGATTTAGAAGGAGTTTGAGATGATTGGTCACTAATTTATCCAGTCATCGGCCTCCTGTGTGTGTTGTGGCTGTATTGGTCGGCAGATGATACCCTGCTTCTAGTTTGTGCAGCCCAACCACCATTATGTCCTGCAGCAACTGCTCTCCCCTACTATCTCCCCGTGCAGAAACTGCACTCCCCCCTACTATTTCCCTGTGTAGAAACTGCTCTCCCCCTACTATCTGCCCATGCATCGACAGTTTTCTCCCTACTATCTCCTTGTGCAGCAACTGCCTTCCCCTACTATCTCCCTGTGCAGAAACTGCTCTCCCCCTACTATCTCCCTGTGCAGAAACTGCTCTCCCCCTACTATCTCCCTGTGCAGAAACTGCTCTCCCAACCACTATCTCCCTGTGTAGAAACTGCTCACCCCCTATTATCTCCCCATGCAGCAACTGCTTGCTCCCTACTATCTCCCCATGCAGCAACTGCTTGCTCCCTACTATCTCCCCATTCAGCAACTGCTCTCCCCCTACTATCTCCCTGTGTAGAAACTGCTCACCCCCTACTATCTTCCCATGCATAAACTGCTTGCTCCCTACTATCTCCCTGTGCAGCAACTGCTTTCCCTTACTATCTCCCTTTGCAGAAACTGCTCTCCCCCTTCTATCTCCCCGTGCATCAACTGCTTGCTCCTTACCATCTCCCTGTGCTTCAACTGCTCTCCCTTAGTCTCTCCCCGTGCACTGCTCTCCCCTACTATGTCCCTGTGCAGCAACTCTACCTCTCATATGAGGTCTCTGTCTTTGTAGTAATTTGATGGAGATAAATGTACAGCAACTGCTCTCCCCCCTACTATCTCCCTGTGTAGAAACTGCTCACCATCTACTATCTCCCCATGCAGCAACTGCTCTCCCTGTGCATCAACTGCTTGTTCCCTATCTCCATGCAGAAACTGCTCCCCCCCCCTTTACTATCTCCCCATGCAGAAACTGCTCTCCCCCCTACTATCTCCCTGTGTAGGAACTGCTCACCCCCTACTATCTTTCCATGCATCAACTGCTTGCTCCCTACTATCTCCCCATTCAGCAACTGCTCTCCCCCTACTATCTCTCTGTGCAGAAACTGCTCTTCCCCCTACGATTTCCCTGTGTAGAAACTGCTAACCCCCTACTATCTTCCCATTTATAACCTGCTTGCTCCCTACTACCTCCCTGTGCAGCAACTGCTTTCCCCTACTATCTCCCTGTGCAGCAACTGCTTTCCCCTACTATCTCCCTGTGCAGAAACTGCTCTCCCCCTTCAATCTCCCTGTGCATCAACTGCTTGCTCCTTACCATCTCCCTGTGCTTCAACTGCTCTCCCTTAGTCTCTCCCCGTGCACTGCTCTCCCCTACTATGTCCCTGTGCAGCAACTCTGCCTCTCATATGAGGTCTCTCTGTCTTTGTAGTAATTTGATGGAGATAAATGTACAGCAACTGCTCCCCCCTACTATCTCCCTGTGTAGAAACTGCTCACCATCTACTATCTCCCCATGCAGCAACTGCTCTCCCTGTGCATCAACTGCTTGCTCCCTACTATCTCTCCATGCAGAAACTGCTCCCCCCTTACTATCCCCCCATGCAGAAACTGCTCTCCCCCCTACTATTTCCCTGTATAGGAACTGCTCACCCCCTACTATCTTCCCATGCATCAACTGCTTGCTCCCTACTATCTCCCCATTCAGCAACTGCTCTCCCCCTACTATCTCCCTGTGTAGAAACTGCTCACCCCCTACTATCTTCCCATTCATAACCTGCTTGCTCCCTATTACCTCCCTGTGCAGCAACTGCTTTCCCCTACTAACTCCCTGTGCAGAAACTGCTTTCCCCTACTATCTCCCTGTGCAGAAACTGCTCTCCCCCTTCTATCTCCCTGTGCATCAACTGCTTGCTCCTTACCATCTCCCTGTGCTTCAACTGCTCTCCCTTAGTCTCTCCCCGTGCAGAAACTGCTCTCCCCCACTGTCTCCCTGTGCAGCAACTCTGCCTCTCATATGAGGTCTCTCTGTCTTTGTAGTAGTTTGATGGAGATAAATGTACAGCAACTGTTCTCCCCCCTACTATCTCCCTGTGTAGAAACTGCTCACCCCCTACTATCTCCCCATGCAGCAACTGCTCTCCCTGTGCATCAACTGCTTGCTCCCTACTATCTCCCCATGCAGAAACTGCTCCCCTCTTACTATCTGCCTTTGCAGAAACTGCTCTCCCCCCTACTATCGCCCTGTGTAGAAACTGCTCACCCCCTACTATCTTCCCATGCATCAACTGCTTGCTCCATACTCTCTCCCCGTGCAGCAACTGCTTTCCCCTACTATCTCCCTGAGCAGAAACTGCTCTCCCCCTTCTATCTTCCCGTGCATCAGCTGCTTGCTCCTTACCATCTCCCTATGCTTAAACTGATCTCCCCTAGTCTCTCCCCATGCAGAAACTGCTCTCTCCCTACTATCTCCCCGTGCAGCAACTGCTCTCCCCCTACTATCACCCTGTGCAGCAACTCTGCCTCTCATATGAGGTCTCTGTCTTTGTAGTAGTTTGATGGAGATAAATGTACAGCAACTGCTCTCCCCCCTACTATCTCCCTGTGTAGAAACTGCTCACCCCCTACTATCTCCCCATGCAGCAACTGCTCTCCCCGTGCATCAACTGCTTGCTCCCTACTATCTCCCCATGCAGAAACTGCCTCCCCCACTATCTCCCTTTGCAGAAACTGCTCTCCCCCTACTATCGTCCCTTGCATCAACTGCTTGCTCCCTACTTTCTCACAGTGCAGCAACTGCTTTCCCCTAATATCTCCCTGTGCAGAAACTGCTCTCCCCCTACTATCTCCCTGTGCAGAAACTGCTCACCCCCTACTAATTCACCGTGCATCAACTGCTTGCTCCCTACTATCTCCCTGTGCAGAAACTGCTCTCCCCCTACTATCTCCCTGTGTAGAAACTGCTCGCTCCCTACTCTCTCCCCGTGCAGCAACTGCTTTCCCCTACTATCTCCATGTGCAGAAACTGCTCTCCCCCTTCTATCTTCCCGTGCAGAAACTGCTTGCTCCTTACCATCTCCATGTGCTTCAACTGCTCTACCCTAGTCTCTCCCCATGCAGAAACTGCTCTCCCCCTACTATCTCCCCATGCAGCAACTTCTCTTCCCCTACTAGCTCCCTGTGCAGCAACTCTGCCTCTCATATGAGGTCTCTGTCTTTGTAGTAGTTTGATGGAGATAAATGTACAGCAACTGCTCTCCCCCCACTATCTCCCTGTGTAGAAACTGCTCACCCCCTACTATCTCCACATGCAGCAACTGCTCTCCCCGTGCATCAACTGCTTGCTCCCTACTATCTCCCTATGCAGAAACTGCTCTCCCCCTACTATCTCCCTGTGTAGAAACTGCTTACCCCCTACAATCTTCCCAACTGCTTGCTCCCTACTATCTCCCTGTGCTTCAACTGCTCTCCCCTACTATTTCCCTGTGCAGAAACTGATCTCCCCCCTACTATCTCCCCGTGCATCAAATGCTTGCGCCCTACTCTCTCCCCATGCATCAACTGCTCTCCCCTAGTATCTCCCTGTGCAACAACTCTGCCTCTCATATGAGGTCTCTGTCTTTGTAGTAGTTTGATGGAGATAAATGTACAGCAACTGCTCTCCCCCCTACTATCTCCCTGTGTAGAAACTGCTCACCCCCTACTATCTCCCCATGCAGCAACTGCTCTCCCCGTGCATCAACTGCTTGCTCCCTACTATCTCCCCATGCAGAAACTGCCTCCCCCACTATCTCCCTTTGCAGAAACTGCTCTCCCCCTACTATCGTCCCTTGCATCAACTGCTTGCTCCCTACTTTCTCACAGTGCAGCAACTGCTTTCCCCTAATATCTCCCTGTGCAGAAACTGCTCTCCCCCTACTATCTCCCTGTGCAGAAACTGCTCACCCCCTACTATTTCCCCGTGCATCAACTGCTTGCTCCCTACTATCTCCCTGTGCAGAAACTGCTCTCCCCCTACTATCTCCCTGTGTAGAAACTGCTCGCTCCCTACTCTCTCCCGTGCAGCAACTGCTTTCCCCTACTATCTCCATGTGCAGAAACTGCTCTCCCCCTTCTATCTTCCCGTGCAGAAACTGCTTGCTCCTTACCATCTCCATGTGCTTCAACTGCTCTACCCTAGTCTCTCCCCATGCAGAAACTGCTCTCCCCCTACTATCTCCCCATGCAGCAACTTCTCTTCCCCTACTAGCTCCCTGTGCAGCAACTCTGCCTCTCATATGAGGTCTCTGTCTTTGTAGTAGTTTGATGGAGATAAATGTACAGCAACTGCTCTCCCCCCACTATCTCCCTGTGTAGAAACTGCTCACCCCCTACTATCTCCCCATGCAGCAACTGCTCTCCCCGTGCATCAACTGCTTGCTCCCTACTATCTCCCTATGCAGAAACTGCTCTCCCCCTACTATCTCCCTGTGTAGAAACTGCTTACCCCCTACAATCTTCCCAACTGCTTGCTCCCTACTATCTCCCTGTGCTTCAACTGCTCTCCCCTACTATTTCCCTGTGCAGAAACTGATCTCCCCCCTACTATCTCCCCGTGCATCAACTGCTTGCGCCCTACTCTCTCCCCATGCATCAACTGCTCTCCCCTAGTTACAGTATCTCCCTGTGCAACAACTCTGCCTCTCATATGAGGACTTTTGTAGTAGTTTGATGGAGATAAATGTACAGCCTAGCTTTTATTTATACTATGGTGATGGGGGGGGGGGGTGAATGTGTGGTACTTTTACTGCACACTGTTTATGGCACCGCAATGTCATGGCAGGCTGCGTACAAATTGAGCTACAACAACTTTTCAACAACCTGTGCATGCTGCACACTAGTTAGCTACATCTATTTTTGAACTCCCTCTAGTGTTCTCCAGATGTGTTACAGTGTATCTCTTGTTACAAAAACATACATGCATTTCCTGTGCTGCTCAGCTCCATCTAATAGACCTCAATGTGGAATTTTACTACGGCCCATAATAAAAGAACATTTGCTCAGAGAAGGACAGATCCTAAAGAACATTTTTATTTGTCCAGTTTGCACAAAATACATGTGAAAGCAGATTTGCAGAAGGAATGATTATGCAAATGTTTTTTTTTTTCTATAGATAGACTCCTAAGTATCCCGAACTATTTGATCCAATTCCCAGTGGGGGCAGTCTGCCTATTAAATCCTTATGTTTCCATCCTAATATCGTACAAATAATACCGTCCACATGATTCTCCGCTACTGAGCAACCCACATAGATCACATGACCACATCAATAAGGATGGAGGAAGACCAGAGTCACATGACTGAGAGGATACTAAACCTCACCCTGGAGATCATCTACCTGCTGACCGGAGAGGTGAGGAGGATTCTGGGAGGTCACATGACATCACTCTTATCTCTATTAATAAAACACAGACCTGACCAGAGAGGATTCTAACATGATATTCCTATTGATTCCTTAATACAGAGATTTCCTCCTCTGAAGTCAGGTGATCATATGACCATCACAGTGCCTCCATGTGACTCCCTAAAACCTGAGAGACACAACATGCAGAAGATTCTAGAAGTCACCAAGAAGATGATGGAGCTGCTGACAGGAGAGGTGAGCGGTGCTGGGAATTCTGGGACATTATTCAGTAACAGACAAGGGATGTGTCTGGATGGTGACTGTATCATTGTGTGTGTCAGGTTCCTATAAGGTGTCAAGATGAAACTGTTTGTTTCTCCATGAAGGAGTGGGAGTATTTAGAAGGACACAAGGATCTCTACAAGGACGTCATGATGGACAATCAGCCGCCCCTCACATCACCGGGTAAGAGGAGACTTTATTGTAAAGGAGAGAGCAGTACGGAGGGTCCACCTAGATCCCCCATCATCTGATAAACACATAGAGACAATGTATTCAGTCAGTGTGTGTGTTTCCTACAGATGGATCCAGTAATGGGAACCCACCAGAGAGATGTCCCCGTCCTCTGTATTCCCGGGATTCCACACAGGAAGGTCACACCATCCCTCACCATCATCAGGTAGATGAGGAACAATCACTGATAGTATCTGTACATTATCTGCATTATTACCATTTGATGTCATTTGTATTATATCTTCAGAGTGGAAACCTGAGAGATTCTAAAGTTGAAGTTAAAAAAGAGATAAAAGTGGAGGATGATGAGGATGTGGTGATGGAGAAGTCAGAGATTCTAAAAAAACACAAAGATCTGTACCAGGACACCATGGTGGAGTCATCCAGTAACAGAAATCCACCAGAGAGATGTCTCTATCCTCTGCATTCCACACAGGAAGGTCACAGCATCCCTCATCATCATCAGGTAGATGAGGAACAATCACTGATAGTATCATTAGGATCTGTACATTATCTGTGTTGTTACCATTGATGTTGTTTTTATTACATCTTCAGAGTGGAAACCTGAGAGATTGTAAAGTTGATGTCAAAGAAGAGATAAAAGAGGACGAGGATGGGGTGATCAATGTCCTAAATAAACACAAAAATCTGTACTGGGAGAACATGGTGGAGTCATCCAGCAACAAAAACCCACCAGAGAGATGTCCCCGTCCTCTTTATTCCCGGGATTCCACACAGGAAGGTTGCACCATCCTTCATCATCATCAGGTAGATGAGGAATAATAACTGATAGTATCATTAAAATCTGTACATTATTTGCATTGTTACAATTGATGTCATTTTTTTATTTTATTTCAGATTGGAAACCTGAGAGATTTTAAAGTTGAGGTTAAAGTGGAAGAAGAAGAGACGTATGTGAGGGATGATCAGCAGTCTATGGAGGAGGATGGAATAATTAGACTAATTATAGAGGAGGACACTCCTACAGAGATCAGCACAGGTGGGTCATTAACACTAAATACATTCCTGCACCCATACTGCTCACTGATTGGTCCAGAGTAGAGTAAACTGTTAGAAATTCTGTATATAGCCCTACAGAACAGACAGTGCACAGTCCACTTTTCTGGGGGTTACTGTTTTTATTCCTATTTTTCGTCTTTAAAGCAGACTCTGCAACAGAAGCACCGTCCCTATTAATGTTTTTTGTTTTACGCTTATATTTATCCACAAGCTTGCCCTTAACATTTTTCAATGTCAGTTCATCATTTGGATGTGCATCAAGTGCTGTGGCAAGTGTTTCAGAACTTTCTGGTAAGCCACTGAGTAATAGTGCTGCAACATGAAAACCTTTTATTTCTTCTCCTATTTCTCAGGCGTTCAACCAGTTCCAAGTTGTGCTTTATGTAATCCTGCATATACTGGCCTTTCATCAGCTTGGTTTGATAAAGCTTTCTAATCAAATACAGTTTATTGCTGAAATTAGCTCTATCGTGCACCTTTTGTAATCCTTCCCATGTTTTCTTAGCAGTTTTAACCTTACATATATGTATGATTTAATCATCTTCTGTGCCAAGAGAGATTGTGCTCTGAGCTTTTTGGTCTTTTTCTATCCACTCTGAAGGCTGTTCTGGCCTAATTTAATTTATACATTTCCACATACCTTCTCTTATGAGCAGCATTTACATCTTGAACTACCAAGACTGGTAGTTCTTGTTTGTCGGATTTGTAAGTGAAAGCTTTGTTGCAGCTTTGTTACTGCCCATTTTATTTAATTCGTTGGCAGTCTTATTCCTGTTGCTGTACCACTTCTTTTGCTGTAGCTGGCTATGTCTGTGTCCATAACCTGGTAGAAATTCTGTATATAGACATACAGAACAGACAGTGCACAGTCCACATGGGCTTTGCTGCTTAACTACAGGCAGGAAACAGGCACTAAACAGAGAAAAGACATAGAGTTTACTATAGAGCAGCTAAAAACTTATAAACACTGCGATCTACTGGTTGAAGAATATATCTCTACTGAATACTGATATTGATGTAGTTGCATAAAAATACATGAACAATGTATTCTAACATCCCTACTCAACTACTCTTTATATTAGTCCCATTTCAGATCTCAGTTCTATAAATCTGTTTCTTGTAAGTGTATTTGTCAAAGCTTCTAATCCACTTTTGTTTCTTATGAGTTGGAAGTCTTTGTGTCTCATCCCATGAATCTGGCTCTGGTTTTAACATAGGACAGACTTTTGGGTTGGATGCCTCTATTGCTTCTGGTGGATTTCCTGATTGAAGCCTCTTGTGGTTTCTATTTTTACAGCATTTGGTTTGTCTGTGTTAATTTCTATTTCTGTGTCACTTTGTTTCTTATCTTTATGTGACAAAGATTGAAGATTGAAGTGCTTGTGTTAGTTCAAAATTAAAAATGTTAACACATTGAAGTTTTATGGACAATTACACTTCTACTGATGGTTACCTTGTTTGTGTCTTGGTGTAGAATTCTGTATCCCTTTTGAGATACACTGTACCGCACAAGTACACCTTCCTTTGCGCAAGCATCCCATTTTGTACATGTTTCTTTTGGGATGTGCACATAGGCTTTGCTTCCAAAAAATGTTAGATGGTTCAAATTCAGGGCATTTACATTCCACAATTCATATGGAGTTTTCTCAGTTGATTTTCCTGGAAGTTGATTTTGGAGATAGCATGCAGTCATAATTGCTTCCCCCCAGTATGTGGTTAGCATATCTGTTGCAAACAGCATGGTTGTTCCACTCTCACATAGAGTATGGTTCATTCTTTCTGCAACCCCAATTTTTTTTGGGTTGAACCGTACAGTAGTTTGAAATATTATACCATGCTTTCTGAGAATCACCTGTGTGTCATCCACCTGTATATTCTGTTCCATTGTCTGTGTGCAATACACTTGGCATTTTGCCAAATTTGTTTTTTACCTGAGCCAAATACTGTTCAACTTTCTCTGGTACTTCACCTTTGTTGTGTAACAGATATAGTGCAGTATACATGGAGTAATCATCTATAAAAGTGAGAAAATTCCTCTTCTTTCCTGGAGTAAATTTTTCCATTGGACCACAAAGATCTGAATAAATTAAGTCGAGGATTCTTACCTCTAATGTTCTACTGGCTTTTCTTGTCATTTTTTTCTTTTATACAGCTGGTGCATTTCATTTTTTGATCACATGGACTAATTTTTATTCCACTTTATAGTAATTCTCTGTTAATTTCTTTATTATGTCAGACCTTCTGTGCCCAAGTCGTTTGTGCCATATGTGAATGTTTTTCCTCCATGGCCATAGTAACCATCTCATTGCAGTTCAGCTGATACAGTTCATCTGTAATTTTAGCCTTTGCAAGTAAGATATCCCCTCTTGTGATGGCACAACTGTCATCCTGGAAGGTCACTACATTACCTGGTTTTGTGAGCTTCTTCACTGAATACTAATATTGATGTAGTTGTTGTATAAAAATACATGAACAATATATTCCAACACAAACACTTAGCAATATCAGCATGTAAGACTCAATTTATGTATCTGGACTGTATTAATGTAGATTCTGGGGTTCAGCTGGCAGCAAAATTAAGATTTTCTTAATGGGCGTTGCTCGACCTAGGCACCTTGGACATGCCTGTTGGGTATTCTTCTCTTTGCCCAGCTCTAGTAAGATCTCTGATAGAACAATTCTCCCAGGGTTACTTGCTCTGTTGTTTGCTGGCTGTGCCGTTTGGAGGGATATGTCTGTAAAGTCTCAGACCCAAGTCACTGAGTGCAGTCTCAGGAGATGGGAGGCAGCGGTGTGGGACCTCTGCAACTTGTCTCATGTAAACATTAAAGCTTCCACTGATTACTGAAAACCAATAATATGAATCTTGATTGTATATCGCATGGTACATAGTTCTGATCCCTGTACTATATATTCTATGTTGTACATTACATCATTCAAGTACTATATAGTCCTGACTGATGTATCCTATAAAATAAGTTTTGGGTTACATACCCCTGACTTCTGCTCTCTATTCTCTACCCACTGCTATATACTGTATTCTCTATTATTACACCCATTTTCTACCAGCTGGACATCTCATATCTGAAAATTTGAATTTGATTGGAGCACAGACTTTAACATGTTGATAATAATGTGATAACATCCTTAAACAAAAAAAGATAATGAGAGAGGAGTCAATAACACAGTAATGGATGTCTTCAGGATCAGTCCAGTCTTCATCTTGGTTGTTCTCCCCCCATCCTCACTCTCTGACCTCTGGTGGGGCTCAGCCCCGCTGTTATTCATGACTAAATCATGGACTAAATAAGGAAGTGCAGTACTTCTTGTGTTGGGAAGATGGCAATGAGTGATAGAGGGGGGTGGGGACAATCATCCCATAATCCCCTCATCACTGTCACTTCTATAAAAGACAGCTATTTTTGTTTCCTCACTCTCTGACTAAGGTCCATGAATAAAGAAATGATCTGGTAGGAGATCAGAGGACCCATTTACTAGTTACCTTGAGGGTGGAATTGTAAGATCCTCAGAGACAAAGCTGCCTGATGTGGGCGGAGTCCTGGTTTAGGGGAACCAATCAGCTCATGTCTAGTAATAATCTTTTTATTTCTTTTTTAGTAGATGGACGGGAGATGAGGAAAACCTCAGAGGATTGTCTCACTTTGTCTCCAGACTGTAAAGTAGAAGATGAGGACATCACACAGTATAGTCCAGGAGAAAACCCGACTACCTCAAATGTCCATCCGGCACCACACAGTGTAGATGGACCATCGTATTCCTCTTATCCTGAGAAACCTCAGACTGTGAGGGACGGTGCCGTCCTTCCAACAGAGAAAAGGTTTTCCTGTGCTGAGTGCGGGAAGTGTTTCCGCTTTAAATACGATCTTAATGTGCATAAAAGATCTCACACAGGTGAGAAGCCGTATTCCTGTCCTGAGTGCGGGAAATGTTTTTCACATAAGTCCAATTTTTACAAACATCATAGACTGCACACAGGTATAAAGCCATTTTTTTTCTGTCCCGAATGTGGGAACTGTTATTCATCTAAGTCGCAACTTTACAGACATCAGAAATTGCACACAGGCGAGAAGCCATATTCCTGTTCTGAGTGCGGGAAATGTTATATACAAAAATCAGATCTTGTCATACATCAGAGATCTCACACAGGGGAAAAGCCTTATTCCTGTGCTGTGTGTGGGAAATGTTTTGCACAGAAGTCCAATCTTAACAAACATCAGAGGTCTCACACAGACGAGAAGCCGTATTCCTGTCCTGAGTGTGGAAAATGTTTTTCACAGAAGTTCCATCTGTCCAGACATCAGAGATTGCACACGGGGGATAAGCCAATTTCTTGTCCTGAGTGTGGAAAATGTTTTTCACGTAAATCCCATCTTTCCGTACATCAGAGATCTCACACAGGGGAGAAGCCGTATTTCTGTCCTGAGTGCGGGAAAAGTTTTTCACAGAAGTGCACTCTTTACAACCATCAAAGGTTGCACATGAGGGAGAAGCCGTATTCCTGTCCTGAGTGTGGGAAATGTTTTTCAGTGAAGTCCAATCTTTCCAGACATCAGAGATTGCACATAGATGAGAAGCCACTTTCCTGTCCTATATGAGGGAATTGTTCCTCACTGAAGTCCTGTCTTCCTGTACATAAGGGATCCCACACAACCCTCAAGGTGTATTAGTGCCTTGAGTGCGGGAAATGTCTTCTATATGAATGTTGCTGGACATCACAGCTCTCATGTGGGGAAGAAGCACACCCTGATATACACCTCAGATATACTCCATGGCTGATCTTCATCATGGAAGAAACAGTTGATAAGGAGATCAGAGATCACCAAAGACATGGATGAAGTGTTGTACTGTGTTGGCCATTGGTGCAGTAGAAAAATAAAATTGGACTCATTACCTTTCATTGGCCGAGTACATTGTGTGGTGTAAGCTTTCACAAACAATTAGGGGGAGTTTTGCTATAACTGGAGTTCTCAGAACAAATGATTATTTTGATGATAATGCTCAGTGGGCCCCCTAAAAGCTCTGTAAGATGAACCAGGGCAGCTATGTTGTTCAGAATTCAGAGGTCAGCCATGACATTTTTTAGAATAGGAGACACCCCTTGGGAAAAAAAAAAAAGAATAGGAGACACCTAACAGCAGTGATCTGCTTTCCATAATCCTGGAATGGACATCTTCTGCAATTCACACACTTTTAGCTGTATTCCAAAACATCCTTATCAGTCCATTGATAGACTACAGCAGAACCTCCTACCCAAATCAACCAACATCGCAACAAAGCATGGAAAACAAATAGCCCTTTGATTGAGCCATCATAAACCCCATTACCAGAACCCAACATAATACACATCCCAGTGATTAGAAATCAAAAAGAAGAACTCCGGACAGCCGCACACCGGGAAAATAAAATCCAAAAATCCAAAGGGTTTATTTAAAAGCAAAAAGACACTACAATCCAAACACGGCAAAAAAAGGGGGGTACAGAGCTGACGCGTTTCGCACTGTATTTCAGTGCTTACTCATAATACACATCCCAGTCTGATTCTAAAGCTGGCAATAAATTATATTCGTTTTTTTACATATACCTAGTGCAGACAGGTCGGACGGGAAACACATTAACCTTTCAATTTATCGTTCGTTCGGCAGAAAAATTCCAAACTTGTCCTTCGTTTTTTCGGCTCAAAAACGTCCAAACGATTATCGATTTTGTGTCCATTAACTGGCCGAAAAATCGAACGTTATTTGACGGATTTTTCGGCCGATTTTTTGTATAGTGTATGGCCAGCTTTATAGCCATCATAAACCCATCATAAAAAAGTCCAGGCTAAAGTCAAAAGAACAGCAAGCAGATATCCATCCTCGCTAATGGTATCAGACTCCTCATCGTAAATTGTTCAGCTGGTAGAATGGCCGAACACAAATTTCTGGATAACTGTTACTGGCTTCTACTTCCCACAAACTCAAAACTTCAATGTGTTTTATATCTCCTGAGATGATACCAGTACAGAAAGAATGAGGACATCTTTACCTGCCTCAGTTAACTACTTCCCACCCAGCCTATAGTAATATGAAGGTCGCGCGGGAGCGCTGCCATTTTGGGTGGATGTCATATGACGTCCACCCAGGATCACCCCACAAGCCACGCTGTGGCGTGATTCTGTCACTGGACACTGGCAAATCAGTGTACCGGGCCTCTCCTTGTATCACTTGATCCCTGTGACCAATCACAGCAGATCACATGGCAATTGTATACAATGAATGGCTTCCATTCGTAGCCATTCATTGTGTACTATTGAGTTGATCTCTGTGATTGGTCACAGTGATTAAAAGGTACAGACAGGGCCAATCACAACCTATCTGTGAGCAGGGCTCTCTGATTCCTCTTGTACAAAATTGTATTGTAACTGTAATGTCTGCCTTCATTTTGTAAAGTGCTGCACAAACTGTTGGCGCTATATAAATGCTGTATAATAATAATAATCTGTACAATATGATTAGCAATGGCTAATCACAACAGTACACACATAAGCATAAACTCACTGTTATAAACAAAAAAAAATCCTAAAAAAAAAAAGAAGATAAACATAATAAAGAAAAAAAAAGGTATTTTTCTTCTTTTCAACATACTGTCACCATTCAGTGTCCCTGAACACCACCACACCAGTCATATAATGACTTGATTTTTTTAATTTTTCAAAAAATTGTGACAAAAAAAGCTTCAAAAACTTGAACACCTCAGACTGTCTGCTTTCCAAAAAAGGATCATTTGGGGGGGGGGGGGGGGGTATTTGTACTGTCCTGGCATTTTTGGGCCTCAATAAATTAGATCAGTTAGTCCATCAGTAGATCAGGATTGATCAGTTGTCAAATATATATATATATATATATATATATATATATATATATATATATATATATATATATATATATATATATATATATATGCCATAGTTTGTAGACTTTATAATGTTCACACAGACTAAATTCTATATACTGATTTGGGTTATTTTTACCAAAGAAATTTAGCAAAATACATCTTTGCCTACATTTATGAAGAACGATTATTTATTTGCAAAATTTTATAACAGAAACTAAAACTTATTTTTTTTTAAATGTTCAGTCTTTTTTTGTTTATCAAAAAATAAACAACACTTTGATTAATAAACCATAGTCTATTAGTCACTTAGTGTGAACAAAAATATAAAAATGTCATATGGGTACAGTGTTACATGACTGAGTAATTGTCATTCAAAATGTGACAGAGCTGAAAGTTGAAATATGGCCTGGAAGAGGGTAAAAGTGTTCGGTATTGAAGTGGTTAATTAGCAACATTTTAAGCCTGAACACCTCTATATTAAAAGGTATGGAAGGCAGGTGAGACACATTACATCTCCTTGCTGAAATAGTCATCTGATACCCATCATATTTGTATTCATTCACACGCTAATTTCATGCAGGACAATATTATTATACAGGATTTACAGTACATAGTTACATAGTAGGCAAGGTTGGATAAAGACAATAGTCCATCCAGTAGACATGTTCAATTGGTTTTGTTTTTTTTTTCGTTATTTTCGTTCGTTCGTTTTCGTACGAATGAACGAATCGTACGAATCTGAAAAACAACAAAAATCAGAAAAAAACTAATTAGGAACAACGAATGAAGAAAATACGAAAAACAGGAACAACGAAAATGAATGAAAAAATTCGTACATTCGTAACTTTTTTTTTGTTGTTGAATTGGTAATTTTCCGTGTCTCTTACAATGGTGCTGCTTAACGTGCTTTGAATGGATTGAACGAAAAAATTTGTAACTTTTTTTTTCGATTCGTAACTTTTTTTTTCGATTCGTAAATTATTAAAATGTAATAATAGCATATACATTACATAAGATTATGAATTATGCTCCGATTATGAATCTACGAATGTACGAATAAATACGAATGCGTCCGAATTTCGAATAAACGAAAATTAAACTAACAAAAAAACGAATCAACGAAAAATAACTCTTACGAATGTACGAATCATTACGAATACGAACACCGACGACTTACGAATGTACGAATCGTTACGAATACAAACAGCGGCGACTTACGAATTTACGAGGAACGAATCAACGCAACCAAAAAAAAGAAACGAAAATAAACTAATTTTTTTGTTGTGCACATGTCTACCATCCAGTTCAACCTGTGTAGGTGCACATGTGTCAGTGTCTATAATTATTTCCCATATCCCTGTATGTTGTGTTCTTTAAGATGCACGTCCACGAGTCTTTAAAAAAATATCCATACTCCCCGCTGACACCACAAATTGTGGAAGAGAGTTCCACATTTGTATCACCCTGACAGTGAAAACCCCCTACACAGCTTAAGGTTAAACCGCTTCTCCTCCAATTTTATTGTGTGGCCCCGTGTTTTCTTACACTCCTTGAGACTGAATTGTTTTTTTTCTATGCTGGGATCACCATTGAGGTATTTGTAAATCGCTATCCTATCTCCAGTCAGGCGTCTCTTCTCCAATGAGAATATATTTAGTGTTTGCCGTCATTCCTCATAATTGAGGTCCCTATAATCTCCTTATTAGCATTGTTGCCCTTCTTTGGACTCTGTCCAGCTTCAGCACATCCCTTCTAAAGCACTGGTGACCAGAACTGGACAGAATTTTCTAGATGTGGCCGGTCCAGAGTTTTATAAAGTGAGAGGATTATAGTTTTATGCTGACTTTGGTAGCTGCAGTTTAACATTGCTTGCTATTGCTCAATCTGTCATCTACGAGGACCCCCAGATCTTTCTCCATCCTTTATTTCCCCCAGCGGTTCCCCCCTAGTGAGTAGTTTGCATGTATGTTTTTTGCCCCCAAGTGCATTACTTTACATTTCCCCACATTAAACCTCATTTGCCATGTATTTGCCCACCCCATTATTTTGTTCAGGTCTTTCTGTAAAATTTCCATATCCTGATGTGAAGTTATTGCCCTGGTTAATTTTAATTTCTCCGCAAAAACTGAGATTGAGTAACCAGAATGTAACCTGTAGGTATTCCAAGATATTAATACCTATATAAAACTGTATCTGAGGGAGTATCAGCTACACGGTCATATACACTGTGACATCCCATCAGCCACTCCTCATATCTTCTCATTGGTCAGATCATTTATGTCCACACCCTCCTCAGGAACAAGCAAAGAGGGACTGCATCAACATTCTGGAGCTCTCCTTCTCCATCTATCAAGAACATCAGCCAAGATTTTACTGATCCATCTTATGTTCATTGACATGACTTTGCTGAATGCACAGAACCAGGACTTTGTGGCATATTTTTACTCAAACCCTTTATGTTTTCTGTTGCGTTATTGCCTCTTTTCTTCTTCAGGACCTTTTTCTGAAAATATTGTGTTTGCATTGTTTTACCAATTTTTCTTATTAAACAAGATTTTGAAATCACAAACTCAAATGAAAGTTAGCCCCTTCATGCCAACATCACACAAATATGTGGCCCCAATGAACTGGGCTTTTTGCTGTGGGGCCGCATATTTGCACACCTCCCTTTGTGCTGGGAACGTGCTGCACGGTGTGCTCCCGGCACAGAGACTGCGAGCCTCGTACTAACGATCGGGACCCGGAACTCCTGGTCGCTGTGATAGCCTCTGATTGGTTATCACAGCCCGCCCCTGTGTTTTCTTTTTCTGTTAATAGAGGCGAAAGGTACATTGTATCACTCTCTGTCCTTACACAGAAAGAAAAAGTGTGTGTATTAAAATAATAATAAATAAATTAATAATAAAAAATAAAGAAAAAATACCCAGATCAAAGTTTGATCTAGGTCAGTGCCAGGGTTAGTGTTTGGGTCAAGGTCAGTGTTTTTGTTGGGTCTGTGTGTTTTAGGTAGGATAAAAAAAAAAAAGCAAAATGCACACTATTCTGAGTTGTACTACGGGTACATATAACACCTAACATACACATATGTGGTATTGCTACGATTGTCAGGATCAGGAGAATTTATTGTTCTTTGGAGGAAGGTTATGGTAGTACCAAGAAAAATACAGCTAAAAAAAAAATTATATAGTGTGTATGTATATATATATATATATATATACATATATTTATTTTTACCAGTTTTCTCTTAATAATAATAAAAAAAAAAAAGCAGGAGATATTCATTACCATTCACCACCAAATGAAAGCCCAATTTCTCCTGAAAAAAAAAAAATCTACCTGGATAAACAAAGTAGTTGTGGTGATGTGTACGGTTTTACTAACATGTCAAAGTCCCAAAATTGTGCTTAGGCATTTGTATCAATCTCCACTGTGCAGAGCTGTGTGTAAATATCACTGTACATAAAAAGTAAATCTCAACAATAAATCCAAGAAACAATATCACACAATTTGTTATCATCCAAGTGCTGAGATATCCAGTTATGGACCTTCCCAGTCCCCATTTACTGCTGTGTGGAGGCCGCTCGGCGCTAGATCACGTACACAGTATGTGATCAGCGTTCCAAGGATTCGTTACAGCATCAGCCATCAGGTCCAGGCCAATGATTTTCGGCATGGATTGGCTGTACCGAATCAGAGATCAGCCTCTGTTTACAAAAACAGACACAGGAACTGATGTGATCTTCTATCATGCTCCAGCCAGGCTGCATGCTCGAATTTAGGGGCTGATATGGATTTCCTAGACCTCAAGTTTTTTGTTTTTTTTTTGCATGGGGATCCTTTTCCTCAAAGGGTGTTGTATGTAATTTTGTTAGACTCTATACTATATATTTTTTTTTATTCTTGCTGTAGGATGTGCTGCAGCAACAGTGACATTTACAAAGAAAAGAAGACAAAAAAAAAAACATGCTAATGTATATTGTATGTAGAAATAGTCCCTTAAAGCAGCTCTTCTGTGAGATATACACAGTTCAAATCCTATAATACAAATTGAGTCACGGTACCACAATATTATTAAATGGTGTACTAGATTGAATCATCAAATAACAAAAAATGAAGTAAAAAAGTAGTAAAAAACTCCTCACGCGCTGAAATAGAAAGAATTTGATTTGATATCATTGGCATCTGCCACCATAAACAAAGGATCTTATGTGATTACACCACCACTAAGTGAAACAATGCTTGTTTACTGTTGTAATGTGTTGGCCGATTTATGTGGGATTTTATATTATTATTATATATATGTACACATACAGTACATATACAATATATATATATATATATATATATATATATGTGCTGTATTGTATATATGTACACATACAGTATAAGATTGACCAGGCCAGATTTCAGTTGACAATGTTATTTGTTAACCTAATTACACATATCAAAGGGGACTTGTTGATCAAAGGGGAAGTGGCCAAACAAGAATTACTCCACATATCAAAGGGGACCAGATAATGATTCTGGGCTATGTTAATGTTAATATGCAAGAATGCAGATTAGGGCAATTTATGACTACATCTGTTCACAGCTTGGGGTGATCTGCTGTCACTCTGAAAGACAGGAGCAGATCAAAGCATTTAATGGAAACGGACAATCAAATTGCTCAGCCATTCAGTGTGTGGGGGATATAACATGGCATTCAGTCTAATCTGTCTCAGGAAGGGTTTGTGATTATGAAGGCACAGGTCTATGGAAAATATTCCTTGTCATATGTACTCTGTTGGATTTTTATCATCTGTTGCAAGACTGTTCTGTTTTGGAAGTCAATAAAGTGCGTGTCTCTGGAGAATTGGGTTTGCTGCGGGACAATACTTATTAATAACTACTATTCATCTAAACCACAATATATTATATCACTACATTTACCAGCTACTGTTGACCTCGTATTACAGGAGGTCAATCACGTTTTGGCTTAACCTCCTCATTTGCGTGCTATAGCCGAATGACGGCTACAGCGTGGATCTACTTTGCCGGGATGCCATCATATGATGTCGTCTCCTCTCAGCGCTCCCTGTGCGCCCCCCGCGAATGTGCATCTGGGAAAATTTGTGATGGCCATGTCCCTTGAACACAGCCAATCACAGATCACGGTAAATGGCCAATCACAATGGCCATTTGTCACGCGACCAGGGTGTCCAATGTAAACATATGAGATCATCTCTCATTGACGGCTCTCCCTCCTCACACAGACAGCGTGTGAGGAGGGAGAACGACCAGCGCTGAATCGTGAGTGATGTTATATATATATATATATATAACAAGGGTTATCAGTGCCAACCAGTGTCACAGTGCCCATCAGGGTCAGTGCCCATCTGTGCCATCAGTCTGTGCTGCCTCATCAGTGCCTATCTGTGCCTCCTCATCAGTGCACATCTGTGCCATCAGTTCCCATCTGTGCCGCCTCATCAGTGCACATCTGTGCCATCAATCAGTGCACATAAGTGCAGGCTTATTAGCACTCAGGTGATGCGTTTCCTCCCAGATCTGGCTTCCTGCTTCAAGCAGCTTCAGGCCTCCTTGGGAGCCCCGAGTCAGAAACCTCAAGTACAATCGGCAGTTGCACCTATTCAGATCGCAGCCACACATTCACTACAACTGCCAGCTCCGTCCCATTTCTTTGGGGACTCCAAGGCCTGCAGAGAGTTCCTCAGTCAATGCACTATTCTTTTTGAGCTCCTGCCTCTAAACTTCCTGTCTGATCAGGCAAAGGTAGCCTATATTATTTCCCTCCTTTCCGGTGAAGCTTTAGCCTGGGCTGCCCCTTTGTGGGAGAAGAATGATCCTGTGGTTTCCAGGCTGTCCAACTTCTTGAAGCTCTTTTCGAAACATCTTTGAGGTGTCGGCTCGGGTTTCTTTAGCGGCCAGTGCCCTTTTTTACGTCTTCACCAATAATCTTCTTCAGTGGAACAATATGCTCTTCAGTTTCGTATCCTCACAGCTGAGTTGAGCTGGACAATGAGGCCCAGGTTGCAACCTTGTTACATGGCCTCTCTAACCGAGTGAAAGACAAATTAGCAGGAAGAGCCATTCCCGCCGGTCTGGACGATGTAATTTCCTTGTGTAACCAGATCGACATTCGTTTTCAGGAGAGGTTCCTAGAAAAAAGTGGCCAGCACTCCCTGGGCCCCAGCCAGTCTGAGCTCCCCTCCCTTCGTCCTGTGGAGCATCTTCTGCCTGCTGAGGAACCTATGCAGCTGGGCCGGACCAGGCTAACCCCAGAAGAACGTGCTAGGCACAGAACTCTGGGCTTGTGTCTCTATTGTGGGGGCAAGGGTAATTTGCGTGACTCGCCTTCTTGTCTTCTTCTTCCAGTGTTCCTTCATGTAGGTGCTTCTCCTCAATCGATCTTTGCATATCTGGATTCTGGAGCTGCTGGCAATTTTATGGATTGGAGAACTGCTTCTTTCATGAAGCTTATCCTTTCGTCTCTCACTACACCAATGGTAGTCTTGGCAATTGATGGCACTGTTCTCCCAGGGGGCCCTATCCGCTTCCAGACTCTACCTATTAAGATGTCTGGAGTGGATATCATTCCTCATTCTACCCAAGGCCTCTACCCCCATTGTATTGGGCCTTCCTTGGCTACAGCTCCACTCTCCACATGTGGACTGGGTCTCTGGGCAGATCCTGGCTTGGGGTCCCTCATGCTTCTTGTCCTGCCTTCTCAAGGTGGCCCCCAAGGAGAGACTTCTGGTTGCAACCACATCTGTATCTTCTGATCTTCCCGCTGCATACAGTGATTACCATGTGTTCTGTAAGAAATCAGCCGAGGTGCTTCCTCCCCACAGGTCTTTTGACTGTGCTATTGTCCTTGGAGCAACTCTGCCCAGGGGTCGTACCCACCCTCTCTCTATCCCAAAAATCTAGAGAGAGTTTTCATCCTGAAATACTTATCGCCTGCAGGCACAGGGTTCTTTTTTCGTTTCCAAAAGGGATGGTACCTTGAGACCCTGCATCGACTATGGAGGTTTAAACGCAGTGACTATCAAGAATCAATACCTCTTACCATTAATAACTGAGCTATTCGACAGGTTGAAGGGTGCCTCTATTTTCACCAAGTTGGATCTCAGCGGTGCATACAATCTGATTCGGATATGGGAAGGTGACGAATGGAAAACCGCATTTAACACTTGAGACGGGCATTACGAATACCTGGTTATGCCTTTTGGTTTGTGTAATGCCCCAGCTGTGTTCCAAAACTTTGTCAATGAAATCTTCAGGGATCTGCTGTACCAGTTTGTTGTCATCTATCTGGATGACATTCTCATCTTTTCGGAAAATCTGCTTGTTCACAGACACCATGTCCACATTGTACTTCAGTGCCTTAGAGAGAATAATCTGTATGCCAAGCTGGAGAAATGTTCATTTGAATGTCCTGAGGTCCTGTTTGTGGGATGCTTTGTCTAAAGTTTGGGTCTTCATATGGATCCTGGAAAGGTCTTGTACTTTACCAACTGGCCTCTTCCTGCTAGCCTCAAGGCCACACAGCGCCTTCTTGGCATCACAAATTATTATAGGCAGTTCATAAGGAATTACTCTTCCATTGCCCGGAAGGAATCATGAACGTCACCCCAAATAGAATTGAAAGACTCCTGAGCCGTAGCCAAAGCTGGAATATCTGAAGAACAAGCCGCCAGGCCTTAGTGCAAGGGACCGTTCTTCAGGACATCAGTCCCCTTGCAAAAACATCATCAGTCTGTCCACATGAGCTGGGGACAAAGAAGATTTTCTTTTTAGGGACAGCAACCTGCTGAAGATCACAGGTCGTCCTTCTTCGAAAACAACTTCAAACTTTTGCCAACGTGGCTTCAGGTATCTGCCGGCAACATTAAGTCCAGCATAGTCCAGGCAGAACAGCTTTCTGGAATGTTCTCCACTAGCAACACTTTAAATGTGTGTGTGAAGTGGCTGTCAGCATAGCGTCGTAGACATCACACAACACATATTTTTAATCCACAAGGTAATGGATGCCATTTTGATGATGTTTCACCAGTAGTAACCGGGGTCGGGTAGAATTACAGTCTCTCCCCTTGCATTCACTGTGGTGGCTCGGTGACAAATCACTTTAGATCTCTTTTGCCTGGCCGGCTGATGACTACACCATCTAGATAAATCTTCCTGCCGTATCTCTAGGTATTTAGAACTGACAGGTATTTCCCGGACATCTTAGGTGACAACTTGAGAAAGTCTCACTCTCAGTCGGGATAGCAACATTTTTATCCCAATCAACTTGTAGGATCCATGGAGGTAGAGTTGGAGGCAGTGGCGGAACTACCGCCATAGAGGCACATGCAGCCGCTATGGGGCCCGCAGCCCAGTGGGGCCCTTGAGGACCGGCGCCGCGGGTGGCCCCGGTGGTCCGCGGATGGCTCTGGGGGTCCGCGGGTGGGCCCGCGGGTGGCTCCGGCGGCTCCGCGGGTGGCTCCACGGGTGAGAGCGGACAGGTCCGTGGACGTGAGCGGTCTGGCCAATCAGGGATCTGGGGCGGGGGGAGCAGAGAGATGACATCATCTCTCACCGCCTGGTGCCCGCCCTGAATCCCTGCAGTGAAGTTCCCCCTTCACTGTGCAGTCAGCCGGGAAGCAGAGAGATGACATTATCTCTCTGCTGCCTGACTGCTAACCTGCTGCAAGTGACAACCCATAATGTGTGGCAGGCGACGTGGCAAGTGACAACCCGTAATGTGTGGCAGGTGATGTGGCAAGTGACAACCCGTAATATGTGGCAGGCGACGTGGCAAGTGACAACCCGAAATGTGTGGCAGGCGACGTGGCAAGTGACAACCCGTAATGTGTGGCAGGCGACGTGGCAAGTGACAACCCGTAATGTGGCGCAGGCGACGTGGCAAGTGACAACCCATAATGTGTGGCAGGTGACGTGGCAAGTGACAACCCCTAATGTGTGGCAGGCGAAGTGGCAAGTGACAACCCGTAATGTGTGGTAGGCGACGTGGCAAGTGACAACCCGTAATGTGTGGCAAGTGACAACCCGTACTGTGTGGCAGGCGACGTGGCAAGTGACAATCCGTGACATGACAATCTGTAATGTGGCAGGTGACGGGGCAAGTGACAACCCAGGACGTGGCAAGTGACAATCCATAATGTGTGGCAGGTGACGTGGCAAGTGACAATCCGTGATGTGGTAAGTGGACAATCCGCAACATGTGGCAGGTGACATTCCACAACAAGTGACAAGTGACAATCTGCATCTGGTGGCAGGCAACGTGGCAAGTGGACAATCCGCAACGTGTGGCAGGTGATGTGGCAAGTGACAATCCGTAATGTGTGGCAAGTGACGATCCAGGACGTGGCAAGTGACAATCCATAATGTGTGGCAGGTGACGTGGCAAGTGACAACCCAGGACATGGCAAGTGACAATCCATAATGTGTGGCAGCTGACGTGGCAAATGACAACCCAGGACATGGCAAGTGACAATCCGTAATGTGTGGCAGGTGACGTGGCAAGTGAAAATCCGTGACATGGCAGGTGACAATTTGTAATGTGTGGCAAGTGACGTGGCAAGTGACAACCCGGGACGTGGCAAGTGACAACCCGGGACGTGGCAAGTGACCATCAGTAATGTGTGGCAGGTGACATGGCAAGTGACAATCCATTATGTGTGGCAGGTGACATTCTGCAACGTGTGACAATTGACAATCTGCATCTGGTGGCCGGCGATGGTGGCAAGTGGCACACGCTCAGGGCTCCCACTGATTCTGCATTATGGTGAGTTGAACTATTTCATTTTATATAACAGAACATAAATTGGTTAGAAGGCATGGAGATCAGCAATGTGTGTCCTTCAGGGGCTGCATACAGTATATTGCATACTTTGTTGTTCAAAATTAATATAAGCTGTTGCCTGGGTACTGTGCCACATGAGTGTGGAAATCTGTTGTTCAGTGGCATTAGTTCATTTTTTTCGTGGGGGGCTATTTGCAGGGGGCGGGGGCCCATACAACATTTTGCTATGGGGCCCTATGATTTCTAGTTACGCCCCTGGTTGGAGGGACAACCTCAAACAGATGCTCTCCACAGCATCCACAGACGATCCAAGGCCTCAACTGCGTGGTCAGGCCAGAACATTTTTCACAAATTGGTCCCAGAGACTCGTAGCCTCTAGCTGTATACAAGGCAAGCTTGCCCTTCGATGTATACCTCACTCTGGTGTCAGTCAGGACAGGTTTCGCATCGCTCGGACCGAAACAAACCGGACACTCGGACCGAAACAAACACCCAGAGCATACTTTCTCCAATCCGCCATCTGAGTCACGAACTGCGCCATCTCTCTCTTCAACCCACAATCAGACACACGTGGTAGCACTTCCTTATCCTTCTCTGCAGAGCGGGAACTCCTCCCCCTGCCAACAGATTGGCGCAAATGTTCTTTGGGAACTGTGGCGCCCGACCTTCTTCATGCTGTGGCGTGCCAAAACTGTACTGGAATCCACTTTGGAGTCTGTATTAACCCTCACAGCGCTGGCAGGAAGTGTCAAAAGACCAGGCTGATCCTCTCACCCTGAGCAGTGAGACTTGATGGTTCTTCCCCACATTGGTAGTACACACGACAACATAGTCCATTAGAAGTGTAAAGGTTACTTGCCACCTTCCCACGGAGCCAGACAAAATCATGATGAAGCTGAGGCCGGTTGCTAGCCCTGCGTTGGGCGCCAAATGTAGCAAGGTCCCAGGCCTCCTTTGGTCTGATGAGAACCTCTAGGGCCAGGGATAGCTGACATCCTTCTGTATGTGGTGGATTGCGAGGCATAGTGGGTGTAAGATAGTTAAAGTTATTGGGCGCCAGACACTTCTTAGATGCAAAAGAGGTTTTATTTCTCTTAACTTTTTTTTGGATTTGTGGGGGGAGAGAGGGTTAGGGCCAGGACACCCTTAGGTAGTTGTAAGATTAATTGTCAGACTCCCAGAATTCAATAGGAGGACAGCCATGCAGGGAAAGTCATCCAGCAAGACGCCACATCTGCATGTGTCTCCTATTGCAACAGTCTTTAACAGTGCCTAACACAAGGCTTAACAGTTCCTTCACTTTCACTACAATCGCTCATTGTAGTTCTCCAATACACTGAGCTCCCGTTCTCTCACTAGAGGATATAACAAAAGGACACAGGCGCTCAGTGTGCAGGTATAAATCATAAAAATAACTAAGGGTGTTTGCAGTAAGGGTGGCAGCAAAATATGCAACACTTCAAAGAATAATGTCCAAGTCCACTTTAAGAGGGAAAAATAGAATTAAAAGTGCAAAAATCAAATATTAAGTCCAATCTGTATTGGTTTGCTGGACGGATGATCAATTGAAGGATACACTCATTGCTGAAGGCTGCTTTTCTCACGAGCGAAGCCGGCTCAATCATAGAGGAAAAAGACACAAAATAGAACAGCGCCACTCAGCAACCAAGTTCTTTAACCACTTTCAGACCGGACCAATTTGCAGCCAAAGGACCAGGCCCCTTTTTGCGATTCGGCACTGCGTCGCTTTAACTGACAATTGCGCGGTCGTGCGACGTGGCTCCCAAACAAAATTGACGTCCTTTTTTTCCCACAAATAGAGCTTTCTTTTGGTGGTATTTGATCGCCCCTGCGGTTTTTATTTTTTGCTCTATAAACAAAAATAGAGCGCCAATTTTGAAAAAAATGCATTATTTTTTACTTTTTGCTATAATAAATATCCCCAAAAAATATATAAAAAAACTTTTTTATTCCTCAGTTTAGGCCGATACGTATTCTTCTACATATTTTTGGTAAAAAAAATCGCAATAAGCGATTATTGATCGGTTTGCGCAGAAGTTATAGCGTTTACAAGATAGGGGATAGTTTTATAGCATTTTTATTAATAATTTTTTTTTATTATTAATGGCGGAGATCTGCGATTTTTTTTTTGTGACTGCGACATTATGGCGGACACATCGGACATTTTTGACACATTTTTGGGACCATTGTCATTTTTACAGCAATTAATGCATTTAAATGCATTGATTTCTGTATAAATGACACTGGCAGTGAAGGGGTTAACCACAAGGGGGCAGTGTAATGGTTAAGTATGCCTAGGGGTGTGTTTTTTACTGTGGGGGGGCGTGGCTGTCAGCTAGTGAATGCTGATCTCTGCTCCAATCACAGGGAGCAGAGATCGGCGTCACTAGTTGCTAGGCAGAACGGGGAGATGCTGTTTATCTCGGCATCTCCCCGTTCAGCCGCCCCGTGAGACGATCGCGATCGAGTCCGCGGGGACCGCGATCGGACTCACGGGGGTCCCGACCGGCGCGGGAGCGCGCCGCTCCCGGCGCGCTCCCGATGGCACGGACAGGCTAAAGGAGGGACGTATATATACGCCCTCCTGCCTGTACGTGCCATTCTGTCGACGTATATCTGCGTGCGCCGGTCGGCAAGTGGTTAATATCAAATTAAAATTACATAATCTCACTTACATAATAGTTCAGGGAGATGTGCATACAGGGTAGTTGTTGCCACAGGTGCATCGCAGAGTCACTATGTAATCCTATAGTGTTGGTCGTAGGAAGCCGGGGAGGAGCTCAGCTATGTCCTGCGTCTCAAGGAGTTACGAGGCGGCTCGTGGAAGGCAGCGTGTGACATAGGGCAAGCAGGGGACACAGCGCGTTTCTGAGCATGCGCGAGGTCCAAACGGCACCTGCGCGCTCCTTTGTCAAGTGCAGAGATAGGGAAACAGCAGGATAAAACCGGCTCTTATATTATCCACCTCAAAAGAGATGTGGGAGTATACTAATTGGTGTTCAATAATGCGAGCGAACTAACAGCGCTGATGTCCTCAATGATACCAGTAATAAGGGCAGCATCGCAGAACCTCAGAGCTAAGGTAAATAAAATTTAAAGATATAAGGAAAATAAAATTTAAAGATATATGCAACGCATATACAGCAAATAGACTGATACATGCAAAAAATGAAAACTAAACACATCTAAGCCTATAAGCAAACAGAAAGCATACAGGCCATATAGATATATTACAAGATATACTGAAAGTAATAAAACCAACACAAAACAGCAATAATATATAAATATATAAAAGTATCATTAAAATGATATGCTATTATGCTGTACGCACAAAACCCATATATGGGCAATTATGTGGACTTATATATAAATGCATTATTAAACATATATAATATAATTATATTGAGATGGTAGTATCATATTATTTAAAAAGATAGAAGATATGAAAATCAATATCGAATATCAATAAAGAGAAAAAGAAAATAATCATAATAAAAAATATATATAATAAAATTGAATTTAAAAGATTATGTTCCCTTGTTATATAGCCAGAAAGCATCCATTTACAGAAAAAATTATTAATAATTAATAATCATCAATAATAGACTAAAATGCAAAAAAGTGGGGGCGATATTAAACAAATTATAGTATCTATTGTATATATCATAAAATAGTGTGTATTTCAATTTCTTCGTTTAAGCCGTTAGGGGTAAGAGTGTCAAGAGTAAAAATCCAGAACGTTTCGCGTTCACATAATTTTGCGAAACGTTCTGCCTCGGATAGACTACCAGATATGGATTCAATCACCCACACCTGGAGGCCCACCATGGATTGGTTATGAAACTCTAAAAAATGTCGCGGCACACTATGTTTATCACTACCCAACTCAGTTAGTCGGCGATGTTTACCGAACAGGGGGACAGATGGTGCGGCCTACATACAGCATTCTACAAGGACACATCAAGCAATATACAACATAATTGCTGGAGCAATTATGGAATTGTTTGAGTGGATAGGTGGTGCCCTTGTGAGAGAAAGTTTTTTGACCATGGTTAATAAAATTACATGTTTTACAGAGAGATTTGTTACATCTATGCATTCCTGTAAGTGGAATGAGGCACAACGAGTTTTTGTCACGTTTGCCTTTTAGCTTACTAGGTGCAATCTTGTTCTTAAGAGTAGGAGCCCTTCTATATGTGACTTTTGGCCTATCACTCAATGTGGAATTCAGATGGGGGTCCTGCTTTAGGATATTCCAATGCTTTCCTAAAATATGTTCCATTTTTTTGTATTGTCTGTTGAAACCTGTAATAAATCGCACGCTAGGTTCCTCAGGAGATTTAGCAACTTTGGGTTTGTTCCCAGGGAGGAATGTATTGTAAGCGTGTTTGATTAGTTGTGGGGGGTAGCCTTTTTCTATGAACTTATCTTTGAGATGTGAGCTCTGTAATACATAGTCACAATCTCTGGTGCAGTTTTGTCTCAACCTACAAAACTGTCCTTTGGGAATATTGTTAACCCACAATGGATGGTGACAGCTATCGTAATGAAGGTATGAATTGCCCGCAGTTGGTTTAGTGTAGTTTCGGGCAAAGATATTATTGCCTTCATGATTTAGCTCCAAGTCAAGGAACGCCAGATTTTCCTTACTCCAAACCGCAGTAAATGACAAACCCATATTGTTGGCATTACAATGAGAGACGAAATTGTCTATCTGGGATGAGGTACCATCCCAGATAATCACGATATCGTCTATATAACGACCGAAAAACACAACATGTTGGGCAAAAGGATTATTGTTCCAAATATACTGATTCTCCCACATACCCATGGTAAGATTGGCGTAGGATGGAGCAAAATTGGCTCCCATTGCTGCACCATGTGTCTGCAGGTAGAACTGGGCCTCAAACTGAAAATAATTATGTGTGAGACAAAATGAAGTGGCCTCTAAAATAAAAGTGGCCTGTCTCATGTTGAGCAAAGGATTTAAAGTTAAAAAATGCTGTACCGCCAAAAGGCCAACTTCATGTGAGATAGAGGTATAAAGAGAATTCACATCGAGGGATAACCAAGAGTAGTTCTCATTCCAACTATATGGTGCCAAAAGGTCCAAGAGATGTATGGAGTCACGAATATATGATTCCAAACCTTGAGCCAAGGGTTGTAGGAACGAATCAATGTATAACGAAAAGCCACTACTAACACTATTCATGGATGCCACAATGGGCCTACCAGGTGGTTGGGACGCATCCTTATATATTTTAGGTAAATGATAAAAATAGGGAGTACTGTAAAAATCCTTACGCAAGAAAGCTGACTCTTTTTTGATCTGTAAGTGCTTTAGTGATTAAGGTATCTGCTTCAATGCGAAAGGAGGGTAGGGGGTCATTAGATAATTTTATATAAGTCTTGGTATCAGAAAGTAATCTTATTGTCTCAGCTATATAACAAGTGCAGTCTTGGATAACAATCCCGCCACCCTTGTCAGCGGGCTTGATGACAAGGTCTGGGTTATCCAAAAAACGGTTAAGCGACATTTTTTCTCCAGTTGTTAGATTCTGTGAACAAAACTTTTGGTTGCTCATGGATTGTAAGCACAATTTTTGGAAGTCAGCTGTTACTACTCTGTAAAATGATTCCAAATATGGACCCTTAGACTTTGTGGGGTAAAAGGAGTAGTCCTCTATATCCCTATGGATTTTTTTGAGCTTAGTCTCAATAAGGATATTCTCCTTATTTTTTGTGTTCTTTTTGAGGGTCTCTAACCAGGTAGATGGAATTTTTAAACGGTATGCAACGATATCGGCTATAAGCATCTGTATATGATGAACCAGTTCATTATATTTAATATGTCTTTGACTAGCCAGAACTTCTAACCACTTAGCAGCACTATTAGCATTCATGATCATTATCTTGATCTGGATGAATCAGCTGATGATCCAGACTTGGATCTTTTTACTCAACATTTTCAAACATCGCCCTCTATAGTACACACAAGTTTAAAACCCAAATCCTCCTTTTACCCCACAAAGTCTAAGGGTCCATATTTGGAATCATTTTACAGAGTAGTCACAGCTGACTTCCAAAAATTGTGCTTACAATCAATGAGCAACCAAAAGTTTTGTTCACAGAATCTAACAACTGGAGAAAAAATGTCGCTTAACCGTTTTTTGGATAACCCAGAGCTTGTCATCAAGCCCGCTGACAAGGGTGGCGGGATTGTTATCCAAGACTGCACTTGTTATATAGCTGAGGCAATAAGATTACTTTCTGATACCAAGACTTATATAAAATTATCTAATGACCCCCTACCCTCCTTTCGCATTGAAGCAGATACCTTAATCACTAAAGCACTTACAGATCAAATTATTGACAAAAAAGAGGCAGCTTTCTTGCGTAAGGATTTTTACAGTACGCCTTATTTTTATCATTTACCTAAAATATATAAGGATGCGTCCCAACCACCTGGTAGGCCCAATCTGGCATCCATGAATAGTGTTAGTAGTGGCTTTTCGTTATACATTGATTCGTTCCTACAACCCTTGGCTCAAGGTTTGGAATCATATATTCGTGACTCCATACATCTCTTGGACCTTTTGGCACCATATAGTTGGAATGAGAACTACTCTTGGTTATCCCTCGATGTGAATTCTCTTTATACCTCTATCCCACATGAAGTTGGCCTTTTGGCGGTACAGAATTTTTTAACTTTAGATCCTCTGCTCCACATGAGACAGGCCACATTTATTTTAGAGGCAACTTCATTTTGTCTCACACATAATTATTTTCAGTTTGAGGTCCAGTTCTACCTGCAGACCCATGGTACGCCAATCTTACCATGGGTATGTGGGAGAATCAGTATATTTGGAACAATAATCCTTTTGCCCAACACGTAGTGTTTTTCGGTCATTATATAGACGATATCGTGATTATCTGGGATGGTACCTCATCCCAGATAGACGATTTCGTCTCTCATTGTAATGCCAACAATATGGGTTTGTCATTTACCGCGGTTTGGAGTAAGGAAAATCTGGCGTTCCTTGACTTGGAGCTAAATCATGAAGGCAATAATATCTTTGCCTGAAACTACACTAAACCAACTGCGGGCAATTCATACCTTCATTACGTTAGCTGTCACCATCCATTGTGGGTTAACAATATTCCCAAAGGACAGTTTTGTAGGTTGAGACAAAACTGCACCAGAGATTGTGACTATGTATTACAGAGCTCCCATCTCAAAGATAAGTTCATAGACACAACTAATCGAACACGCTTACAATACATTCCTCCCTGGGAACAAACCCAAAGTTGCTAAATCTCCTGAGGAACCTAGCGTGCGATTTATTACAGGTTTCAACAGACAATACAAAAAAATGTAACATATTTTGGGAAAGCATTGGAATATCCTAAAGCAGGACCCCCATCTGAATTCCACATTGAGTGATAGGCCAAAAGTCACATATAGAAGGGCTCCTACTCTTAAGAACAAGATCGCACCTAGTAAGCTAAAAGGCAAACGTGACAAAAACTCGTTGTGCCTCATTCCACTTACAGGAATGTATAGATGTAACAAATCTCTCTGTAAAACATGTCATTTTATTAACCATGGTCAAAAAATTTTCTCTCACAAGGGCACCACCTATCCACTCAAACAATTCCATAATTGCTCCAGCAATTATGTTGTATATTGCTTGATGTGTCCTTGTAGAATGCTGTATGTAGGCCGCACCGTCTGTCCCCTTAGACAACGTTTCGGTAAACATCGCAGACTAACTGAGTTGGGTAGCTGTCACGCTCCGGGTATGGCAGGAAACAGGAGGTGGACCCCCTATGCCAGTGAGGCGATAGCACGGGTTGTATTGGAGGACCGGTTCTAATGTTGCTACTGGTTTTCACCAGAGCCCGCCGTCGTGTCTTCCAATAGCAACTCGACCACACTGACAGCTGAGACAGGCGAGGTACACAAGGACAAGGCAGAGGCGAGGTCAAACATAGCAAAAGGTCAAGGCAGGCGGAAAATGGTTCGTAGTCAGGGGCAACAGCAGAGATCAGGATACACGGCAAGAGCAAAACACTAACGCTTTTTACTGGGCACTATGGTAACACAATATCCGGCGAGGGCAGGAAGGGGGAGTGTAAATTTATAGGATGCAGGTGGCCCTTTAAGGAAGACAGCTGTGTGTGCGCGCGCGCCTGGGGAGCGGGGACGCGCGTGCCGGGAGGAACAGGAGGGGAGAGGTGAGTAGAGAGAGAGATGCGATCCCCGGGCGGACCGAGGCCGCCACGAGGATCGCATCCTGGAGACCGGACATCGCCTGCGGTCAGCGGCGCTGACCGGGGCGCTGCAGGAGGGAGGACGCCGTGGGCGCTCCGGGATGGATGGGGCACCCGGAGCGCTCGGCGTTACAGTACCCCCCCCCTTGGGTCTCCCCCTCTTCCTGGGTTTCCCCCTCCTCCTGGAGCCCAAGAACCGGAGGATGAGATCTTTGTCTATGATGTTACACTCAGGCTCCCAGGACCTCTCCTCAGGACCACAATTCCTCCATTCCTCAAGTGCCAGCTTAATGGCCAGTAATTCACGGTCTCCGACGGAATAGTTCTTTTCAGGGGGGGAAAAGGTCTTAGAAAAAAACCCACAGGTGATGTTCTTGCCCTTAGAGTCTTTTTGAAGAAGCACAGCTCCAGCTCCCACAGAGGAGGCATCGACTTCCAGGAGGAACGGTTTGAGAGGATCGGGCCTGGACAAAACGGGTGCAGAGGCAAAGACAGACTTGAGGAGGTTAAATGCCTCATGCGCTTGAGGAGGCCAGGACCTAGGATTAGCATCCTTTTTGGTTAGCGCCACAATAGGCGCGACAATGGTGGAGAAGTGAGGAATGAACTGGCGATAGTAGTTGGCGAATCCGAGGAAACGCTGGATGGCCCGTAGTACAGTAGGACGTGGCCAGTTCAGGACGGCAGACAGTTTCTCAGGGTCCATTTGGAGACCTTGACTAGAGACTAAATAACCCAGGAAGGGAAGACTGCAACGTTCAAAGAGACATTTCTCTAGTTTGGCGTAAAGATGATTATCCCAAAGCCATTGGAGGACTTGACGAACATGAAGACGGTGCTCCTCTAAGCTAGAGGAGAAAATCAGGATATCATCCAGATAGACAACAACACAGGAGTACAGTAAATCTCTGAAAATCTCATTCACAAAGTCTTGGAAGACCGCAGGAGCATTGCACAAACCAAAGGGCATGAAAAGATACTCAAAGTGTCCATCGCGGGTGTTAAAGGCGGTTTTCCACTCGTCGCCTTTACGGATGAGATTATATGCGCCCCGGAGGTCCAGTTTGGTGAAAATTCTTGCTCCGCGCAAACGGTCAAAAAGTTCAGAGATAAGAGGCAGCAGGTAGCGATTTTGTACAGTGATTTTATTAAGGCTACGATAGTCAATGCGGGGAGGTAAGGACCCGTGCTTTTTGGCGACAAAGAAGAATCCTGCTCCAGCAGGGGAAGAAGATATTGCGGATGAAACCTCTTTTGAGGTTCTCCTGGATGTAGTCTGACATAGCTTGTGTCTCCGGGATGGAGAGAGGGTAGATCCTGCCACGGGGCGGAGAGGTCCCAGGAAGAAGATCAATAGGGCAATCGTAGGGTCTATGGGGCGGTAAGACCTCAGCTTGTCTTTTGCAAAACACATCCGCAAAGTCCCTGTAAGGCTTAGGGAGGCTAGGCCGGGAGGTAGTGGTGGAAACTTGTTTAGTGGGCACCGCTTTGAGGCAATGCCTGTGGCAGGAAGGACCCCAACTTTTGATGTCCCCCGAGGCCCAGTCGAGGATAGGAGAATGTACCTGGAGCTAGGGTAGGCCCAAAAGGATCTCAGAGGTACAGTTGGGTAACACATAAAAAGTCAATTTTTTCATGATGGAGAACTCCAATTTTCATAAGGAGAAGTTTGGTGCGATAACGCACGATACAGTTCAAATTTTGGCCATTTACAGAGGTGATGAAAAATGGCTTGACAAGACGGATGACTGGAATATTAAATTTGTTGATGAGTGAGGCTTCAATGAAGTTTCCTGCAGAACCAGAGTCCAGAAAGGCCACAGCGGAGAAAGAGGACTTCTTGGGCAAAGAAATCCTTACTGGAACAGTCAGACGTGGAGAGGAAGAATCTACACCTAGCAACGCCTCTCCCATGCTAGCTAGGTGCGAGCGTTTCCCTGACGCTGAGGGGGAATAGGGCAATCCTTTAAAAAATGGTCAGGACTGGCGCAATACAGGCACAGACTATGGTCTTGGTGACGAGTCCTCTCTTGTGTGGTCAGGCGCGACCGATCCACTTGCATGGCCTCCTCAGCGGAAGGTGCAGGAACGGGTTGTAGAGGGTTCTGAAAGAGAGGTGCCAGGCGAGGAAACCGTCTGACGCGAATAAAGTCCTTTTCTTGGCGTCATTGTTCCAAGAGAGTTCAGATGCCAGGGTGCGGAACTGAATGGCGTAATCCCCCTCTGAAGAATTTCCCTGGACAAGGTTCAGGAGAGCCGTCTCGGCGGAGGAAGCCCGGGCTGGCTCTTCGAAGACACTGCGAACTTCAGAAAAGAAGGCTGGAATCGAAGTTGTGGCAGGATCGCCACGGTCCCAAAGCGGTGTAGCCCAGGCTAGGGCCTTATCAGATAGCAGGCTAACCACGAACGCCACCTTTGACCGTTCCGAAGGAAACTGGTCCGACAACATCTCCAGATGGAGGGAACACTGGGATAGGAACCCTCGGCACAGCTTAGGATCTCCATTGAACTTGTCAGGAAGGGACAGGCGGACTCTAGCCGTAGCAACTCGTGGTGGAGGAGATGCAGGAGCTGGTGGTGGGGATGGCAGGAGCTGCTGAAGCATAGCAGTCAACTGCGCCAATTGCTGTCCCTGTTGAGCGACCACTGTGGTCAGATCCGAGAGACTTGGCAGCGGACCTCAGCGGGATCCATGGCCGGATATACTGTCACGCTCCGGGTATGGTGGGAAACAGGAGGTGGACCCCCTATGCCAGTGAGGCGATAGCACGGGTTGTATTGGAGGACCGGTTCTAATGTTGCTACTGGTTTTCACCAGAGCCCGCCGCAAGGCGGGATGGACTTGCAGCGGCGGTAGCAACCAGGTCGTGTCTTCCAATAGCAACTCGACCACACTGACAGCTGAGACAGGCGAGGTACACAAGGACAAGGCAGAGGCGAGGTCAAACGTAGCAAAAGGTCAAGGCAGGCGGAAAATGGTTCGTAGTCAGGGGCAACAGCAGAGATCAGGATACACGGCAGGAGCAAAACACTAACGCTTTTTACTGGGCACTATGGTAACACAATATCCGGCGAGGGCAGGAAGGGGGAGTGTAAATTTATAGGATGCAGGTGGCCAGTAATTTGGGCCAGGCACCAATCAATAGTGCGCTGGCCCTTTAAGGAAGACAGCTGTGTGCGCGCGCGCGCCTGGGGAGCGGGGACGCGCGCGCCGGGAGGAACAGGAGGGGAGAGGTGAGGAGAGAGAGAGATGCGATCCCCGGGCGGAGCGAGGCCAACCATGAGGATCGCATCCTGGAGACCGGGCAGCGCCTGGATAGGCCCTCAGACAGCCTAGCAGCCAGATGTGCCTGGGATAGGCCCAATCTCTGGCCTAGCAGCCTGGACAAAACAACACACGTCCACCCAGACAGCCGTCCAGGTGGCACAGAAGATCACCTGACCTCACCCTAATATATAGGCTCTTCCAGCAAGCCAAGGCATTCAAGAAACCCCTTGCCCATTGGCTGAGATACCCCATATACCCATAACCTGACCTTTGGATGCCTTTCTCATATCTACCGTGTTTCCCCGATAGTAAGACACCCCCGATAGTAAGACGTATCGGGAGTGTCAGAGGGGACAGCTAATGTAAGCCGTACCCCGATAGTAAGACATATGTCTTACTATCGGGGAAACACGGGGGATTTGCCTAGCCGCCGCCAGATGCATGCAGAGTAGCGCAGGAAGCGTCTACCTGTCATACGTTGCCTCTAATGTCACTCAGCGCTGCTCGCTCCCCGGCGGCCCCTCCTCTCTTCTCGTCAATCCCCATTGGCTTGAGACATCATCTGGGATAGACGAGAAGAGAGGAGGGGCCGACAGGGAGCGGGCAGCGTGACATGAGCAGCGTGACATGAGAGAAAACATACGGTACATGACAGATAGACGCTTCCTGCGCTACTCTGCAAGTAAGATCCCCAGATGTGTAATGTGCCCCATGCCCTGATGCCCTAATGTGCCCCATGCCCTGATGCCCTAATGTGCCCCATGCCCTGATGCCCTAATGTGCCCCATGCCCTGATGCCCTAATGTGCCCCATGCCCTGATGCCCTAATGTGCCCCATAATGTGCCCAGATGTGCCATGTGCCCCATAATGTGCCCAGATGTGCTATGTGCCCCATAATGTGCCCAGATGTGCTACCGTATGTGCCCCATAATGTGCCCTGATGTGCTACCGTATGTGCCCCATAATGTGCCATAATGTGCCCTGATCTGCTACCGTATGTGCCCCATGATGTGCCCTGATGTGCTATCTGCCCCATAATGTGCTACCGTATGTGCCCCATAATGTGCCATAATGTGCCCTGATCTGCTACCGTATGTGCCCCATAATGTGCCATAATGTGCCCTGATCTGCTACCGTATGTGCCCCATAATGTGCCATAATGTGCCCTGATCTGCTACCGTATGTGCCCCATGATGTGCCCTGATGTGCTATCTGCCCCATAATGTGCTACGGTATGTGCCCCATAATGTGCCCCGATGTGCCCTGATGTGCCCCATGCCCTGATGTGCTACCGTATGTGCAGCCGAGGAGGACTACAAGTCCCAACATACCGGGCTGTGTGGGCTTACAGTTTTTTAGCTGTCAGTGCCCCTTTAACTGCGGGATGCGGACGGTTAGAGCGGGATGAGCGGAGGGATGTGGAGGCCGCGGGAGCAGCAATAATGTTTTCCGTGGTCCATCAGGACCATGGACAACATACAAAACACGCTGTGTGGGATACTGTATGGGGCTGTAACCTTATGGGAGACTGTGATACGGAACCACATGCAGTGCTTATACCATATGTTTTATATTTTAGCCCCTAGACATGAGCGCTTCCGGTTCCAGTGGTAAAAGGAAGAGTTACACCGTGGAGTATAAAAAAGCGATTGTTGAAGAATCTTGGGGCAAAAATGTAGTGCAGTTCTGCAAGGAGAAAATGTTGGATCACCGACTGGTCCAAAAATGGCGTGCAGAACACACTAACCTGAGTGAAAAAGTGGAGAGCGGAATGGCTAAAAAGCGCAAGATTGGATCTGGTCGGCAACCAATGTATACAGAGCTGGAAAGCCTGGTCTCTGAGTGGGTTGCAGACAGGAGAGCAAAGACATTGGTGGTGACCAGGGCTCAGATTCAGGAATATGCCCTTGCAGTGTTGCCACAGTTTGACATTTCTCCTGAACAATTCAAGGCATCACAGCACTGGGTGGATAACTTTCTTGAACGCAATGACCTGTCTTTGAGAAGATCCACAACCCTCTTTAGATTGGAAGATGCTGAGATTGTTAAACGTGCATTAGCCTACAAGAAGTTTGTGGATGACATTGACTTCTCTAAATACAGTCTTTGCAACATGATCGCCATGGATGAAACTGCCGTGTTCATGGGCCAAGCGGCTCAAACCACCATTGATCAACGAGGTACCTCCTCAGTGTACGTTCCCTCCACCGCTTATGAAAGTGCACGTGTCACCTGCATTTTGACGATTCGTCTGGATGGCACTAAAGCAACACCGCTACTCATTGCAAAGGGCAAGAAGGAGAAGATTGACCGGGTTTCTGGCATTTATGTGCTGGAAACTGAAAAAGCCTGGGCCACACAAGATGTTATAAGAAAGTGGCTTGATTTAATGCTGCCGCTTGTAATGCGCGGGAACAAAAGAGGGATGCTGATCTGGGATGCAGCCAGCACACACCGCGCCAAAACCATGAAAAACTTCCTTCATGAGCGGAGAATTGACCAAATCATGATTCCTGCAGGGATGACGGCTTATCTTCAGACTCTCGATATCGCCATTAACAAGCCGTTCAAGGACTATCTGCGTGTGGAAATCAATGACTACATTGAAAACCGAATGGAGAGAAATGTACGTGGGAACTTTGTGAAGCCCAGACTGCCAGAGATTGTTAACTGGGTAAAGAATTCTTGGAATAAGATCACTAACACCTGCGTTGCAAATGCACTGCGAGCTGGCTACCTGGACAAAGCCTGCTCATTTCAGGACAGTGCCGTTGCTACCCATGAGAAATATGGGCCAATGATTCGGCAAGAAATGTCGTCCCGAGAGTCCCAAGAAAATCCACAGGAACCTAAGAGTGCGGATGTTTATGATGATATTCCTGAGAATGATGACATGGTTGTCATGGAATAAATCTGTTTTATCTTCCAGTATTCCACTGTTCGTTCTTACCATTTTTCATTGTTTTACATGTTATGCAATGTTGTAACAAGACATTCTTGGCACTTCCTTTTATTAACCTGTTTTGTGGTGAATACAATACTGTTCAGGTTGTTAATAAATGTTAATTTTATGGTTAAAACAAAAAATTCGAATTTTTTTTCCCAATATAAGACATACCCCGAAAGTAAGACATAGTGGGGCTTTTAGGGATAAAAAGAAAGTAAGACAGTGTCTTACTTTCGGGGAAACACGGTAGTACCGACAAGTAACTGGCCACCTAGTGGTAGAAGAGAAAAGTGCAACCAGGCTGAACTTAGGGAGAAATCAATGGATCTCTAACAATCAACCAGATTAGTTATTCCTGGCAAGTAAATTTGTGAGGACCAACCCTGCCAAAACTCCAGGGTGCTACACACATAATCAATATTAATTGCATATGATTTCCGCTGCCTGACTGGCACTGGTGACCCCGGCTCCCTGGGGGTGACTCCCACTCTCTATCCCCCCTACTTCCTTTTCCCAAGCCCCTTTCCTCCTAAAAAGTGGCTTGCACAGGCCTTAGTTGTAGACCTCGTACTAGACTTCCCTCTCTGAAATGGCAGATTCTTCCGGAAGTTAGAGGGATTTTACTCTCAAGTAAGACTGTTTCTAGCACAGCCCGACCAGAGGGTTCCTTACATTTATGTACAATTGTTCTGTCATTTTCATTGCTAGTTATCTTTACCGTTATCCTCTGCATTATATCTCTGCAGATTGGTTGTGCTTCTAATGCTTAATACCAATACATCTTTAACCGCTAGCAGAGCAGCGCACGACGATGTACGTCGGCACAATGGCACGGCTGGGCAAATGGGCGTACAGGTACATCCCCTTTAACTCGCAGCATTGTGGGCGCTTCGTGACCGTGCCCACGGGCTCGATGTTCGCCGGAGGGCCTGCGATCGTGTCACTGGGCAGAAGAACGGGGAGATGCCTTTGTAGCCCATCCCCCGACAGTTAGAATCACTCCCTAGGACACACTTAACCCCTTGATCAACCCCTAGTGTTTAACCCCCTTCCCTGCCAGTGTCATTTACACAGTAATCAGTGCATTTTTATAGAGCTGATTGCTGTATAAATGACAATGGTCCCAAAATGGTGTCAAAAGTGTCCGATGTGTCCGCCGCAATGTCGGAGTCACGATAAAATCTGCAAATCGCAGATTTTATCTTTTTTTTTACCAAAAATATGTAGAAGAATACATATCGGCCTAAACTGAGAAAGAAACTTGTTTTTTTATATATATTTTTGGGGATATTTATTATAGCAAAAAGTAAAAAAAATATTGCTTCTTTTTCAAAATTGTCGCTCTTTTTTTAGTTTATAGCGCAAAAAATAAAAACCCACAGAGGTGATCAAATACCACCAAAAGAAAGCTCTATTTGTGGAGGAAAAAAAGGACGTCAATTTTGTTTGGGTGCAACGTTGCATGACCTCGCAATTGTCAGTTAAAGTGACGCAGTGCCGTATCGCAAAAAGTGCTCTGGTCAGTAAGGGGGGTAAATACTTCCGAGGCTGAAGTGGTTAAATAAAAAATTTTAAAAGAAGAAGGGGGAAGCTCCCAACCCGTGGGGTTTCAATATGCTGCATGCGTCCTGTACCGTGTAATTATCATATAAAGTTACTCTAAAGCACTTGACCTCCCCACATTTCTGAGCCTCTATGTACTGTACATACAAATACTGTATGAATAGAAACACACACACACACACACACACACATGTTCTGGCCTTCTACATAAAAAAATTGTCAATTAAGCTATACACATTACATACTTTCCGAATGGTCCCGCTGTCTTCTGGGACCTGTGTGTCCCCCAGAAGACAGCTGATGAGTCATTGCCGGCTGTTAAAGTGAATGTAAACTCACCACTTTCACTTTAGCTCGTTACAATCTGCATAGTACTGGCAGCTGATCAATGCCTGTGAAATTTCTTAATCGTACATCATGGGACACAGAGCCATAGTAATTGCTATGTGGGTTATAGGCCACCTTCAGGTGATGGACACTGGCACACCCTAAGACAGGAAGTTCACTCCCTATATAGCCCCTCCCACTACTGGGAGTATCTCCGTTTTTTCGCCAGTGTCTAAGGTGTTGGTCACGAGTAAAGATGTGCTGTGCTGAGCTCCGCTTGAGCAATCCTTGCTGGGGCTAGCTATGCAGTTGGATCCATTCAAAGTGTCTTTTTAGGCCAAATGGTACCCGGGCCTCATGGCGGAAGAAACAAGGTTTAGCCCATAATGCTTCTCTTTTTAGAGAGCTGGACCCCGGGATCCAGTGCTTTGTTTTTTTCAGCCATAAAGCTTCCTGGCGGGGTCTTTTAATGGGTCCATGAGTGTGGATCCTCCGATAAAAAGGGGCCCTGGTTCCTGAAGGTTTTTAAATGGAGCCCTCTGTGAGGGGTGAAGATTGGGTCTGTTGGTTTTACCACAGAAATCCCTGCGGCGGGAAAGGTAAGTGGAGATTTCTAAGGAATTTTGAAGTGTTTTATGAAATGTCTCCTTTAAAAAGTAAATGTTGTCATGCATAAAAGTCACCACTGGGGGCTGTATAGAGCACGCACCTTGTCATGCTTTCCTCAAAGATCACGCTGATCAAGCTCTTCCCCTCTCCCTGGATAGGGGGAAGTCAGAACGATTGGCGATGCCGCTCCGTTTTTCACCGCCCCTGCACGCCAGTTTGTCACCAGGTCTCCTCCTAGCCATCCCCCACCACACACAAGCCGATCCAGTCGAATCGGAGGCTCACGCCCGCGCGGGAAAGACGCTCTTTTGAACCTGAGAGATTTGAAGTGGCTGGTCAAAGTGAGCCATCAGGGCCATCAAGTGTTGCAACTATTTCCAACACTGCAGCCCCTGTCTATGTTACTGTATTTTACCTCAACCATATTAGGATTGGAGCAGAGGTTAGCGGCTTTAATCGCATCCCAGAGTGGGACTAAGCGCGATAGGTCCCCTTCCATTACCCAGGACCCTCAAACTGAGGAACCGGGGGTGGGAGATGATGAATTTTTCTCAGGGGAACGGGAAGAGGCTGATGACTCCTCTTCCGAGGGGTCAAATGTGAAAGGATCAAGTTCACAATCTGAACGATTGATGGTACAATCTCTTACTGAATTGGTCCGCTCCACATTCATGCTACCCTTAACTGAATCCGTTGATAAACCTACTTCTTGTTTGGGTTTGCTAAAGCATGCTTTTCCTGTCCATTCATTGCTGGAAAAGCTTATGCATTCTGAGTGGGATCACCCAGATAAGCATTTTTATCCTCCTAAAAAGTTTTCAACACTTTATACTATGGAGGAAAAATTTAATTAAAAAATGGGAGATACCAGCAATTGACGCTTCTATATCCTCTGTGAATAAAAGTTTGACTTGTCCGGTAGACAATGCTCAAATGCTTAGGGATCCAATGAATAAAAAGTTGGAATTCCTATTAAAGAACACTTTTTCTCTGGCAGGTTCAGGTTTTCTCTGGCAGCAATTGGTGTATGTCAATCCTTGAGAGACCAATTTAAACAGGTGCTCAAGGTTATTCCTGATCAGCAGGCCCAAGATTTTTCCGAGCTACCAGGGGCGTTATGTTTTGCAATAGACGCTATGAGAGATTCTATTCTCCAGGCCTCACGCCTTACGCTTGGGCTGGTGCATACGTGTAGAATACTATGGTTGAAAAATTGGTCAGCCAAAGCACCATGCAAAAAACTCCTGGCTAGGTTTCCTTTTCGCGGTGAACGGCTGTTGGGGATGATCTGGATAAATACATCCAAAGAATTTCTAATAGGAAAAGGAGTAAGCGTATTTCATTTAAACAAGCCTCTTCTCCAGTGCCAGGAGCATCAGCCTCCAGGCAGTCACGACGGCCTCCACTGTCAAATTCAAGGGGTAAACCTCAGGGTCAACCCCAGGGACAAAAGAAGTCCTGGGGAAGGAAACCTACAAAACAAAATACTAAAGCCTCCTTATGAAGGGGCGATACCGCTCACTCTGCAGTTCTCAAGGGTCTGGCAGGAAGAGCGTCAAGACAAATGGGTGGCTTCCTCAATACCTCTAGGGTACAAACTAGAGTTCCGAGAGTCCCCGTCTCCTCGTTTTCTCAGATCAAACGTTCTCAGGGATCCAGAGAAAAAGAAGTCTCTCTTTCAAGCATTGGACTATCTTTTGGCTCAAAAGGTGATATCAGTGGTCCCCATGGAAAAGCAGGGATTGGGGTTTTATTCAAACCTTTTCACAGTACCAAAACCAAATGGAGATATCAGACCCATTCTAGATCTCAAAGATCTAAACCAGTTTTTAAATATCCGCTTTTTTTGCATGGAGTCAGTCCGATCAGTAGTCTCCATCCTACAAGGTGGAGAACTTCTGGCGTCAATCGACATCAAGGATGCATGTGCCTATTTTTCCCGCTCACCAGAAATATCTACGTTTCGAGATAGAAAATCTTAATTTTCAGTTTGTAGCTCTGCCTTTCAGTCTAGCTACTGCACCTCGAGTATTTATAAAGGTTCTGGCCCCTCCTCTAGCCAGATTAAGGGCTCAAGGTATAATGATTTTAGCTTACCTAGACGATCTGCTCTTGATAGACCAGTCGGTAGCCCGCTTAGACCAAAGTATGGTCACCACAATCAACTACCTGAAATAACTAGGTTGGATTCTCAACCTAGAGAAATCTTCCTTAAAACCATCAAGAAGATTGGAATACTTGGGTCTGATCATAGATACAGCCCGGAAGAGGGTATTCTTACCCCAGGCGAAGATCAGTGCCATAAGGGGGCTGATTCGGGTAGTCAAGGCAAAGAAGAATCCTTCTATTCGACTTTGCATGAGGTTGTTGGGAAAGATAGTGGCTTCATTCAAGGCCGTTCCTTATGCTCAGTTTCATTCGAGACTGCTGCAAAACAGTATTCTATCGGCTTGGAACAAGAAGGTCCAAGCTCTAGATTTCCCAATGTAATTGTCTCCAAAGGTGCGCCAGAGCCTCAGTTGGTGGTTGATAACCAAGAATCTGCAGAAGGGAAAATCCTTCCTACCAGTTATCTGGAAAGTGGTAACAACAGATGACAGCCTTTCGGGTTGGAGAGCAGTCCTGGAAGAGGTGACTATCCAAGGGAAATGGTCCAGATCAGAAATGACCTTGCCCATTAATATTCTAGAGATTCGGGCAGCGCGCTTGGCCTTTAGGGCCTGGACATTCAGGTTAAGGAATTGTCCTGTCAGGATCCAATCCGACAATGCCACAGCAGTGGCCTATATCAATCACCAAGGGGGCACGTGCGGCCCAGAGAGAGGTGAATCATATCCTAACTTGGGCAGAAAACAATGTACCTTGCCTATCGGCAGTCTTCATTCCAGGAATAGAGAATTGACAGGTGGACAACTTGAGTCACCAGCAGTTGTTCCTGGGAGAATGGTCTCTTCACCCCGATATATTCCTGACAATATGTCAAAGATGGGGGATTCTGGACGTAGATCTGTTTGTGTCCAGGTTCAACAAAAAGAACGACAACTTTGTGTCAAGAACAAAAGATCCGCTAGCTTGCAGAACAGATGCCTTGGTATTCCCATGGAATCAGTTTTTACTGATTTATGCATACTCTCCTGTTCTGCTGCTTCCACGACTTCTTTGCAGGATCAAGCAGGAAGGGAAGTCTGTGATTCTTGTGGCCCCCGGCGTGGTCCAGGAGATCTTGGTATGCAGAGATCATAAAGATGGCAGTAGGGGACCCATGGACCCTACCACCACGTACAGACCTTCTCACACAAAGTCCGGTATTCCATCCTACCTTACAAACACTAAATTTAATGGTTTGGCTATTGAGACCCACATTCTGAAGAAGCGAGGGCTGTCAGGTTCAGTGGTATCTACCTTGGTTAATGCAAGGAAGCCGGCCTCCAGAATCATATATTATAGAGTCTGGAAGGCATATGTCTCCTGGTGTGAATCCAGGGGTTGGCACCCCAGGAAGTATGTCATAGGTAGAATCTTTGACTTTCTGCAAATGGGGTTAGAAATAAAGCTGGGCTGGCCTTGAGTACTATCAAAGGCCAGGTCTCTGCCTTATCATTATTATTTCAGCGGCTACTTGCTTCGCATTCTTTGGTTTGTAGCTTTATTCAGGGGGTAACGTGGCATAATCCTCCGGTTAGGTCAACCCTGAACCCTTGGGACTTGAATTTAGTTTGGTCAGCATTACAGAAACATCCTTTTGAGCCGATACGACATATTCCCTTGGTCCTTTTGACAAGGAAACTTGGTTTTCTGGTAGCCATATCTTCTGCAAGAAGGGTATCAGAGTTGGCTGCTCTTTCTTGTAAAGAGACATATTTAATTGTTCACAAGGATAAGGTAGTATTGCGTCCTCATCCTAACTTTCTACCGAAGGAAGTGTCAAGTTTTAATTTAAGCCAGGATATTGTTCTACCTTCATTTTTTCCAGAACACGGTTCTATGGCAGAAAAGTCACTACATTCTCTTGATGTGGTGAGAGCAGTCAAAGTCTGAGCGACTGCTCAGATTTGAAAAACTGATGTTTTGTTTGTATTGCCTGAAGGTCCTAAAAGAGGACAGGCAGCATCGAAATCTACTATTTCTAAATGGATTTGACAAGTAATTGTTCAAGTTTATGATTTAAAGAGGAAGATTCCACCTTTTCAAATCAAAGCGCACTCCACCAGGGCTGTTAGTGCTTCATGGGCAGTGCATCACCAAGCCTCCGTGGCTCAAATCTGCAAGGCTGCAACTTGGTCTTCAGTCCATACATTTACCAGATTCTATCAGGTGGATGTAAAAAGTCATGAGGATATCATCTTTGGGTGCAGTGTACTGCAGGCAGCAGTATAAGTCCTCTGATTTAATGGTGCCCTACTTTTGTTGTCTCCCTCCCTTCAGTTGGCATTGCTCTGGGACATCCCACATAGTAATTACTATGGCTCTGTGTCCCGTGATGTACGATTAAGAAAATAGGATTTTTATAATAGCTTACCTGTAAAATACCTTTCTATGAAGTACATCACGGGACACAGAGGTCCCTCCCTTCTTTCTGGTATACACGTGTATTGCTTTTCTACAAAAACTGAGGTACTCTCAGTAGTGGGAGGGGTTATATAGGGAGTGGACTTCCTGTCTTAGGGTGTGCCAGTGTCCATCACCTGAAGGTGGCCTATAGCCCACATAGTAATTACTATGGCTCTGTGTCCCGTGATGTACTTCAAAGAATAGGATTTTACAGGTAAGTTGTTATAAAAATCCTATTTTTACTTACTGTTTCTTCATAATCTGTCCTGCAAACTGTAGTGACGTCACCGGCACATGCACAGTCCGTAGCTTGTTTAACGGCGCGCTATGTGTGCCGTTTCACCATCTTCAATATCTTCCATTGAGAACGGCACACAGAGGAGGCCTCGCGATACTGTGCCCTCCTTCTCTCCTTCTTGTTTCTCCCCTTGTGACTGTATAAGACATCACACAGGGGGAGTGAACTATAGCAGCACAGAGACATTAATAGGAAGCAGCTGTTCTAGATAGAGACTTGGTTTAAACGCAATCGCGCATGCGCAAGATTTCGACGCAAAGGGTGAAAATTACGTCCGAACCTGAGCCAGCAATCATTAGTAGAGATGGCGAGGTCAGTACCAGGAAGAGGAAACATTTTATAAAAGATAAAAAAGGTACTTCCAAACCTAGTTTTTGTCACCTTTTAAAGAGTAAGGCTTATCAATACATTGTTGGATGTAAATATGTAAAAAAATAAAATTAAAGAAAAAGGAAAAAAGTCTGGGGTTTACTTCCTCTTTAAGGATGAGGCGGCCGGTTTCCTGGCCCGCTCCTTAAAGTGATTGCAAAGTCTGTTTTTCTTTTCTATTAAAATAACAAACATGTTATACTTACCTCCTCTGTGCAGTAGTTTTGCACAGAGCAGCCCGGATCCTCCTCTTCTCAGGTCCCTGGCTGGAGCACCTGGCCCCTCCCTCCTGTTGAGTGCCCCCACAGCAAGCAGCTTGCTATGGGGGCACCCGAGCTGAGCTGCAGCTCTGTGTATCCATTCAGATACGGAGCCGTGGTTTGGCCCCCGCCCCCTCTCTATCCTGATTGGCTAGGTTTGATTGACAGGAGCGGGAGCCAATCAGGAGGGAGAGTCCCGGATGGCTGAGACACTCGTGCACATCGCTGGATAGAGATGGGGGGTAAGTATTAGGGGGGCTGCAGCACACAGGTTTTTTATCTGAATGCATTCAGGTAAAAGCCTTCTGCCTTTACAAATCACTTTAACAACCAGCCATTCTTCTCACATAATTCAAATCCGTCGATCATTTTTCAGACTGATCCGAATTTAAATTGTTCTGAAAATTTGGAATTCGGTAGAAAAAGCGAATTGCACATGTCTACGCTAAACAAATGACCTGTAGGGGCTTTTGAAATGTCACCTATGGGCCTGTAAGGGCTTACCTTGGTTGGAGTCCATATTGCAGAGATGTATGCTCACCCTTGTAAATGCACACAGCACTCTGTAGCAAGGTAAGAAGCTACCTGAGCTGTGAATCTGTGCACGGGGACTTTAACAGGAAATTGCCATGGGATAGTCGAGGTAAAGCCGTAGTCAAGGATTCCGGAAGACAGGATAAACGGAACCAGGGTCAGAAGCTGGGGTCAGTCTTGGAACACTGCAACAGAAAACAGGACCACTTGGCAAACATGAGACAATGAACTGACAAGGCCCTCAGAGTGAGGCAGTCTTTTATACCCAGCAGATTAGGTATCCTGTCTCAGCTGATCCAAGAGTGACAGGTGCAATCAGAGTATCGCCCTCAGTACTTCATGCTGAACTAGTCATGGTTGGAAAGCAGGCTGAAAGGAACTGAGGTGTGGCTCAGAGGTAAGAAACAGGAGCACTAAACGGAAGGGCATGAGTTAAAGACCAGCCCGGGCCACCTGGGATGCGACCCCGCCCTGCCGTCTGCTTGGCACGGTAGGGACCGTGACAGGGCCATTTTTGAGGACCGAAGTTTGTCATCATTGCACAGACACACACAATTGTTTTTTTTAATAAATTCTTTATTAAAAAGAAAAGAACAGTCCAGAAGGTATATAGGCATTGTGTATTCCAGTATTCCAGAGTAGGGTCCAAATGACAAAAATACAACCATCCTTCTTCTCCAATTTCCTTTTTAGAATTTTAAAAAGGGCTTTAGAAGAGAAAATAAAGTAATAGTCGGGGGATACAGTGCCTTGAAAAAGTATTCATACCCCTTGACATTTTCCACATCTTGTCATGTTACAACCAAAAACGTAAATGTATTTTATTGGGATTTTATCTGATAGAGTAATACAAAGTGGCACATAATGGTGAAGTGGAAGGAAAATGATAAATGGTTTTCCACATTTTTTACAAATAAATATGTGAAAAGTGTGGCGTGCATTTGTATTCAGCCCCCTTGACTCTGATACCCTTAACTAAAATCTAGTGGAACCAATTGCAGACTGATTTCATCTCTACATGTTTCGCCTTAGAAATTGGCTTCTTCAGGAGAATTTATTGATATCAGGCACAGTAAGCACTGTATGTTCAAAAACGTTTTGTATGTAAATTGAGGCTCCAGAGTCAGAGGGATATGAAAAATCAGATCATCAGGTATAGCCATAGTGGGGGATATATCTAAAGTACAGCCACTGGTAATGGTCCAAAAACGTATACCAGGAATCCTTTGATAATTTCCCAGGCTTGAGAGTTGTTTATTCACCTCAAATTCCTAGAAGGAATGGATAAAGGTACAAGGAATGATGAAAGAGATAATTTCATTTCTGAACTTTCATAAAGTCAAATCATGACCCCTTAAGTCAGAGGTTCACCAAAACGATCTCTCCCCTTCCTATGCTGGACCACGGTGGAGCCTCAATTTACATACAAAAAGTTTTTGAACATACAGTGCTTACTGTGCCTGATATCAATAAATTCTCCTGAAGAAGCCCATTTCTAAGGCAAAACATGTTGAGATGAAATCAGTCTGTATCAGTACTGTAATATCAATACTTACTCTTTTGGATGTCTGTTTTAAACATTGTTCTAATACATTTCTACTTTTTTTATAAATGATTTTGTTTCAATTGTGCACCCTAAAAATCCAAAATACACCTTTCAAATTTCTATTGATCTATTAAGGGATGTGGTGCATCATTTTTATTTGTCGATAAGCAAAATACTTCTTCTCCTGATGTCCTTTGATGTCTACTGTACTTATACTATAAGTGCATGAGTATGAAATCAGTCATTTATATGAAAACATGCTTGATGAAGAAAACTAAGGGATCTATTGAGAAAAAAAAAACGGTTGGAGGAATGTGACAAGCATTCATCCAGCTGTTACAAATTCTGGCCTTAATTTAATTAACACAGTGATTTCATATGATCGTCAGCTCCATCTATTGGCTATATTGCAGTAAATAAAAAGCAATGCCACATTATGGCCATTAGATGGCACCAAATATCATAGAAAATCACTGTATGAAATAAAATGCTTGCGACATGTCTCCAAAAATATTTTACAAAATTGATGTCCAAGCGTTTGCAAAAGCTTACACCACCATCATGTATTTAACACTGTGATTTCCTATGATTGTTAACTCCATCTAATGGTATTTTTCCTGAAATATCTCAATCACTAAAAATAGCATGATTAACGTATATACTCGAGTATAAGCTGACCCGAATATAAGCCGAGGCACCTAATTTTACCACAACAAACTGGGGAAACGTATTGACTCGAGTATAAGCCTAGGGTGAGAAATGCGCAGCTAATGTAAGTGGAAAAGAGGGTCAACAATGCCCATTTGCAGCCTCACTGTGCCCATTTGCAGCCTCACTGTGCCCATTTGCAGCCATAGGTCCTTTGTAGTTAAGGGGTTCCTAGATGCTCCTGTAGCTGCAGCCAAAATTTGGGGTCTCTGGGCCCAAAGGGTCCCGAAATGACATTGCTGCAGATATATATCGGGGCCACTTGGTGCTAGGAACCCCAAATTTGGTATGCAAACCCAGTGGACCTATCACTACAACATTTTCAAAGCTGGGGTTCCTAGCACTAAGTGGCCCCGGGCCCAAAAGTCGGTTCGGAAAATGTCAAGCACTTTTCTGCAGCAGAGAATGACATTTTTCGAACCGATTTGGGGCCCCGTATCTCGGTGCTGGATATGTTGTAGTGCTAGATCCTCTGGGCCTGCACACCAAATTTGCTATCGCCAAGTGGCCCCCGAGATACGGGGCCCCAAAGTTGGGTCGGAAAATGTCATTCTCTCCTGCAGAAAAGTGATTGACTCGAGTATAAGCCGTGGGGGGCATTTTCAGCACAAAAAAAATGTGCTGAAAAACTCGGCTTATACTCGAGTATATACAGTAAGTATTATGGCCACTAGATGGAGGCACTTATCACAGGAAATCACTGCATGAAATAAAATATGTCTGAAATTTGTCACGTCTGGACAAATGCATGTCACATTCGTTGAACGCTTTTGTTTTTTTTAATAGACCTTTAAGTCTCTACACCAGAAAATGTACTCAGCCAATGAAAGGTAATGACTCCATTTTTATTTTTCTCCTGCTATCAATGGCCACCACAGTACAACACTTCATCCATGTCTTTGGTGATCTCTGATCTCCTTATGAACTGTTTCCTACATGATGAAGATCAGCCATGGAGTATATCTGAGGTGTATATCAGGGTGTGCTTCTTCCCCACATGAGACCTGTGATGTCCAGCAACATTCATATAGAAGACATTTCCCGCACTCAAGGCACTAATACACCTCAAGGGTTGTGTGGGATCCCTGATGTACAGGAAGACAGGACTTCAGTGAGGAACAATTCCCTCACTCAGGACAGGAAAGTGGCTTCTTCCCCGTGTGAGATCTCTGATGTCTGTAGAGATTGGACTTCCCTGAAAAACATTTCCCGCACTCAGCACAAGAATACGGCTTCTCCCCCGTGTGAGATCTCTGATGTTTAACAAGATCCGATTTATCTACAAAACATTTCACACACTCAGAACAAGAAAACGGCTTATCCCCCGTGTGCCACTTCTGATGTCGGAAAAGAGAGAACTTGTCTGAAAAACATTTCCCGCACAAAGCACAGGAAAATGGCTTCTCCCCCGTGTGAGATCTCTGATGTATGACAAAACGTTGTTTATTTACAAAACATTTCCCGCATTCATGACATGAATACGGCTTTGCCCCTGTGTGAGTTCTCAGATGTATGGAAAGAATGGACTTCCTTGAAAAACTTTTCCCGCACTCAGGACAGGAATGTGGCTTCTCACCTGTGTGCAATCTCTGATGAGCATAAAGATGTGACTTCTCTGAATAACTTTTCCCACAATCAGGACAGGAAAATGGCCTCTCCCCCGTGTGAAACCTCTGATGTGTCACAAGAAGTGATTTATTTACAAAACATTTCCCACACTCAGAGCAAGAAAAGGGCTTCTCCCCTGTGTGAGATTTATGATGTCTGCAGAGACTGGAAGTCGTTGTAAAACATTTCCCACACTCAGGACAGGAATATGGTTTTTCCCCCGTATGAGATCTTTTATGCGCATTATAATTGGATTTAGAATGAAAACTCTTCCCGCACTCAGTACAGGAAAACCTCTTTTCCGTTGGAAGGACGGCACCGTCCCTCACAGTCTGAGGTTCCTCAGGATAAGAGGAATACGATGGTCCATCTACACTGTGTGGTGCCGGACAGGAAAACGGCTTTTCCCCTGTGTGACATCTCTGATGTGCGACAAGTTCAGATTTTCTTGCAAAACATTTCCCACACTCAGAACAGGAATACGGCTTTTCCCCGGTGTGCAGTTTCTGATGTCTGCGAAGGCTGGACTTCAGAGAAAAACATTTTCCGCACTCAGGACAGGAATATGACTTTTTTTCCATGTGAGATAATTGATGTGCGACAAGTTGCAATTTTAGTACAAAATATTTCCCGCACTCAGGACAGGAAAATGGCTTCTGCACCGCGTGAGATCTCTGATGTGTGGACAAATGAAATTTCCTTAAAAAACATTTCCCACACTCAGGACAGGAATGTGGCTTCTTATCTGTGTGAGATCTTTTATGCTCATCAAGATTAAATTTAAAATGGAAACTCCTCCCGCACTCAGTACAGGAAAACCTCTTCTCTGTTGGAAGGACGGCACCGTCCCTCACAGTCTGAGGTTCCTCAGGATAAGAGGAATACGATGGTCCATCTACACTGTGTGGTGCCGGATGGACATTTGAGGTAGTCGGGTTTTCTCCTGGACTATACTGTGTGATGTCCTCATCTTCTACTTTACAGTCTGGAGACAAAGTGAGACAATCCTCTGAGGTTTTCCTCATCTCCCGTCCATCTACTAAAATAGAAAGAAAAAGATTATTACTAGACATGAGCAGATTGGTTCCCATAAATCAGGACCCACATCAGGCAGCTTTGTCTCTGAGGATCTTACAATTCCACCCCTCAAGGTAACTAGTAAATGGGTCCTCTGACCTCCTACCAGATCATTTCTTTATTCATGGACCTTAGTCAGAGAGTGAGGAAACAACGAGAACTGTCTTTTATAGGAGTGACAGTGATGAGGGGATTATAGGACGAGTGTCCCCACCCCCTCTATCACTCATTGCCATCTTCCCAACACAAGAAGTCCTGCACTTCCTTATTTAGTCCATGATTTAGTCATGAATAACAGCGGGGCTGAGCCCCACCAGAGGTCAGAGAGTGAGGATGGGGGAGAACAACCAAAATTAAGACTGGACTGATCCTGAAGACCACCATCATTGGGTTATTGACTCCTCCCCCATTATCACTTTCTGTTTAAAGAGCCAAAGTTTGAGGATGTTATCACCATGTAAAAGTCTGTGCTCCAATCAAATCATCGGATATAAAAATGTCCAGCTGGTAGAAAAAGGGTGTAACAAAATAAAATACATTATATATGGCAGTGGGTAGATGGATGAATGCACATCTCAGAAATATGAAACATACTATAGATTGTATAAGATACAGCAGATAGGACTATATAGTATCAGAATGATGCATTGTACAACATATAGTATATAATGAAGGGGGTCAGGACTATGTAATGTACAACATTGTATTAGGACCAAGATCATCTGCTGGTGGCACAGCAGTTCCTTGTGTGGAGGGTTGTAGTTCTGGTGTCCACCAGCAGATGTCTCCAAGCAGTCAGCAGACACCAGTAATCAGTTTCCACCTGATGCTGGCTGCTGGGAAGGTATTTAGGTCCTCCCCTACTAAGTGTTCTTAATCCAGTGTTTTGCTTGCTGACAGATTCTGCTAGCAGTTATTCTGTACCTACCCTGTACCCCTTTGCCTTGTACCTGCTCCTCCTGGTTCCTGATCCCAGTTTTGGTTCCCCCTTCCCATCTGTTCCCTGAACCTCCACTTTTCCCCGGCTTTAGGTGATCCCCCATTTTGTCTATATTATATATAGTTATTGTTAGGATTTAGCTAGTACTCTGCTTATATTACCCACACTTCCCCTGCATTTAACCCATTGAGGGATCCCACTATAGTTCCATTACCCATGGCAACTTCTCAGACACCTTCCTCTGCTTCTACTAACTTTCCCCAGTACTGTTACTATGTTCCCACCAGCAGCACAATCTGGTTAGCATCCTGCAACCACATGCATGACTCCATTTAAACTGAAAAAATAACAAAAGTTATTTTCTACTCACACAACTCTGCCATTATCCACTGTTGCCTCAAACATTGATCACCTAGTTCTTGATTCCATTATGCCTGGTGATGTTCAGTCCGTCTCCATGATGCCTGCCGATGGGGTCCAGTCCGTCTCCATGATGCCTGCCGATGGGGTCCAGTTCGTCTTCATGATGCCTGCCGATGGGGTCCAGTCCGTCTCTATGATGCCTGCCAATGGGGTCCAGTCCTTCTCTATGATGCCTGCCGATGGGGTCCAGTCCGTCTCCATAATGCCTACCGATGGGGTCCAGTCCGTCTCCATGATGCCTGCCGATGGGGTCCAGTCTAACTCAATGTTTGCCAATGAGGTTTAGTCTACCTTGATGCCTGCTGATGTGGTTTAGTCTACCTTGATGCCTGCTGATGTGGTTCAGTCTGCCTGAATGCCTGCCTCTGTTGATCTGCTGTCTGCTGGCAAGCATGCCTCTGGTGGTCTGCTGGCAAGCCTGCCTCTGGTGGTCTGCTGGCAAGCCTGCCTCTGGTGGTCTGCTGGCAAGCCTGCCTCTGGTGGTCTGCTGGCAAGCCTGCCTCTGGTGGTCTGCTGGCAAGCCTGCCAAGACAGCCACTGGTTATTTGCTATCTGCTGCCAAGTTAGCCTGTGAGGAACTGCTGCCAGCTGTCAAATCAGCCCCTGCTGGTTCCCTGGCCGCTACCCAGCCAGACTTTCCATATTTCTCACCCACCGCTCCGCCAGACTTTACCGATTCCCTACCTGCTGCTCAGCTTGGTGGGATACCCAGTCAGCTTCTGGACACTGGCAGGGGGGCACAGTGGAGCATCCAGAGGACCCTCATTTAGGGTGGGATCATCTGTTGGTGGTGCTGTGGTTTCCTTGGGAAGGCCTGTGATTCCAGTGTCCACCATCAGGTGTTTCCGAGCAGATTCCAGTAATTAGTTTCCACCTGATGCTGTCTGCTGGGTGTATATTTAGGTCCTCCCCTACTAAGTGCTTTCACTTCAGTGTTTTGATTGCTGCCAGATACTGCTGGGCTGTTATCCTGTTCCTCCCCTGTACATTGTATCCTGTTCCCTGCTGCCTTGTGCATGCTTCCCCTTGTTTCCCAGTTTTGTTCCCCCCTTCCCATCTGCTCCATGCTCCTAGAGTTTTTCCTGCTTTTTGGTGTCCCCCCATTGTGTATATAGTTAGTTTATAGCTAGGCTTCTGTTTGTTAGTTATTAGTTATGTATTGTGTCACTGGGTTTTTTCTCACTTACATTTTCTGCGGCACAATGGCACCGCTGCGCAAAACCCCATACGGGTATGGGTTTACCTTTAAAAGCCATCAGAGGCGCGTGCGCCTGCTGCACAGCGGGGGACCGAGTAAACACACAAATCCCTGTTCTGTCAGGGGAGAGGAGACATATCGTTTGTTCCTAAGTAGGAATGATATGTCTCCTCCCCTAGTCAGTCCTATCCCCCCACAGTTAGAACACACATTTAATTCCTTTATCGCCCCCTATTGTTAACCCCTTCCCTGCCAGTGACATTTATACAGTAATCAGTGGCTATTTTTAGCTCTGATCGCTGTATAAATGTTAATGATCCCAAAAATGTGTCAAAAGTGTTCGATCTGTCTGTCACAATGTCGCGGTACTGCTAAAAATCGCAGATCACCGCCATTGCTAGTTAAAAAAAAAAAAAAAAAAAATAGAAATGCCATAACTCTTTCCCATAGTTTGTAGACGTTATAACTTTTGCGTAAACCCATAAATATACGCTTATTGAGTATTTTTTTTTATTTTTACCAAAAATATGTAGAAGAATCATATCGGCATAAACTGATGAAGACATTTTTATTTATTTTTTTTAATTAGGGCATATTTATTATAGCAAAAAGTAAAAAATATTGTTTTTTTTTTTTTTTTTAAATTGTCGCTCTTCTTTTGTTTATAGTGCAAAAAATAAAAATCGCAGGGTGATCAAATACCACCAAACGAAAGCTCTATTTGTGGGAAAAAAAGGACACAAATTTCGTTTGGGTACAGCGTCGCACGACAACGCAATTATCAGTTAAAATGACGCAGTGCCAAATTGTAAAAAGTGCTCTGGTCTGGGAGGGGGTAAAATCTTCCGGGGCTGTTGTGGTTAAAGCATACAGTCTGGTCCCAGTTTCCTAAATGTAACCGTGCAGACCTGGCCATCCCTGCTGCCAATTCCTGACACGTGCAATATAAATTATATAGTGTAATGGTCAGGACTCATAATATTTTTTTTCAGAAATCAGTGGAAGCCTAAATGTTTAGTTGCAGAGATCCCACACCGCTGCCTCCCATCTCCTGAGACTGCACTCAGTGACTTGGGTCTGAGACTTTACAGACATATCCCTCCACAGCCAGCAGACAACAGACAAAATAGTAAGTAACCCCGGGAGAATTGCTCTTTCAAAGTTCCTGCTAGACGACCCAAGGCACATGTCCCAGGTACCCAGGTCCAGTAATGCCTATGGTGAAAATAAACATTTTGCTGCTATCTGAACCCCAGAATCTCCATAAATCCAGTCTAGATACATAAATTGTGTCTGCAGCACAGAGAAGGAATATTATTCGACAGGAATACAGGATGGGGAACACAGTTTACGAAAGTGACCTGGGTATTACAGGCTGATATCACCAAGTTCTTGCCCTACTCTAGACCAATCAGTGAGCAGTATGGGTGGAGGAATGTATTTCGCGTTAATGACCCACCTGTGCTGATCTCTGTAGGAGTGTCCTCCTCTATAAATGTCCCCGTTATTCCATCCTCCTCCATAGACTGCTGATCATCCCTCACATACCTCTCTTCTTCTTCTGCTTTAACCTCAACTTTTATATTCATCAGATCTTCACCCTAAACCAAAAAAATATCACCTGTAAACTATAAGCTTTATTAAAGCCTCATACACACGATCAGACTTTGTACAAACTTTCTCTTGGATTTTTGTACAAAGGGCGTTGGCCGTAAGTTTGTATTGCATACACACGATCGGACTTTTTAGGCAACAAACACGAACATAGTGACGTTTCATAGTGACGACACTTCAAAAGAGGACGTTCAAATACTCCAGCGCCACCTTTGGTCAACTTCTGTATTGTTGTCTGATCTTTTGCATTGGTTCTGAGCATGCGAGTTTGTACTTTGTACAAAAGTCTGATGTTTTTGTGTACACACGGTCAGACTTTGCTCCATCGGACTTTTGTTGCCAGAAAGTTTGTCCGCTGACAAAAGTCAGATGAAAACCGAAAAAGTTTGTCCGATGGAGCGTACACACGGTCAGATGTTGCCTCAAAACAGCTAATTTGCATGTTTGTTGTCAAAAAGTCTGATCGTGTGTACAGGCCTTTATTCTGACATCACATACAAATCCACACATCATCTTCACCACTACATGTTCTAGATGCTCTGTCCCACCAACCTTGTAACAGTGAGACATGATGTGATCTTCCTGTTTGGAATCCCGGGAATACAGAGGACGGGGACATCTCTCTGGTGGGTTCCTGGTATTGAGTGATTCCTTCATATCCTTGTGTACTTCTGAAAATTCCTCCATCACTCCATACTCCTCATCCTCCTCTTTATACTCTTCTTTAACAACAATATTATAATCCCCGAGGTCTCCACTCTGAATATATAATAAAAAACATTAATTGTAACAAACATGCTTGTAAATAAATCATACCTATCTGTAATTGTTCCTCATCTACCTGATGATGGTGGGGGATGGTGTGATCTTCCTGTGTGGAATCCCGGGAATACAGAGGACGGGGACATCTCTCTGGTGGGTTTCTGTAGCTGGATGACTCCACCATGGTGTCCTGGTACAGATCTTTGTGTTCTTTTAGAGACTCTGACTCCTCCATCACCCCATCCTCATCATCCTCCTCTTTTATCTCTTCTTTATTATCAACTTTGGAATCTCTCAGGTTTCCACTCTGAATATATAATAAAAATGACATCAATGGTAACAATGCAGATAATGTACAGATCCTAATGATACTATCAGTGATTGTTCCTCATCTACCTGATGATGGTGAGGGGTGGTGTGACCTTCCTGTGTGGAATCCCGGGAATACAGAGGACGGGGACATCTCTCTGGTGGGTTCCCATTACTGGATCCATCTGTAGGAAACACACACACTGACTGAATACATTGTTTCTATGTGTTTATCAGATGATGGGGGATCTAGGTGGACCCTCCGTACTGCTCTCTCCCTTATGATAAAGTCTTCTCTTACCCGGTGATGTGAGGGGCGGCTGATTGTCCATCATGACGTCCTTGTAGAGATCCTTGTGTCCTTCTAAATACTCCCACTCCTCCATGGAGAAATAGACAGTGACATCCTGACACCTTATAGGAACCTGACACACACAATGATACAGTCACCATCCAGACACATCCCTTGTCTGTTACTGGATAATCTCCCAGAATTCCCGGCACCGCTCACCTCTCCTGTCAGCAGCTCAGTAATCTCTCTGGTAAATTCTATAATCTGCTTTTTTATTTCTCTATTCTATCAGGCAGGGAGGTGGAGGCAATGTGATGGTCATATGATCACCAGACTTCACAAGAGGAAATCTCTAGATTTGAACAAGAATAGTAAAATCAAGTGACATTCTCAGATCAAGTTCAGGTCTCCCTCCCATTCAGGTATCGATTTTCAGGCCAAGGTATCATTTACCCACACAGGGCCCCCAACCACTTCAGGTTAAAAGCTTGTCAAAGGCAATCTGGCATCCTTACACACAATGCTGGTCCAACAGTCCTGCTTTGCACCTGAGGATGCCAAGGGTCCACCCACAGCTTAAAAGCAATTGAAAAAATAGAAAAGTGCCAGATGGAGGGACATTGGGAAGACGGAACTGTGAGGTCGGTGTGATGTCATAAGATTCTCTGACTCTGGATGGAGGGACATTGGGAGGAGGAACTGTGAGGTCATAAGATTCTCTGACTCTGGTTGGAGGGATATTGGGAGAAGGAACTGTAAGGTCAGTGTGATGTCATAGGATAAGTTGACTTCAAATGGAGGGACATTGGGAGGGGGAGCTGTGATGTCAGTGTGATAAGTAGAAGCAGGGTGCAGAGATAATTAATAAAATGTAGCAACAAAGCAAAGTATCCGCTTCCATGTCAAGTGAGATGAGAACGCTGGAGTCCTCAGGAGCTCAGTCCAGTGAATTAAAAGCCACCCTTGGTAAACCTAAAGCCTAAACTGGGCTTTCAGCGGGCATTAGAAGCCGAACAATGTGCAGACGCCAAACAACCATACCGGATACACCAAAACAACAGAAGTGGGCTGTTTTGACCAATGGCATAGTTTCTGGGCACTTAACCCCTTCCTGAAGACTGTCAGATACCGATATGCAATGACTCTGGATGGAGGGACATTGGAAGAATGAGCTGTGAGGTCTTTGGAATGTCATAAGAATCTCTGACTCTGGTTGAAGGGACATTGGGAGGAGGAGCTGTGAGGTCAATGTGATGTCATAGGATTCTCTAACTCTGGTCGGGAGGAAATTGGGAGGAGGAGCTGGGAGGTCAGTGTGATATCATAGGAATCACTAACTCTGGATTAAGGATGAGCTCCGCACTGCGCTGCGCTAATCACAGGCAGTAAGACATTGTCCTGATGCGCGGCTGCAGAGATCGGGAAATGTCTCACTGCCTGTGATTAGCGCAGCACAGTGCCAACTTCCTGGCGGGCTCTGCACGTGGGGTGTGCGAACACGCCGGAGCTTATCCTTATTCTGGATCGATGGACATTGGGAAGAGGAGCTGTGAGGTCAGTGTGATTTCATAGGATTCTCTGACTCTGGTTTGAGAGACATTGGGAGGAGAAGCCGTGAGGGGTGCTCTGTAAGGTTTCTGTACAGATTAATTTTTCCCGGGTGCGTCCCACCTCTCCTAAACGAAACAATGAGCTTTTGTCTTTGGGCTTCACCAGGACACATCATTTTCCTGTGATCTCATGGTACTCCGGAGACTTTACTGATCACATTTTCGGATCAATATCTGAGACTGAGATCATTATGGAGACATTTGTTTTCAGGACACTTAGGCCGGCCATACCACGGGTTGCAGGAAAGAAATTTGCATGATTCCCCCATCAACACAGACAGTGCTGACAGGGGAATCAGCAATTGTCTTCTCTCGGCAGTTGGGCCGGGGAAGCCGCCCCGACTGGAAGAAGACAGTAATTATCGCTAGCAACTATAGCAGGCGCAAGTGATAATCATAAAAAAATACGGCAGGCTGTACCCAAGTTGATCGCTCAATTAACGTGGTACATTCAGCCTACCTATTAATGGTATGATTTTTGGGCGGTTCCTACTGAACTGGATGAGATTCATACCGTGTAAGCCAGCCTTACTACAAATGACATTTTTGCCTCTTTCTTCCTATTTGAATCTTATAAAATAAAGAAATACATATTCTAATCCCACCTAAATAAACCCCCCATCCCTCACCACTAATAAAAGTCATATAATCTATAAGTATAGACTTATGAGGTGAGAAGGTAATTGGTGGGAAAGGAGACACATCTCTACAATGAAGAAATGTTCCGGCACCGTAAGTGGGGAAATGTTCTGACACTATATATGTGTGTATCATCAACTGCTGAGGATAAAAGACATCACAGTGACTATGGAGGAAGAGGACGGACATGACGGGGGATTACTGGGTGTAAATAGAAAATAAGATCTTATTACCTCCTCTGCTGCCACTTCCAGCAACGTCTTCTCTCTACTTCCACCCGACTCACCTCTCACCCAGAACTTCTTATTTATACCTGACATCACTTCCTCTCTCTCTTCCATAGAGACGTCCTATCTGGAAAGAAGTAAGATCGCCATCTTGTGGAGCTCAGAGGAACTGCAGCCCCGGGAAACATGGTGTGAACACGGTCTTGTGCTGTGTGTGTATGTACTGTATATTTTATAGATTTTTATAGATGGGGTCATCTCCACTCCCACCAAGGGAGATAGAAATTAATTACTGCCTAGGCCAGCCTTTCCCAGCCAGGGTTCCTTCAAAGGTTTTTAGGGGTTCCTAGAGAAAACATTTTTGGTTTATCTCTAAAATCAAATTCTTGGAGAACATCACAGGACATAGAGCATCTTCTTAAATCTTTACTGACATTGTTATTCCCCACCTACAGGTGATTAAACACAAAAAAAGAGTCCCTCCTACTGCATATCCCCACCAAGGTAAGCAGGACATCAGTTTTGTAGCAAGTCATAGACCATAACATAGATCAATGGCATAACTATCAGTCTTTTCCCACATTCCAGGGTGCTAGGAGTAACCCTAGACTCTTAACTGTCCTTTCAGGCCTACATCCAATCCCTGTACAAATAATGCCGCCTTAACCTCCGCAACAGTTCTAGAATATGCCCCTTTTTAACCAATGACACCACCAAGCATCTAATTCACTCCCTGGTTATCTCTCACCTCGACTACGGCAAATCCCTCCTCATTGGATTACCTTTACATAGACTATCCCCCTTAAGTCCATAATGAATGCTGCTGCAAGACTCATCCACCTTACAACCGTTCAGTGTCCTCCACCCCTCTCTGCCAATCCCTCCACTGGCTTCCACTCACACAACAAATAAAATTCAAAGTACTAACAATAATTTACAAGGCCATCCATAACTCTGCCCCCAGCTACTTCACTAACCTAGTCCTAAAATACCAACCAAGCTGTTCTGTTTGTTCCTCCCAAGACCTCCTGCTCTATAGCTCCCTTGTCACCTCCCATGCTTGCCTCCAGGATTTCTTCAGAGCTTCTTCTATCCTTTGGAACTTCCTACTCCAATCTGTCCGACTGTCCCCTAATCTATCCATCTTTAGACAAACCCTGAAAACACTTCTCTTTAAAGAAGCCTATTCTACTTTTAACTAATACACTGTTTTACTTTCTACATCAGCTCATCCCTCATAGCTATTACCCTTTGTATCAATCGACCCTCCCTCTTAGATTGTAAGCTCTAATGAGCAGGACCCTCTGATTCCTCTTGTACCAAATTGTAATGTAACTGTAAATGTCTGACTTCATTTTGTGAAGCGCTACGCAAACTGTTGGCGCTATAGAAATCCTGTATAATAATAATAAATAATAGAGGGGAGGGATCTCTGTGTGCCGTGATGTACTCCAAGAAATAGATTTTACAAGTAAACCAAAAAAATATTATTTTCTTTATCATACATGACGGTACAGAGAGCATCTTCTTAATTCCTTACCAACTGGGTTAGGAACCTTGTACAGGTGATTGGACACTGGCAACAAAAAAAAGACAGGAAGTCCCCTCCTGGTACATTAGCCCTTTTCATTTGTGTAGCAAGTCATAGACCATAACACGGAGGGGAGGGATTTCTGTGTCCTGTGATGTACTCCAAGAAATGGATTTTACAAGTAAACCCATAATCCTATGTAGCACCCTCTACCTTAGGTAGGTGCTAGAGTCAGATTTATGGCCAGTGAAGGTAAATTTAGGCTTTTAGCTAGGCCTGTTTGTTTTGATCTGGGAGCTGGGGAGTTGTTTAGTGTAGGCTGGTGACTCACAGGCAGTTTCACTTCTTGGTTACCTCCCTTTGGCTCTCAGAAGATTCTGGAAGCAGAAGAGGGGAAGAGAGGTGGGGCTGTCTCTGGTGTGGTAAGGAGCCCTGACCAATCCCCAACTAGGATTTGGCAGGGGGCAGGCCTCCTTAAATACCTTGGGTCAGCCCAGCTGGGGAGGAGTTGTTCTGGTGGAAGAACTGAATGATGGAGTGTTAGGCTGTCAAGGTCTTGGGGGAAGCCCCCTTGTCTGGAGGGGGGGGGTGTCCTTGGGCGGGGCTAGGAGCTGCGAGGGAACCCAAGACCCAAGGGGTGTCCTGAACAGGAGCAGGAGAGGACAGCAGGGGGCACTGCCAGGAAAATCTTCAGAAAGGATTGTCCTGTTGTTTCGTTATGATTCACCTGTTGGTTCAGTATGATTCACCTGTTGGTTCGGTGAGTGACAGGCACAGTCGGGAGATCTGGGAGAAGCATGCCAGGATTGGATGTAGAGCCAGAGGGAGAGACTGTAATGGTACTGGTGTTGAAGTTGGACTGTTGCAGCCAGTAGGGCTGGCAGAGTTTGCACAGGACTGACTGGTCCTAGTTACAGCTAGCACAGAAGGACATTTTCTATTGCCATTGGTTGCTACACAGAAGGTGCCCAAGGTCCCCTGCCAGCAAATGGCAAATCTACAAAGTTAGGCCTAATTCTGAGTTGGGCCTAGACATGTGCTAGCTGCAATAGGAACCAAGTATTGCACAATAGAGGAAGTAACAGTTCATGCAAGAAGTGTTGTGCTGGAGTAGTCTGAGGCTTTAGAGACTGTGAATAGAGGTTCCAATCTACATTTTCATTGATTAAATACTATTGATCTGGACATCCCATCACCCCTTTACCCCATCCAAGTTTAACCCATCAATAAAATACTGCACTCTATACACAGGACTGTATATGACATGTTACTTACAACTGCATTCTATACACAGGACTGTATATGACATGTTCCTGACAACTGCGTTCTATAGACAGGGCTGTATACGACATATTACTGACCACTGCACTCTATACACAGGGCTGTATATGACATGTTCCTGACCACTGCACTATATACATGGGACTGTGATTTGGCATGTTCCTGACCACTGCACTCTATACACAGGACTGTATATGACATGTTCCTGATTACTGCACTCTATACACAGGGCTGTATATGATATGTTCCTGACCACTGCACTCTATACACAGGACTGTATATGACATGTTACTGAAAACTGCACTCTATACAAGGGACTGTATATGACATGTTCCTGAGCACTGCACTCTATACACAGGACTGTACATGATATATTCCTGACCACCGCACTCTATACACAGGGCTGTATATGATATATTCCTGACCACTGCAGTTATAGACTGCAGTTATAGTGTCCCTGATCACTGTCACCCCAGTCCATAGGTGTGAGCAGCCTATTGCATTAGGGTGTGCACCCCAACGCTCAAACACACATGCGTGAGTGTATATATATATATATATATATATATATATTTATATATTTATTTATACAGTATATCAGCCTGTAGAACCACTTTAATACTGCTGCTAAATGTGGTAGCTTTCCACGCAGGTGGGTTGTTACAAAGCCAGTGTCTGATAGCATTCTAATCAGGGCTGCTGTTAGAAATCACGGGCCTCGTACAGTCTACCTGAAATCTAATTATACTTTTGCTAAAACTACAATAAAATAATAAATTAGTGGATACAAACAAAATTCCTGCTCAAACTCTGTGTGTGAATGAGGTCTTGGGGGTCATTGACATGGGTGGTGTGGCCTGTACAGTGCGATTCAGTGGTTTGTTTATGTGGCTGGAGCTGTGTGCAGGCATCCTATGTTACTCAATAGGGATGCAGTGGCTCTACGAACACAGCTGCAGGTCCTTGTTTGACAGACATGTGGGTGCAGGTGTATGGCCCGAATACAGACAGTGTAAGTGTCAGAAACCATGACCGAGACAGAAGTATAGTTAAATCACACTTGTTTAATAATAAAAGTAAAAATAACAAATGTAGTCAAAACATAGCCAGAGTTTAGGAACCAGAACGGATAGTCAGACAAGCCAAACGTCAGGGAGTCGGATATGAGCGTAGTAAAACAGCAAGCAGGATCTGGAGCCAGAAGGGATGTCAGCCAAGCAAGTCTTTTACCAGGAATGCAGGAGAGCGTCTTTGTGATCTTGACTAAGGCTAAGGCAGAGATCCTCTGGGCTGGATGGCTTAAGTAGGCAGGACTGACGAGCAGGATATCATCAACAGCTGAGTAACTGTGGAGAGATAGGAGCTGGCAATTAGCCAACAGCTGAGCGGCCAGCTCAGAGAAGGAAGGGCTGAGCCCAGCCCTGACTGTAAGTGGTCATACAGGGCCACTAACCCACATCTGCCAAATTAGTGTGGCTATGTTCGTTAAGCCGCTGCCTCCTCTTAGAGTAATACTAAGACTTTTGCTGGTGGAATTTCAGCCAGCAAAAGATTGAGAGCATGTTCTCAATTTTTCGGTCGGAAAAAGTTTAGAACGGAAATTCCGATCGTCTGTACCAATTCTGACATGCAAAATTCCTATGAATGCTCGGAAACAATTTGACGCATGCTCGGAAGCATTGAACTTCATTTTCTCGGCTCGTCGTAATGTTGTACGTCACTGCGTTCTTTTGTGTGACCGTGTGTATGCAAGCCAAGCTTGAGCAGGAAATCCATCGGAAAAACCATCAAAGATTTTTCGGACGAAAAATTTGCTCATGTGTACACTGCATTAGGCTGCTTTCACACTGAGGCTCTTTACAGGTGCTATAACGCTAAAAAAAGCGCCTACAAAGCGCCTGTCCTCTCACTCAGGCTTTTCACACTGGAGCGGTGCGCTGGCAGGACGCCAAAAAAAGGCATTTTTAGCGGTGCTTTACCGCCGACGTTTACATGGCCAGAGTATCTAAATGGATGAGTCCTTATCTTCAACTCCTCAGGTCTCAGCCTTTCCCCAACTTACTGTATATCATAGGTGGGCTGTATGAAACCCAAAAAGCCTGCAAAATTGGTAACCACAAGTTAACCCTTACCCATCCCAACCTGGGCCAATACCTAACCCACTTAAGCAGGGTTGAACCTGCTTACATGTATGTATTGCTACCCCCTTTAAAAAAAAATAAAAAAACATGTCATACCTCCACTGTTCAGTTGGTTTTGCACAGAGTGGCCCCCGATCCTCCTCTTCTGGGGTCCCTCAGCATCGCTTGGGGCTCCTCCTCACCTCAAGAGCCCCGTCGGAGAAGTGCTATCCTTCGGGACACCCGTGTGGGCGCGCTCACGTGTCCTGCTGCTGTGTCATTGCATTTGATTGACAACAGCGGAAGCCAATGGCTGCGCTGCTATCAATCTATCCAATCAGGACACCAGACACCGGCCAGGGCTGGTGTGCTCATTCCTGTCGTCGGAAACAAAGGGCTCAGGTAAGTATAATAGGGGCTCGGGGGGGGGGGGGGCTGCTGATTGACAGAAGGTTTTCCACCTTAATGCATAGAATGCATTAAGTCAAAAAACCTTGAGGGTTTACAACCACTTTAAGGGGCGCTTAATTTTTGGGTCCCCCTTCACATGCACAACCAGGCAATAGGAATTGTCTGGCATTACACTGGACAGTAGTAACAGTAAAGAGTAGTAAAGAACCAGTCCAGGATGCTTTTTTGGTTTATTAGGTAATGAACTTGACAGGAATGGGAAGATATGGGATGCCCAGAACGATAACTTGAGTACAGATTAAGGACTTGAAACTGTCTTTGGCTACCAAAAATGACAAAGCCATCCTCCCATAGGATAAAACAGACCGGCTCAACTGGTAAAGAAAGGTTTCCGATCAGTGAATGCAGGTGCTCTATCTCCGTAGAGAATGCCAAGACATTTGTCTGCTCCTTAGATTCCCAACAAGAAGTGCAAGATGTGTAGAGTAGCTGTACTGGCTTTGAATGTCTCTAAGCTGTCCCTTGGTAGAAATCTAGCAGGGCATTGCACCTGGCTGATTCTGCATAGGGATGAGCCCAGTGTTCGATTCAAACCCATGTTCGAATCGAACATTGGCCGTTCGTCCGTTCGACGAAACCAGAACTTTGCGGGCCGTTCGCATCAAATTTGTGTGATACAAACGGCCCACAATGCACTGCGCCAGTCGCAGGGCATTGCTGGCTGATGATTGGCCAAGCATGCACTGTGACCCCGCATGCTTGGCCAATCACAGCGCCAGCAGCGAGGAGAGCCATAATTGGCCACAGGCAGGATGCCTGTGGCCAATTAGAGCTCAGGGGGTTTAGTACACGCCCCACACTATATAAGGCCGCCAGCGCGGTGGCCTTGTGTAGTGTGTCCCAGCGTGCAGGGAAAGAGCTTGATAGGCAGGGACAGCGTGTTCTTTACCAGGCATTTGCAGGACTTAGTGTGTGTTCTGTGCCTCCAGCGCAGTATACACCTGTATCTACTTTTTAGTGCTGTTGTTCTCTATTAATAAAGCCATCTGCAGGAGTTAGTGTGTGTTGTGTGACTGCAGACAGTCACAAGCCAATAAAAGAGGGCAAGCAGGCTCTGTGTCTAGAGACAACAGTGCTGGTCGTGGACGCGGTGCATCGTCATCAGCACGTGGCCATGGGACACGCTTGTCCTTATTTTCGGCAGCTGGACATGTTGAGCCGCATCGTGCCAAAGACTTGGTAGAGTGGATGACCAAGCCCTCCTCATCCTCCTCATCCTCTCTCAACCAGGCTCAGGGTACTGGCAAAGCAGCTGCCAATGCGTACTCTTCCCTCGTCTCAATGTCATCAGTCACTCCTTCCCTAGACCCATAATGTCCTCCTGAGGAGTCCCCCGAACTGTTTGACCACAGTGTTGGGTACATGCTCCAGGAAGATGCCCAGCGGTTTTCAAGGCTCTGATTATGATACCCAGCTAGAGGAAGGCAGTAGCATGAGCGCAGAGAGAGGGGATGCTCAAGGACAGCAATCTGGCAGTCATGTTCCACCAGCTGCAGCATACTGCCAGGTTTGCTCCAGTGGTGAAGAGGGAGGGGATGATGAGGTCACTGACTCCATGTGGGTGCCTGATTGGAGAGAGGAGGAGGAGGCACATCTCCAACGAGGCATGATGCCCTCCGGGGGCCAGCTTAAGGGCAGCACACCGACTGAATCACACCGCAGAGCTCCGCCTGTGTAGGGCGCTGTCTCTGTGCTTTATTACAAAATTTCTTTGGTCTGGGCCTTTTTTGAGACGAGTGCATCAGATCGCACCGCTGCTATTTGCAACATATGTCTCAAGCGTATCTCGCGTGGCCAAAACATCAGCCGCTTGGGCACCACAAACATGACCAGACATATGTTGACCTGCCATGCAGCTCGTTGGCAAGCGTACCTTAAATACCCACACCAAAGAACAAAGCGGACCTCTCCTTGCCCCTCATCAGCTGGGATCTCCAACCCCACTATACCTTCAGTCCTCTCTGAAATCTGCACTAAGAGGAATGAAGGTGTAGAATTAGGTGTGCCACAGCCAAGTACTTGCAGGCACTCTGCTAGCAGTACACCGACGTCCGATTGTACCAGGCAAAATTTCCCTGCCCCAGCTGCTGGACTGTCGAAAGAAGTTCACTCCCAGCCATCCACATGCCCAGCGGTTGAATGCTAGCTTGGCTAAATTGCTAGCACTTCAACTGCTGCCTTTTTAGTTGGTAGACTCGGCCCCCTTCCGTGAGTTTGTGCAATGTGCGGTTCCTCAGTGGCAGGTTCCCAAACGCCACTTTTTCTCACGGAAGGCGATTCCGGCTCTCTACCGGCATGTGGAAAGCAATGTCCATGCCTTGCTGGACAGGGCGGTCAGCGGTAAGGTGCATATTACCGCTGACTCATGGTCCATCAGGCATGGACAGGGACGTTACCTATCTTTCACGGCCCATTGGGTCACTCTTTTGGCAGCTGGGAAGGATGCAGTAGTGTTGGAGGTTGTTCCGCCACCACGCCTCCAAAATGCTACTACTGGTTGTGACACACCTCTCTCCTCCACCCCCTCCTCTTCTTCCTCCATGGCCTCTTCCTGTCCTTTGTCCTCGGAACCAGCGGTGCTCCGTAGGCGTTCAAGGGGCTACGCAAGTATTCAGGCAAAAAGATGCCATGCCGTGCTTGCGCTGGTGTGTTTGGGGGACAGGAGCCACACTGGGGCAGAGGTTCTGTCAGCTCTGCAGGGGCAGGTCGAGAGGTGGTTGACACCACGCCAGGTTAAGCCAGAAATGGTGGTTTGCGACAATGGCACCAACCTCCTCTCCGCCCTGCGACAGGGACAACTGACCCATGTGCCCTGTATGGCTCACATCCTTAACCTGGTGGTGCAGCGGTTCTTGGGAAGGTACCCAGGCTTACAGGATGTCCTGAGGCAGGCCAGGAAAGTCTGTGTGCATTTCTGCCGATCATATAATGCCAGTGCTCGGCTGGCTGAGCTGCAAAAGGAGTTGAACCTGCCCAAGAACCGCCTTATATGTGACATGCCCACCAGGTGGAACTCAATGTTGGCCATGCTTCAGCAACTGCACACGCAGCAGAGGGCCATTAATGAGTACCTGTGCGACTACGGCACCAGGACAGTGTCAGGGGAGCTCGGATTTTTTTCACCACACCAGTGGAGCATGATCAGGGATGCATGCACTGTTCTGTCACCATTTGAGGAGGCCACGAGGATGGTGAGCAGTGACAGTGCATGCATCAGTGACACTGTACCTCTTGTCCACCTCTTGGAGCATACGCTGCGTGGAATAATGGACAGGGCACTTGAGGCAGGAAGAGGAGGACTTCCTTGCCTCTCAAGGCCCCCTTTATCCAGTGTTCCTTCTGTCCCACCATCACACAGGAAGAGGATGAGGAGGAGGAGGATTGTGTCAGCATAGAGGTGGAGCCTGGCACTCAGCATCAGCAGTCTTTTAGGGATGATTTACAGTCCCAAGAAACCGGTGGTCTTGTACGTGGCTGGGAGGAGGTGGCTGCAGATCATGTTGTCCTTAGTGACCCAGAAGACTCCAGACCGAATGCCTCAGATAACCTACGTTGCATGGCCTCCCTGATCCTGCAAAAGGAGCCTCGTATTCTTCGGATCAAGGAGAGGGACTGTCTGGCCACTCTCCTTGATCCACGGTACAAGGGTAAGGTTGCGGACCTTATCTTGCCGTCGCAGAGGGAGCAGAGGATGAGACATCTCCCGAAGGCCTTGCAGAAAGGTCTGTGTAACACGTTCCCAGAGACTGGGAGATTACAAACTCCTGGTCCTGGACAACGAGTTGCTGAGGCTTCGGTCAGTAGCAGAAGGAGCGGTGGAGGAGGTGGCCGCCTGACCGATGCGTTCAGACAATTTTTTAGTCCGCAGCCCCAAGGTATGATCGGTTTTAGCAACCATCGCCAGCGTCTGATATACATGGTGCAGGAATACCTAGGTGCAAGGCCAGACTTGGACACCTTTCCCACCGAAAATCGGGGCAGTATGCAATTGAGCTACTGGCCTGTCCTGCATCCAGCATTCTTTCGGAACGCACATTCAGTGCTGCTGGAGGCTTTGTCACCGATCACAGGGTGCGCCTCTCCACCGACTCGGTTGATCGACTGACCTTCATAAAGATGAATCAGACTTGGATCACCACCAGCTACCAGGCACCTGAAGCTGATGTAACAGAATAATTTATTTTGAAATGTCACATCCCTTCAAGACTGCCTATGCTGATGCTGAGTGACTGTCCTGTTATGTTGACTGACTATCCTCTTCCTCCTCAATAATCCTGATGATAGCTTGGAAGAACATTTTTGTTTCTGGGTGCCACCACCAGTGGCTGAGGCCCAGTTTTTCAGCCCCTGTTTAACAGGGGAGTGTAATTACATTTTTTTATGCAATGCTTTGCAACAGGTCTCATTGCTGTGCTCCAAGTACAGTATCTGTGAGGGTTGCAGTGTTGTGGCACCAGCGGCTAAGGCCCAATTTTTCAGCCCCTGTTTAACAGGGGAGTGTAATTACAATTTTTTATGCAATGCTTTGCAACAGGTCTCATTGCTGTGCTCCAAGTACAGTATATGTGAGGAGTTGCAGTGTTGTGGCACCAGCACCAGTGCCTAAGGCACAATTTTTCAGCCCCTGTTTAACAGGGGCGTATAATTACAATTGTTTATGCAATGCTTTGCAACAGGTCTCATTGCTGTGCTCCAAGTACAGTATCTGTGAGGGGTTGCAGTGTTGTGGCACCAGCACCAGTGGCTAAGGCCCAATTTTTCAGCCCCTGTTTAACAGGGGCGTGTAATTACAATTTTTTATGCAATGCTTTGCAACAGGTCTCATTGCTGTGCTCCAAGTACAGTATATGTGAGGGGTTGCAGTGTTGTGACACCAGTGCCTAAGGCCCAATTTTTTTCAGCCCCTGTTTAACAGGGGCGTGTAATTACAAATCTTGATCTAATAATTCACAGCAGGGCCCATTCCTGCGCCCACCAAGAGTAACTGTGAGGGCTTACAGTGTTGTGGCAACACTGTCCACCACCAAAGGCCCAATTTTTCTGACCCTGTTCAACAGGGGCATGCAATTACAATTATTGATCTAATGATTCACAGCAGGGCCCATTCCTGCACCCACCAAGAGTAACTGTAAGGGCTTACAGTGTTGTAGCACCAGCACCACCACCAAAGGCCCAATTTTTCCTACCACTGTTCAACAATGGCATGTAATTACAATTCCTGATATAATAGTTCACAGCAGGGCGTTCCAGCGCCCACCAAGAGTAACTGTGAGGGCTTACAGTGTTGTGGCAACACCAACATCTAAGGGGCAAATTTGTGCAGAGTATATACGGCAGGCCCCTACTTTCAAACATCCAACTTACAAACGACTCCTACTTGCAAACGGAAGGAGGCAACAGGAAGTGAGAGGAAATCTACCCCTAGGAAGGGAAATTCAAACCTGTAAGAGTTAATATGGGAAAAAGGTGTCTCCTCTCTACTGATGCTTTATCACCAATCCTTGTTTCAATAAAAAACCCACTTTTCCAAAAACATTTGCCATTGGGACGGAAAGTGACGTGAAATGTTCTGAACAGGTGCACAGACAGCAAAACAAATGTTACAGGGGTGATAAACCTTCCCTATGTTCTCCAAAAAGCTTAAAAATAGATTTTCTGGCTGGAGCTACACTTAAAAATTTACCTGTTCAAAATTACAAACAGATTCTACTTAAGAACAAACCTACAGTCTTGTCTTGTTTGCCCTGCCTGTATACTGCTGTTCAGAGTATATAGGGTTTTAGGTATAGGGTTTTATTTTGGGTGCGGGGTTCCCTTAATATCCATACAAGACCCAAAGGGGCTGGACCATACTGGATGGGAGGAGACAGACCAGAAGAGAGCCTGAGAAAAGGTGGCTGAATTGGAGTGGACTTCCATCTGAGCATTTTCCTTATGACCAAGAAGAAAAGAGACTTTTCATCTGGGACTTTCTTTACAAACTGCCAAAAGACATTGTTAACCCTGCTCAAAAGTCAGCCTTCCAGGGACAAACCAATCGTCTGACCGCCCACAAGATGGGGGTCGAAAGGGAATTTGTTCCTCCCATTTATACGGGGGGTTTATTTTGCCCTTTCCTGGACAAAAGGCTTGAAGAAGTTTCCTATATTATCCTATAAAGTCAAGAGGTGGTATGTGTTGCTATGGGCATTTGTATAGTGACTTTATTGCAATAATATAGAGTTTTAGATTTAGTAACAGCATATGTCTACAAAGGCCTCTTCCACCTCCATTGATATGTAAATAAACCAGATAGAAGATGAGCAGAGGAAGTTGGTGTTTACAGGAAGTGGGTGGGGGAGGCATGGAGAGGGTTTGAAAGAGACATGTGTTTTGGGACAGGGAGACAGTGGTGTTTTGGAAGGAAAAAGGACAAGATGGCTTTGAGGAACTGGATAACGTTGGAGACGCGTTTGTGAGTTGGACTTTGAACAAGGAACTATGAAGGACATCTTAACCCCTAAGTTGAGTAATTGTTTAGTTTACCTAATGTGTACATATTATACATGCTTATATGTGAAGCTATAAGTTGTGATGTATTGTATTGTTCATCCTACAGTTTGTATGTGCAGAGTTTTCCCTGTTTAGTAAAGCATTAATACACTTCAGAAGTCTAGTCTTCCTTGGTTTTACCACAAGAACTTAATAGATAAATGCAGGCATAACATAGCCATGCCATTTTTCTCAAAGATTTTCATCCATATTGCCAGGACAAGACATGACATTAAAGCCGCAAGCAGTTTTAAATGGCTTTTTTTTTTTACAAATGTAATTTTGTGCAGGGACATTTCTAAACACGGGAAACACATGCCACTTCACAGGCATACTTTAGACACCCCCAGGTACAATATTTAAAGGAATATTTCACTTTTCACATTAAAAAGACTGCTCCAGAAAAAACGTCCGTTTTTAAAACTTCTTTTTTGCATTGATACATGTCCCCTGGGGCAGGACCCGGGTCCCCAAACCTTTTTTTAGGACAATAACATGCATATTGGCCATTATAATTAGCACTTTAGATTTCAAACGTTTGCGTCCATTGTAATTAATAGGGTTCTAACGTTCGTGCGAACTTTCGGTCCGTTCGTAGGTTCTGGTGCGAACCGAACCGGGGGGTTTTCGGCTCATCCCTAATTCTGCACTATAAGCTCTGGGGCGTAGTGGTTGAAGCTACTTACTCAGTCCCTTAGGTAAATCCTACAACACATCTGACTGCTGAGCTCCCAGGATGGCTTCAGCTAAGCCTAGCTGAGTCTGGAAGGGTGTGAGGCTTCTGCTGCTTCTTACTCTCTCTCTCTGACTCTTTCCTTCTGCCCAGGGGCAGAGACCCCCAGCATAGGGGTCCCCTCCTGGCTGGACTCTGCTCCCATCCTTTATGTTATGCACACTAGCTCATTATGCTTTTGTCTTGCAGGTTTTTATTTTTTTATTTGTGGGTTTATAACCACTTTAATGGAACAATACTCTTTGAGAGGTGTATGCCTGGGGACCCTTGATGTAATGTTACTTTGGATTCAAGTCCATGTCCCCCCAAGACACACAGACTCTGGGAACCCTGTATATTCCATATTAGAAATAGTGACTGCTACATACTGTTGGGACTCATACCAGATGCTGATGTCATCAACTCCAGCCACCTGTCTGTCGGTTATAATATGTTTATTGTGAATAAGTCTAGTGTGATTTCTAAGGGTCTTTCACCCATTGTTATTTGTGCTAATTAACTCTGCTATTGTGTGAAGGAGTTCTGTGTTGATATTTATGATAATCAGTGAGCTAGGAGACGACAAGGCTGACCTGAAAGGTCACATCCTTGAATCACCTAGTCTGGTTAAATGATTAGTTAATTAGCTCATGTTAATGAGGTTTCTGGTTACAGTTTGTATTGTCATCCTCGTGTATATATTTGTGGGAGATCTGAAATAAAACAGTCTATTTCCAGTTCACTCCAAGACTGGTGCTGTCTGGTTCTTGGGGTTTCTATAGCCAGATCCATTGGTCACATGTTCAAGGACTTAGGAAGCGATATACTAACGGAAGCTATCAAGCGGAGAGTGGGACGTTCCGTTACATTGGTGGCAAGCAGTGGTATGCTTCCTGAAGTCTGGGACATCCAAACCTCCACCAGGATCCAAGATCAGGATAGTAGATTTCGGTCAGCCAAGCGGAGATATGTACCTGGGGCTGCTGTGGATCGTCCTTTCAGAATACTCCAGGACTGTGTCTGAGGATGAATACCTGGAGCTCAGGCAACAGATTTGGGTAGGACTCTGGATTGTAGCCCTCTAGGTCACTGGTATGCAACAGGGCAAGTGCTTTCCAACCCTAAAGCACCGGGGCAGTGACCAGCGGGTGTTGCTGATGGCATTCCTGGGAGAGCAGCCCCAGGAGCAATGGGTGACTGAGTTGGACAGGCTGGTCCAGCAGGAGATAGAGCTAGACAATCGTTATTGGGCTCTGCAATGGCACGCAGAGCAGGAATATTTGGGGGAGACAACAGAATGCTCTCCAGAGGTATATGACTTTTGGGACCCTGGATTGCTGCGGGAGAGCCTTACAGATCGTTTTGTTTCGCGATGAAGGGGAACCTACCCTTGAGGACCTGCAAGAATACAGAGACTATGCTCGGTCTTGTAGGGGTCTCCTAGGAGCTCAAACCTGATCTGGACTATTTGCTTAGGAAGGAACAGCATCTGGAAAGGGCATACAGGGAACTGCTAGAACACGTTCAGCAGCATGCCCTAGAATTAGCAGTGGAAACTCCGGAGATTGCCATCTCCAAAGATGAAGTGCTGACAACAGGGCAGATCTCTGCTAACCTCTGCCCAGCACTGATAACATCATCTGGGTTCCACGGACAGGAGATTTAATAGACTTCTCTGCTGAGAAAGGACAACCTGGTGAGATTCTAGCAGAAGAGCTGGCATCAAGCCCAAACATCACTGATCTCAGCCCAGCATCTGTGGAGTTACCAGAAACTTCTCCAGCTGAAGTGATGACAACTGGACAGAGGGTCCAAGACCTCTGCCCCACACCTGCAGCAGTTCTGGAGGCCCAGGGAGAGGTTGTCGTCTTCCCTTTCCAACAGTCAGCCACTTTTCGAAAGTGAAAAGGTTACTCAACATACGAAAACTTTCGTACAACAGAATTTAACGTCAGAATTGATGTAATGTGTTAAATTGTTTTGTATGTGTCCTTTCGTTTCTGAGCATGCGTAGTCTTGCTCTTTTACGATTTTATTGGGATGAAAACCGTACTAATTAAATGAAAATTGGACGTTGTGTTCACATACAAACAAAAATGTTATAGCCTGCACATGCAGGTTTTTGTCGTCTGAAAATTAGGAATCGGCTGTCGAAAGCACCATACCAACGATCAGAAAATCGTCAGATTGTTCATCGGACAAAATTTTACTTCCGATTTTCTGATCGTGTTTACTGGCCTTTAGTGTCTGCAAAAGCTTACACCACAAAATGTATTCAGTAAATGAAAGGTAATGACTAGATTAAACCAATGAGCATATGAAAAATACGAACGACAGTCATTATGGCTGGATGAATACTTGTGACTTTCGTTAAAAATAAAAATAGACCTCTAAGTGTTTGTGAAATCTTACATCACAAAATGTGCTCAGCCAATGAAAGGTAATGACTCCATTTTTATTTTTCTACTGCTATCAATGGCCAACACGGTACAACACTTCATCCATGTCTTTAGTGATCTCTGATCTCCTTATGAACTGTTTCTTATATGATGAAGATCAGCAGGAAGCAGTGGAAGAACTCTGGACAGCCGCACACCGGAAAAAGATAAAATCTTGTGTAGTTTATTGAAAAATGGGAATCACATCCAATGGTCCACAGCACTTTATTTAGTGCGAAACGCGTCAGTTTTGTACCCCCTCTTTCGTTTTGCTGTGGACCATTGGATGTGATGTGATTCCCATTTTTCAATAAACTACACAAGATTTTATCTTTTTCCGGTGTGCGGCTGTCCAGAGTTCTTCCACTGCTTCCTGCCTATTGTGTTATTAGCCAGCACCTGGGGTTCCTGAATAGGAGACAGAGCATTCGCCTTGAAGGGCCATCCTGGAGCGGTGGTTTTTCTTTCTATGATGAAGATCAGCCATGGAGTATATCTGAGGTGTATATCAGGGTGTGCTTCTTCCCCACATGAGAGCTGTGATGTCCAGCAACATTTATATAGAAGACATTTCCCGCACTCAAGGCACTAATACACCTCAAGGGTTGTGTGGGATCCCTGATGTACAGGAAGACAGGACTTCAGTGAGGAACAATTCCCTCATATAGGACAGGAAAGTGGCTTCTCCCCCGTGTGAGATCTCTGATGGGTAGAAAGATTGGACTTCTGTGCAAAACATTTCCCGCACTCAGGACAGGAATACGGCTTATCCCCCGTGTGACATCTTTGATGTGTAACAAGATCTGATTTTTGCGCAAAACATTTCCCGCACTCATAACAAGAATACGGCTTCTCCTCTGTGTGAGATCTCTGGTGTCTGTAAAGATTGAACTTCCTTGAAAAACATTTCCCGCACTCAGGGCAGGAAAAAGGCTTTTCCCCCGTATGAGATCTTTGATGTGTAACAAGATCTGATTTTTGTGCAAAACATATCCCGCACTCAGAACAAGAATATGGCTTCTCCTCTGTGTGTAATCTCTGATGTCTGTAAAGATTGGAATTCTGTGAAAAACATTTCCCGCACTCAGGACAGCAATACGGCTTTTCACCTGTGTGAGATCTCTGATGTGAGATAAGTTCTGATTTTTGTACAAAATACTTCCCGCACTCAGAACAGAAATATGTTTTTTCTTCTGTGTGAGATCTCTGATGTGGGACAAGTTCTGATTTTTTTGCAAAGCATTTCTCACACTTAGGACAGGAATACGGCTTCTCACCTGTGTGCAATTTCTGATGCGTGGATAGGGAGGACTTCTCTGAAAAACATTTCCCACACTCAGGACACGGAAATGGCTTCTCACCTGTATGAGATCTTTGATGTGTGACAAGTTTTGATTTCTGTGCAAAACATTGCCCACACACAGGACAGGAATACGGCTTCTCCCCTGTGTGCAGTCTCTGATGTCTATAAAGATGTGACTTATCTGAAAAACAATTCCCGCACTCAGGACAGGAATACGGCTTTTCCCCCGTATGAGATCTCTGATGTTTGACAAGATGTGATTTTTGTGCAAAACATTTCTCACACTCAGAACAGGAATACGGCTTCTCACCTGTGTGCAATCTTTGATGTTTGTAAATATTTGACTTATGTGAAAAACGTTTCCCACACTCAGGACAGGAATATGTTTTTCCCACTGTGTGCAATCTCTGATGTGTGAGAAGTTGTGATTTTTTTACAAAACATTTCCCGCACTCAGGACAGGAATGTGGCTTTTCATCTGTGTGAGATCTTTTATGCACATTAAGATTGGATTTAGAATGGAAACTCTTCCCGCACTCAGTACAGGACAGCCTCTTCTCTGTTGGAAGGACGGCACCGTCCCTCACAGTCTGAGGTTCCTCAGGATAAGAGGAATACGATGGTCCATCTACACTGTGTGGTGCCGGATGGACATTTGAGGTAGTCGGGTTTTCTCCTGGACTATACTGTGTGATGTCCTCATCTTCTACTTTACAGTCTGGAGACAAAGTGAGACAATCCTCTGAGGTTTTCCTCATCTCCCGTCCATCTACTAAAATAGAAATAAAAAGATTACTAGACATGAGCAGATTGGTTCCCCTAAACCAGGACTCCGCCCACATCAGGCAGCTTTGTCTCTGAGGATCTTACAATTCCCCCCTCAAGGTAACTAGTAAATGGGTCCTCTGATCTCCTACCAGTTCATTTCTTTATTCATGGACCTTAGTCAGAGAGTGAGGAAACAACGAGAACTGTATTTATAGGAGTGACAGTGATGAGGGGATTATAGGACGAGTGTCCCCACCCCCCTCTATCACTCATTGCCATCTTTCCAACACAAGAAGTCCTGCACTTCCTTATTTAGTCCATGATTTAGTCATAAATAACAGCGGGGCTGAGCCCCACCAGAGGTCAGAGAGTGAGGATGGGGGAGAGAACAACCAAGATGAAATCTGGACTCATCCTGAAGACCACCATCATTGGGTTATTGACTCCTCCCTCATTATCACTTTCTGTTTAAGGTTCCAAAGTTTGAGAATATCATCATATTATTAATAAAGTGGAACTTTCAGAAAATGATGTCCTACTAGATAACATAACTCTGGCCCCTTTTGCAGGTATAGCTATAATATGTAAAACCTCTGCCCTCGCTCTCTCCCTGCCCCCCTTTCTCTCCCCCTGCTTTCCTTGTTGCCCCCCACTCTCTCTCTCCTTGCCCCCTCCCTCTCTTCCTTTCTGCCCCCTTTCTATCTCCCCCCTCTCCCTGTCCCTCCTCTCTTTTTCCTCCTGCCCCCTCTCCCTTCTCATTCTTTCTCCCTGCCCCCTCCCTCTCTCCTTGACCCACTCTCTCTCTCCCTGATCCCTCCCCCTCTCTACCTCCCCCTGCCCCCTCCCTCTCACTCTTTCTGCCCTCCTCTCCCCCTACTCCCTGCCCCCTCTCTATCTCCCCCTGATCCCATCTTTCTCTCTCCCTGACCCCCCTCTCTCTCCCCTGCCCCCTTTCTATCTCCTCTCACTCCCCCTGACCCCTCTCATTCTCTCCCTTCCCCTCTCTTACTCCCCCTCTCTCCCTGCCCCCTCTCTCTCTCTCCCCTCTCCCTGCCCACTCTATCTCCCCAGCCCCCAACTCTCTCTCCCTGCCCCCCTTTCTCTCTCTCTCCCCCTGCCCCCTCTCGCTCCCTCTTCCTGCCCGCCTCTCTCTCCCTCCCTCTCCCTTCCTGCCCCCTCACCCTGTCCCTCCTCTCTCTTTCCCCCTGCCCCCTCTCATTCCCTCCCTGCCCCCTCTCTAACCCCCCTGCCCCCACTCTCTCTCCTTGCCCCCCACTCTCTCTCTCTCCTTGCCCCCACTCTCTCTCCCTTCCTCTCTATCCCTGTCCCCATCTCTAACACCCCCTGCCCCCCTCTCTCTCTCTCTCTCTCTCCCTGCCCCCCTTCTCTCCCTCACTCTTCCTGCCCCCTCCCATCATTCTTGTCCTCTCTCCCTTCCACCCTCTCACCTTCCACCCTCTCGCCTTCTCCCTCCCTGCCCCCCCCCCCCCTCTCTCTCTCTCTCGCCAATAGTAGCCAATCATATTTTATTTGTTACAGTCAGATCAATGAAAGATGATTGCTGGTATTAGTGATTTAATTTTTTTTCCTTATTCAGTATAATTATTACATCAAATAAGGGGAAAACAGAAATAACCAATACCAGCAATCGGCCATCACATTTCATTGATCTGACTGTGATAAAATATGATGAGCTACTATAAGCACTGTGCACATCATTACTGCCTTGTTAAATATTTTAATGCTATATTAAATAGCATTAAAAATATTTACTTAACAAGGCAGTAATGATGTGCACAATGTAACAGTGTCATTTCAAGAGATAATTTATGAGGGCGTGTTTAAGGGCGGGGCAGGGCAGGGGTTGGGTGGGGCAAATGGTGGCAAATAACCCTTAAGGCCTGGTTAGTAGCTCAGGACTTGAGATTTTGAACCCTGACATAGAGTATATAGTGAAGGCATTAGGACTATGTAATGCACAATATAGAGTATGTTGTATATAGAGTGCATGGGTCAGGAGTATGTAATGTGTAATGTAAATTATATCATGTAAGGGTCAGGGCTCATAATATTGGTATTCAGTAATCGGTGGAAGATTAAATGTTTACATGAGACAAGTTGCAGAGGTCCCACACCGCTGCCTCCCATCTCCTGAGACTGCACTCAGTGACTTGGGTCTGAGACTATACAGACATATCCCTCCACCCGGCACAGCCAGCAGACAAGAGAGCAAGTAATCCTGGGAGAATTGCTCTTTCAAAGTTCCTGCTAGACCCGGCATGGGGTAGAAGACCCAAGGCACATGCCCCAGGTACCCAGGTCCAGCAACGCCTATGGTGAAAATCAACATTTTGCTGCCAGCTGAACCCCAGAATTTCCATAAATCCAGTCTAGATACATAAATTGTATCTGCAGCACAGAGAAGGAAGATTATCCGAGAGGAATACAGGAATACAGGATGGGGAACACAGCTCAGGAAAGTTACAACTATGTGGCAAATGAGGTTTAATGTTGATAAATGTAAAGTTCTGCATTTGGGGGCGAAGAATATGCATGCATCATACATACTAGGGGGAGTACAACTGGGGGAATCAATGGTGGAGAAGGATCTGGGGGTTTTGGTGGATCATAAGCTTAATAATAACACGCAATGCCAAGTGAAATTTCCAAAGCGAGCAAAGTCCTTTTTTGTACTCCAGAGATTGACACCATCTGTACGAATCATTAGTAAGACCTCATCTGGAATGTGCAGTTCAGTTTTGGGCTCCAGTTCTCAAAAAGGATATCGGGGAACTGGAGAAAGTGCAGAGAAGGGCAACCAAACTGATAAAAGGCATGGAGGAGCTCAGCTATGAGGAAAGATTAGAGGAACTGAATTTATTATCTCTTGATAAGAAGAGATTAAGGGGGGGATATGATGTCCATGTATAAATAAATAAGGGGGGGATACGATTTCCATGTATAAATATATAAGGGGGGATATGATTTCCATGTATAAATACATAAGGGGGGGATATGATCTCCATGTATAAATACATAAGGGGGGGATATGATCACCATGTATAAATACATAAGGGGGGGATATGATCACCATGTATAAATACATAAGGGGGGGATATGATCACCATGTATAAATACATAAGGGGGGGATATGATCACCATGTATAAATACATAAGGGGGGGATATGATCACCATGTATAAATACATAAGGAGGGATATGATCACCATGTATAAATACATAAGGGGGATATGATCTTCATGTAAAAATACATAAGGGGGGATATGATCACCATGTATATATAAATACATAAGGGGGGATATGATCTTCATGTAAAAATACATAAGGGGGGATATGATCACCATGTATATATAAATACATAAGGGGGGATATGATCACCATGTATAAATACATAAGGGGGGATGTGATCACCATGTATAAATACATAAGGGGGGATATGATCACCATGTATAAATACATAAGGGGGGATATGATCACCATGTATAAATACATAAGGGGGAAATGATCATCATGTATAAATACATAAGGGGGGGATATGATCTTCATGTAAAAATACATAAGGGGGGATATGATCACCATGTATAAATACATAAGGGGGGATATGATCTCCATGTATAAATACATAAGGGGGGATATGATCTCCATGTATAAATACATAAGGAGGGATATGATCACCATGTATAAATACATAAGGGGGGATATGATCTTCATGTAAAAATACATAAGGGGGGATATGATCACCATGTATATATAAATACATAAGGGGGGATATGATCACCATGTATAAATACATAAGGGGGGATATGATCACCATGTATATATAAATACATAAGGAGGGATATGATCTCCATGTATAAATACATAAGGGGGGATATGATCTCCATGTATAAATACACAAGGGGGGATATGATCTTCATGTAAAAATACATAAGGGGGGATATGATCACCATGTATATATAAATACATAAGGGGGGATATGATCACCATGTATAAATAAATACATAAGGAGGGATATGATCTCCATGTATAAATACATAAGGGGGGATATGATCTCCATGTATAAATACATAAGGGGGGATATGATCTTCATGTAAAAATACATAAGGGGGGGGGCGTGGCCAAGACCGACATGTGAGAGGACGCACTTCTCACAGCTCCTGCTTGATCCGCACATCGATCCTTCCCCGGCAGCTAAAATCTTACCTTTTTCGGCTACCCAGCTGGCTACCGTCCTGCAGCACCCTCCGGACCCACCACCGGCCCTCTGCACCTGGGGGAAAGCCTGACGAGGCCTACAGGACCGCATGCCCAAGATGGCGCCGCAGCGTCAGCGGCCTTGTCACAGCGCACTCCACGGACGGCGGACAGGCTCAAAGGGGAGAGCAGCAAGAAGGCCTCAAAGTCCCAAGGTAAAGAACAGTACCGTGACATGCTGTACTACACACAAAAAGTACAGGGACAGAGGGCAGCGCTAGTCTTGGAAGAGACACAGAGGCCTGAGGGGTTGGAGCAGTATTCACAAGCAGACTGGGGTCAGGACACTGATAGCAGCACAGGCCTCAGCCATGAGGATGCTACACACCCGCCCTCCCCCCCTCCTACACCAGACAATGAGGATCCCCTAGAGCAGCCCACACTTGCAACGATTTTAAAAGCTGTTCAACTGTGCACAGCATCTGTGAATTACATGAAAGAGCAACTTGGGAGCATGAGAGAAGAAGTCTCATTTATAAGGCATGATCTGCAAAAACTGAGAGAAAGGGCCGCAGCGGTGGAGTGCAGAGTGAGCGACATTGAGGATAAATTACCCCCCTTAGCACAGAGCTGAGGACACTGAAAATCGCTTACGCAGGAACAATGTGCGCATTGTTGGCTTGCCTGAGAAATCAGAAGGCAGAGACCCCACTGCTTTTGTGGAATCCTGGCTGGTGGAGATCTTTGGCAGGGATTCTTTCTCCCCATTCTACACAGTGGAAAGGGCCCACAGAGTGTCGGGTAGCCCCCCCCCCCCCACAAGGGGCTCCCCCCAGATCCATGCTGGCAAAGCTGTTGCATTACAGAGATAGAGAGGCAATCCTGCGTTGCGCACGAGAAAAGGCGAATGTTAAGTTTAATGGTGTCCGAGTGTCCTTTTACCCGGACTTCTCGGCAGAAGTCCAGAAAGCCAGAGCAAAATTTGGTGAGGTGAAGAAACGCCTGAGGGCTCTGAAACTACCATAGGCCATGCTATATCCTGCCAAACTAAGAGTGACTGCGGATGGTCACGCACAGTTCTTTGACTCTGCCAGGGAAGCAACAGCCTGGCTTGACCATAATGAACAAGCCCTGCGCCACCGTCGTGCTGAGGTGGACTTTCCACTGGTATGCTGATCAGTACTTTAGCAACACTACACTGTGGCACTACCATGTAACAGTACTAATTGCAGGATTGGTTGGATGAATCTTGTTATGATATTAACATTGGGCACCTAAATGCTCGTCTATTCTTCTCCTAGTTGCCGGGGAACACAGTTATCATATTCAAAAGCGAGGAAGAGTACTGTGACTTTCTGAGATACAACCGCCCTCCCGTATGACGACAAGGGGTAAGGGTTCCCCTGCCGGGATACAGCAGGAGTGTTATTCTACTCTACCATCCGGTAATTCAGGTATGAGAAGGTTGGCCATGTTGGCAAAGTTTGAAGTGCAGCGTACCAAGATTGTGACCGCAAGATCCTGTCATAGCTTGAGAACCACCCACAGGTCTCAGGTACACCAAGCTCAGTCAAAAGTATTGGTACACAGCCCAGTTGGGCCGGTATGCAGTTTGAAGTGTACTCCTGTTTACAGTTCAAGTACATCTCTTACGATGACCCTCCCCCGCCCTGATGACACAACGGACTTTCACTGTCCCACTTTGATTACCTTTGGTACCTGGTTACAAGTTGAGGGGCCCTTGGGCCCAGATGTACTATTATCTCCCCCCACAAGATGGCTTCCGCAGCTGTAATTTCATGGAACATTAGGGGCATGAACTCCCCCCTTAAACGCACAATGATCTTTGCATGTCTTAAAAAGTTTTTCCCTGCGGTAATATGCTTGCAGGAGACGCACTTTACGAGTGCCACGAGAGGGTGCCTGAAGTATCCGTGGATAGGCTGGGCGTACCACTCCACTCACACCTCCTTTTCTCGGGGGGTGAGTGTAGTGGTGCACAGATCCCTTGACTTCCAGGAATATGCTTCGAAAGTAGACACCGAGGGACGGTTTGTCTTTCTACATTGTCGTATTGGTATATTGAAGTGTATTTTAGCCTGTATATACATTCCACCTCCGTTTGATGCCCGGGTGCTTCGGCTTCTCCTCGAATTTCTGGGGGGGAGGCCGGAGCTCCCGCTGCTGATAGTGGGGGACTTTAAAAACTGGCTGGACGCGGCCCTAGACAAACACCCAGTACCGGGACTAGGTGGTCCCCTGAGAGTGACCCCCTTGGCCAGACTGCTACGGGAGGTTGGCTGGGTGGATGTCTGGCGGCAGCAGAATCCGTCCAGTAAACAGTTCTCATGTTTTTCAAAGTCCCACGGATCACTGTCTAGGATAGGCATGGCGGTGGGAAATTGTGCTATGCTCCCCTTGGTAACGGATATATCCTACAAACCTAGATGTGTGTCTGACCATTCGTGCTTGGTGGTAACATTGACGGTGGCATGTCGGTCCTCGCTCCCCAGAGCTCCATGGAAATTTAATGCCTTTTGGCTCCAGTTATTCACCGCCCCAGAGGAGGTGGAAAGAGGCGTTTAGCACAGAGCTGAGGACACTGAAAATCGCTTACGCAGGAACAATGTGCGCATTGTTGGCTTGCCTGAGAAATCAGAAGGCAGAGACCCCACTGCTTTTGTGGAATCCTGGCTGGTGGAGATCTTTGGCAGGGATTCTTTCTCCCCATTCTACACAGTGGAAAGGGCCCACAGAGTGTCGGGTAGCCCCCCCCCCCCACAAGGGGCTCCCCCCAGATCCATGCTGGCAAAGCTGTTGCATTACAGAGATAGAGAGGCAATCCTGCGTTGCGCACGAGAAAAGGCGAATGTTAAGTTTAATGGTGTCCGAGTGTCCTTTTACCCGGACTTCTCGGCAGAAGTCCAGAAAGCCAGAGCAAAATTTGGTGAGGTGAAGAAACGCCTGAGGGCTCTGAAACTACCATAGGCCATGCTATATCCTGCCAAACTAAGAGTGACTGCGGATGGTCACGCACAGTTCTTTGACTCTGCCAGGGAAGCAACAGCCTGGCTTGACCATAATGAACAAGCCCTGCGCCACCGTCGTGCTGAGGTGGACTTTCCACTGGTATGCTGATCAGTACTTTAGCAACACTACACTGTGGCACTACCATGTAACAGTACTAATTGCAGGATTGGTTGGATGAATCTTGTTATGATATTAACATTGGGCACCTAAATGCTCGTCTATTCTTCTCCTAGTTGCCGGGGAACACAGTTATCATATTCAAAAGCGAGGAAGAGTACTGTGACTTTCTGAGATACAACCGCCCTCCCGTATGACGACAAGGGGTAAGGGTTCCCCTGCCGGGATACAGCAGGAGTGTTATTCTACTTTACCATCCGGTAATTCAGGTATGAGAAGGTTGGCCATGTTGGCAAAGTTTGAAGTGCAGCGTACCAAGATTGTGACCGCAAGATCCTGTCATAGCTTGAGAACCACCCACAGGTCTCAGGTACACCAAGCTCAGTCAAAAGTATTGGTACACAGCCCAGTTGGGCCGGTATGCAGTTTGAAGTGTACTCCTGTTTACAGTTCAAGTACATCTCTTACGATGACCCTCCCCCGCCCTGATGACACAACGGACTTTCACTGTCCCACTTTGATTACCTTTGGTACCTGGTTACAAGTTGAGGGGCCCTTGGGCCCAGATGTACTATTGTCTCCCCCCACAAGATGGCTTCCGTAGCTGTAATTTCGTGGAACATTAGGGGCATGAACTCCCCCCTTAAACGCACAATGATCTTTGCATGTCTTAAAAAGTTTTTCCCTGCTGTAATATGCCTGCAGGAAACGCACTTTACGAGTGCTATGAGAGGGTGCCTGAAGTATCCGTGGATAGGCTGGGCGTACCACTCCACTCACACCTCCTTTTCTCGGGGGGTGAGTGTAGTGGTGCACAGATCCCTTAACTTCCAGGAATATGCTTCGAAAGTAGACACTGAGGGGCGGTTTGTCTTTCTACATTGTTGTATTGGTATATTGAAGTGTATTTTAGCCTGTATATACATTCCACCTCCGTTTGATGCCCGGGCGCTTCGTCTTCTCCTCGAATTTCTGGGGGGGAGGCCGGAGCTCCCGCTGCTGATAGTGGAGGACTTTAACAACTGGCTGGACGCGGCCCTAGACAAACACCCAGTACCGGGACTAGGTGGTCCCCTGAGAGTGACCCCCTTGGCCAGACTGCTACGGGAGGTTGGCTGGGTGGATGTCTGGCGGCAGCAGAATCCGTCCAGTAAACAGTTCTCATGTTTTTCAAAGTCCCACGGATCACTGTCTAGGATAGGCATGGCGGTGGGAAATTGTGCTATGCTCCCCTTGGTAACGGATATATCCTACAAACCTAGATGTGTGTCTGACCATTCGTGCTTGGTGGTAACATTGACGGTGGCATGTCGGTCCTCGCTCCCCAGAGCTCCATGGAAATTTAATGCCTTTTGGCTCCAGTTATTCACCGCCCCAGAGGAGGTGGAAAGAGGCGTTTCTCAATTTTTTACTCCACAACCGGACTCAGTATCCGTGCTCCTTGAATGGGAAACATTTAAAACATTTCTGAGAAAGTTGCTCAGCAAGGAGGTTACGAAGGTTAAGAAACGCTCCGAGTCACTCAGGGAAGCTCTGGAGCAGCAGGTACATTCTCTGGAGACGACCTATGTACAGAATCCCACTGAGGCCGCAAAGGGGTCTTGGCAGGCCGCACAGTCTGCCTATGACCATTTGTTGGCCTCTTCGGTGGAGAAGAAGCGGTTCTTTTCCAAGACTGCTTTCTTTGAGGAAGGAGAAGTGACGGGACGTCTCTTGGCTAGAATAGCTAACTCTGAGCAAAGGTCTCCGGTAATAGGTGCTACAGGGTCAACAGGGGGTCAATTGGTGCATGCTCCTGACTTGGTAATTCAGACACTAGCAGAATTCTACCAGAAAATTTACCGCCCCTCCTCGCACTACAGTGCAGAGGAACTGGCAAATTACTTAGATGACATTTCCTACGCTCACAGAAGCACAGAGAGCAACCCTGGATGCTTCACTTACATTGGAGGAGATGCAGGGTTCAGTGGCGGAATTCCCTAACTGTAAGGCCCTGGGGGGGGGGGGTGATGGAATTCCCATGGAAATTTATAAACAGTACTCTGAGATACTACTTCCCAAACGACTGTCGGTATTTAATGCAGCCAGAGAGACAGGTACATTGCCCACATCCATGTCTGAAGCCCATATTGTACTAATTTTAAAACCTGACAAGGATCCAGTAGATCCGGCATCGTATAGACCGATCTCCTTGCTTCAGTCTGACATAAAGATACTTGCTTAAGTGTTGGCTCTCAGACTGAATACAGTAGTGACGTCAATTGTTCACGCAGATCAGGCGGGCTTTATGCCAAACAAATCGACAGCGATAAACCTTAGGAGACTTTTCCTTAACATGCAATCACCCGCTGACAATGTAGGCAAGAGGGCTCTCTTGTCATTAGATGCTATGAAAGCGTTTGATAGTGTGGAGTGGCCATATCTCTGGGAGACTTTGAGGCGCTTTGGCTTTGGCGACAGATATATTTCCTGGGTGAGGTTACTGTACCACTGCCCGAGGGCATGCATTCGGGAGGCTGGCAGGCTGTCCCTGCCATTTGAATTGGGCCGGGGCACGCGGCAGGGGTGCCCATTGTCCCCCCTGCTGTTTGCTCTGGCAATAGAGCCACTGGCTATTAGAATTAGGGACCATCAGGGCATCACCGGCTTCTGCTATGGTGACAGGCAGGAGAAGGTGATGCTATATGCGGATGATACTATGATCCTGCTGGGGGACACGGAACAGTCTCTGCGTAATACGATGGAGGTAGTGATCCGATTTGGTGAGTTCTCTGGACTCAAGATTAATTGGTCCAAATCTGCTCTTATGCCCATAGACGAATCCCCACCCCAGCAGGACAGACGGGTGGGTGAGATACCTCTCGCGCTCTCCTTTAAATACTTGGGGATCCAGGTGACTCCTCAGATTAGGGACTATAGTGCACTCAATATAGCTCCTTTGCTAACTAGATTCCGCCATAGGGTTAAGACGTGGAACTCCTTGTGTATGTCAGTTGCTGGCAAAGTAAATCTTATAAAAATGATTCTCATGCCTCAACTGTTATACATGTTACACAATTCCCTGGTGATGATCCCACTGAAGACATTTCGAATAATTAATGCTATATTTAGGGAATTAATATGGAAATCTCGCCCCCCCCCCCCAGAATAAAACTAGAGCACCTACAACGCGCCAAGGAGGATGGTGGACTAGCTCTGCCGAATCCATGGCTTTATTATCTGGACTCCCAACTGCAGCACCTGATAGGTACCATGGTCCCAGAGGGTGATCAGAGGGATCGCATCCCCAGCGCCTCAGAGAACATAATGCTTCACACCGTAGGGGGAAATTCTATTCCTACCGCGCTGGAAGCATTGGCCTTTGCTTCCCCACGTATAGTCTTATACAAAAGGTGTGGAATAAGACCAAATACCTTCAGGGGGCGGCGGGGTATTGTGAATATAGCCCTATATGGGCAAACGAATCATACCCTGAACTTGCTAAACTGCAACACGGGAAGAGGTGGCAGAGGAGTGGCGTGATCTACCTGGCACAGATAATTAGCAATGGCAGCCTTCTGCCCTTTGAAACCCTGAGAGAGAGATTTCAGTTGCCAGCGCACATGCACTTCTACTATTTGCAACTTAAACATGCATTTGGGACCCAATCAAGGGTCTCGGACTGGCAGATGGATGACATGCCCCTCCTCTCCCAGCTCAAAGCAGCGGAAGTTTCTAAAGGCTTCATTTCACAGAGCTACACAACTCTACTACACAAATTCTTAGCGGGGCATCCTCTGACTGTTCGCGGTAAGTGGGAACTAGACGTAGGGCCCCTGGACGGTGAACAGTGGGAGGAGGCGCTGCAGTCGGTGGCCATCTGCTCACTGAATGTGACACAGAGACTTACATAACTGTATACTATAATGAGAGTTTACTATACACCCCTTAGATTGCATAAAATGGGCCTGTCACCTGACCCCAGCTGTACTAGATGTAAAAGAGACCATGGAGATTTTATACATATGCTGTGGCGGTGCCCTAAGCTACATGTATACTGGAGGGGGGTAATCGACACTTTAAATGCGGTGTTCCAGGTAGCAATCCCGTGGGACCCCCAAATGCTGCATCCTGAATCTATTGGATGGAAGGGATTGGGAACCCCACGTTAGAGAAGCCCTGTCCAGGACTTTGTTTATGGCCCGAAAATTGATAATGTTGCATTGGAAGTCTGAATTGCCACCCGCTCACACAGAATGGATCTCCAAAATAGGTGACACTCTCAGAATGGAAAAAAATTATTTATCAGCATAGAGGCTGCCCGCAGAAATTTGAGAAGCTCTGGGGACCGTGGTTAGACACTCCGGGCTTAGCCCCGGATGATATGGTTATGGACAGACTCATGGTTACAATTTAACTATGGTTATATTGCAATGGAAGAGCCATAATCAGGAGACCGAGAATATACTCTGTAGTTGATTGATGCTTTGAATTGTGCTATAGACGTGTACTTACAGTTTTGAGAGGGAAGGAGACAGGAGGTGGGGAGAAAGGAGGAGGGTATGGGACAGAAGAAATTAATAATGTCTGCATACTGATATGTTGGAGTGGTGGGATGGAGGAGTGGAGGCTCATCACTGGAAATGTTGTACTTGACTGTTGACACTTGAACTGTATGTGTTCTTTTGAATAAAAAAAAAAAAAAAATACATAAAGGGGGGGATATGATCACCATATATATATATATATATATATATTGTAAAGTTCGGGGGACCAGCCAGACCGCAGGACACAGGCTTTTAACCCAAAAGGAGGTTTATTAAACTTAAAACAGCTTGACAGCAGCAAAAACAAAAGAAAAAGGTTTCAGTCTCACCGACATTCAAAGTCCAGCATTGCTATCGCAATCAAACAGTCCTTGGGGTGGTTTCAGGTGACTTCACCTGCTAGGAGGCTTCCAGGCAGAACGCTGCTGTCCACGTTGGTTGCTGCACATCAAACCAAAACCAAACACAAACCACCATCATCTCCTCTACACTCCTCCACACCCATCTGCAACTTCCTGTCTTGTTTTTAAACCCACTTCCTCTGACAGGTGAGTTAACCCTTTTTGTTCCCTTAAAGGGATCACAGACCAAACAGAGGGGAAACATAGCGTTCTTCCAGGACCCAGCCACTGCGTCCTGTACATATCCCCCCCTGTGCCCCAACGCCAAGGAGGTGGAGGCAACAGTGGAGCTCAAACAATGGACTCGGGAGAGGGCATCTGCATTTTGATGCAGTCTCCCAGGCCTATGCTCCACTACAAATTTAAATTCCTGGAGTGCCAGGAACCACCGGGTAACCCTGGCATTAGTCCCTTTACCTTGTCTCAGCCATGTTAAAGGGGCATGGTCAGAAATCAGCCTAAACTTCCTCCCCAAGAGGTAATATCTGAGGGATTCCAGAGCCCACTTAATGGCCAGACACTCTCGTTCAATTATAGCGTAGTTTTTCTCCGCTGGTGTTAACTTCCTACTGAGGAAGACTACTGGGTGCTCCTCGCCATGAATAACCTGTGACAACACCGCTCCCAATCCTACATCGGAAGCATCAGTCTGTACAACAAACTCTTTTGAAAAATTGGGTGCTACTAGGACAGGGTGTTGGCACAGTGCCGACTTGAGCTCCAAAAAAGCCTTCTCAGCGTCTGCATTCCACTCCACCATGACCGATTTCCGACCCTTAGTCAGATCGGTCAATGGAGCTGCCAACGTGGCAAAGTTGGGTACAAACCTCCTGTAGTATCCCACCATACCCAGGAATGCACGTACCTGTTTTTTTGTGAGGGGGCGGGGCCAATTCTGTACAGCCTCTACCTTGTTGACCTGAGGTTTTACTACCCCTCTACCCACAACATAGCCCAGGTATTTCACCTCCTCCATTCCCAAAGCACACTTTTCCGGGTTTATTGTAAACCCCTCCTTCCAAAGGGAGTCCAGTACTGCCTGGACTTTGGGCAAGTGTGACTCCCAGTCTCTGCTAAAAATGACTATGTCATCCAAGTATACTGAGGCATACTCCCGATGAGGACGTAAAATCCTATCCATTGCCCTCTGAAATGTGGCTGGAGCAGTTTGCAATCCAAAAGGCATTCTCTTGTACTGAAAACTTCCCTCTGGGGTAGAAAAAGCAGTTTTCTCTCTAGCAGCCTTAGTCAACGGGATTTGCCAATACCCCTTGGTAAGGTCTAATGTAGTGATATACCTGGCTGGACCTAGTCTCTCAATAAGCTCATCTACCCGGGGCATGGGGTAGGCATCAAACCGTGAAACTTCATTTAGTTTCCGGAAATCATTGCAGAATCGCAGAGTCCCGTTGGGCTTCGGTACCAACACAATCGGGCTTGACCACTCACTCTGTGATTCCTCAATAATCTCCAGGTCCAACATCTTCTTCACTTCCTCTGAAACAGCCTTCCTTTGGGCCTCTGGAATGCGGTAAGGCCGGACAAAAACTTTGACTCCTGGTTCCGTGACAATATCATGCTCTATGACACTAGTGAGCCCTGGCAAGTCTGAAAATTTCTCTTTATTTCTCTGCAAGAACTCCTTTGCCTGCTGACTTTGGACTCTAGACAGGGTATTTGCTACTTGGACACTCTCCACCCCAACCCGAGGCTCAAGTCTTGCACCAGCCAGGGAGGTCACCGGTTCCCTGTCTGTCCAGGGCTTTAACAAGTTTACATGATATATCTGATAGGGTTTCCTCTTACCTGGTTGGTGGACTCTATAATTTACCTCTCCCACTTTTTCTACAACTTCAAAGGGGCCTTGCCACCTGGCCAAGAATTTACTTTCCACAGTGGGGATCAACACCGCTACTCGATCCCCCACTTGGAAGTTCCTTATTCTAGCAGCCCTATTATAGACCCGTCGTTGAGCCTCCTGGGCTTTTTGCAAATGTTCTTTGACTAGAGGCATCACAGTTCGGATCCTCTCCTGCATTTGGGAAACATATTCAAGAACACTCTTATGCTGAATAGGTTCACTTTCCCATTCCTCTTTAACAAAATCCAGTAGTCCGCGAGGTCTCCGCCCATATACCAACTCAAAGGGCGAAAACCCAGTGGAGGCCTGGGGCACTTCCCGGATAGCAAACAGGAGAGCGGGTAACAGGCAGTCCCAGTCTTTCCCATCCCTTTGGACAACCCGCTTGAGCATAGACTTAAGGGTCTTATTAAAGCGCTCTACCAACCCATCCGTTTGTGGATGATAGACTGATGTGCGCAGCTGTTTAATCCGGAACAGCTTGCACACATCAGCCATAACCCTCGACATAAACGGGGTGCCCTGGTCCGTGAGTATTTCCTTGGGAAAACCAGTCCGTGTAAACAACTGGAATAATTCCCGAGCAATAGCCTTAGAGGAGGTATTCCGCAGGGGTAGCGCTTCAGGATACCGGGTGGCATAGTCAAGGATCACCAGTATGTAGGAGTGACCTCGAGCTGACTTTACCAAAGGACCCACTATATCCATGGCTATTCTCTCGAATGGGACCTCAATTATGGGCAGAGGGACCAAAGGGCTCCGGAAGTGGGTCACCGGCGCGGTCAACTGACAGGTGGGACAAGAGGCACAGTATCTTCTTACCTCTGCTTTCAGACCTGGCCAGTAAAACCGGTCGGTGATCCGTGCCTCCGTCTTTTCAACTCCCAGGTGTCCCCCTAAAACATCATCATGGGCCAGGTCCAGGACCTTGCGTCTATACTGTTGGGGTACCAATAATTGTTCTACCACATTTTCTCTCACTTTGGTAACCCGATAAAGCAATTCATTATATATGGCAAAGTGGGGCCACCGCTCATTCGCACCTGGCTCTTGGGGTACCCCATTTAATACTACAACTTGTTCCCGTGCACGGGCCAAAGTGGGGTCCTGCATCTGGGCAGTACCAAATGTCCCCTGGGGAACACCCAAATCCGGCAGGGCAGGGGTAGAGGCCACTTCCTCATCCTCTTCACCCAGCATTACCTGAAGTGGGGAAGGTTCCCCCTCCTCAGTGTTCAGGTAGGTCTGTGAACCACACATTTTGACACCCTTCACAGTATCAGCACTACTTTCATCACCATTAACCCAATCATTAGCATTTGTATCAACTGGATCCACATTAGGTTAATTTGGCATCTCAGGGTTATTACCCTCAACCATAGGAACAGAGGAACTAGTTTCTCCCCAGTCTTGGGATCGTTCAGATAGTTCTCCTTGTCCCCACAGTTTTTCAAAAAATGGACAGTCTCGTCCTATGATAACATCATGTATCAAGTTCTTTACCACCCCCACCTCTTGAGTACCAGTGCCATATGCTGTGGAAATGGACACCGAGAAGAGAGGGTACTCTCTAGTGTCCCCGTGAATGCATACAACCCGTAAAGTTTTGCTTACCGGACCGATCTTCCCAAGTACTCTAGGATGAACAAGGGTTACCATGCTTCCGGAGTCCAACAAAGCCCAGGCAGGGAGGTGGTTCACTTGGACTACACACTCAAATTTCTCTTCTCCACGGTCAAGGTGTGTGGTACATGCTCTATGAGCATAAAAAGACCCCCTCCGAAGAACCCCGCATTCCATGGGCTCCTCTTGCAGTGGGCAGTGGGCCCGGGTATGGCCCCAGGAATGACACCGCCAACATTGTACATCCCCTCCTCTCCGAACAGGAACAGATCGCTGATGAGGTACTGGGAGTGACTCTTGACCTTCCGGGGTGTTGATTCCAGGGCTCCGGGGGACATCCTTTCGAAGGGCGGCAGTCGATCGAATAGGCCGTGGCAGACTGGGCCCTTGGCGCTTGGTAGGGCCAAGCAGATCCTCCACCACTGTATATCGCTCTACCATCTCGACAAGGAGGTTCACTGTTTTGGGGTCTCCATGGCTGACCCACCGTTGAAGGTCGTCTGGCAGTGACCGTAGGTATCGGTCCAGGACGACCCGCTCCACGATTTGGGGGCCCGACAACACTTCAGGCTGCAGCCATTTTTTTACCAGTTGCACCAGGTCATGCATTTGAGACCGTGGTGGACGATCTGGACAATACTTCCATTGGTGCACTCGTTGGGCCCGAACGGCCGTAGTCACCCCCAAACGAGCCAGTATTTCTGCCTTTAGTTTTTGATAGTCTTTAGCGTCCTCTGGTGGCAGGTCCAAGTAGGCTTTTTGAGGATCTCCGGTGAGAAAAGGTGCAATTAGACCGGCCCACTGGTCCTGGGGCCACCCTTCTCTCTCTGCCGTCCTCTCAAATATAGCAAGAAAAGCCTCTACATCATCACTCAGGGACAATTTCTGCAAAAAATGGCTTGCCCTCACGGTCACTTGGTTGCCAGGGGCAACAGCTGCTTGCTCACGACCCTGAGAAAACTGCTGCACTACTTCTTTTAAGGCAGTCACCTGAGCCTGCATAACCCCTTGCTGGGTTGCTTGCTGTGCTGCCAACTGAGCCACCAACAGGCGAGTATTTTCTTCATGGCGGGTCTGCGCTTGCATATTAGCCAGGGATAGTTGTTTAATTAGTTCCTCCATTGCTTCAGCTTTCAGGGCTTGGGCAGCTTTAACCCAGGACATAAACCCACTGTACTGTCCCTTTAAATGTCAGTTTTAAATTCAAATGCAAAAACAGCAACAAAAAAAAAAAAAAAAACGCCTGTTACTCTGTCCTGCCCGCATTCGAGCACCACTTGTAAAGTTCGGGGGACCAGCCAGACCGCAGGACACAGGCTTTTAACCCAAAAGGAGGTTTATTAAACTTAAAACAGCTTGACAGCAGCAAAAACAAAAGAAAAAGGTTTCAGTCTCACCGACATTCAAAGTCCAGCATTGCTATCGCAATCAAACAGTCCTTGGGGTGGTTTCAGGTGACTTCACCTGCTAGGAGGCTTCCAGGCAGAACGCTGCTGTCCACGTTGGTTGCTGCACATCAAACCAAAACCAAACACAAACCACCATCATCTCCTCTACACTCCTCCACACCCATCTGCAACTTCCTGTCTTGTTTTTAAACCCACTTCCTCTGACAGGTGAGTTAACCCTTTTTGTTCCCTTAAAGGGATCACAGACCAAACAGAGGGGAAACATAGCGTTCTTCCAGGACCCAGCCACTGCGTCCTGTACAATATATATATATAAATACATAAGGAGGGATATGATCTCCATGTATAAATACATAAGGAGGGATATGATCACCATGTATAAATAGGTTAGTGGTCCATCTAGTGAACTTGGTGTAGATTTATTCACTTTTAGGTCATTACAGAGGACAAGGGGGCACTCTTTATGTCTGGAGGAAAATACATTTATCCTCACATACGGAAAGGATTGTTACCATTTAATAGACTGATATCATCCAGTCCTTGCTCTACTCTGGACCAATCAGTGAGCAGTATGGGTGGAGGAATGCATTTAATGTTTATGACCAACCTGTGCTGATCGGTGTAGTTGTGTCCTTCTCTATAATTGTCCCCGTTATTCCATCCTCCTCCATAGACTGCTGATCATCCCTCACATACCTCTCTTCTTCTTTGACTTCAAATTCTATATCTACTGGATCTTCCCACTAAAAAAAGAAAATGATAGAAAATATAATCTGTGAACTATAAGTTTTAATATTGTGAACTTGTAAATGATGATAGAAATGGTATAGAATAGTAACCTATCAAAGTGCTAAAACAGACTTATATCCTGGGAACAACCAGCCCAATTAAGTAGAAAAATCACAAAGAGAGATACACATATGTACATAACCATGAAGTCTCCCCTCAGCTCAAACACATTTGATGCAGGAATTTTAGAGATACTGTTTGAACCAGACATGGATTCTGAAGCCCTGAAGAAGCAGCCGATGCCGTGAAACATGTAGGTGAATCCTGTGTGGTGTGGCGTGTTTCATGGTTATTTACATCTGTGTATTTTTAATGTATTGTCTAAGCCTAAGGTGATGTTTTTATATGTTAATAAAAATGAATTTTTTATACTTTAGCTATGCACATTTTTGTTATATATTTTGACCTATCTAGGGAACTACCATTTAAACGCCCACCATTTAATTATGGTTTCCTTTGTGATTTTAATATTATGACATCACATAAATCCACACATCATCTCCACAAATCCATATTCTAGACATCCCACCAACCTTATAACAGTGAGGGATGGAGTGATCTTCCTGTGTGGAATCCCGGGAATACAGAGGACGGGGACATCTCTCTGGTGGGTTTCTGTAGCTGGATGACTCCACCATGGTGTCCTGGTACAGATCTTTGTGTTCTTTTAGAAGCTCTGACTCCTCCATCACCCCATCCTCATCATCCTCCTCCTTTTTAAAATTAACTTTGAACTCACTCAGGTCTCCACTCTGAATATGGAATAGAAATGACATCAATTGTAACAATGCAGATAATTTACAGATCCTAATGATATTATCAGTGATTGTTCCTCATCTACCTGATGATGGTGGGGGATGGTGTGATCTTCCTGTGTGGAATCCCGGGAATACAGAGGACGGGGACATCTCTCTGGTGGGTTCCCATTACTGGATCCATCTGTAGGAAACACACACACTGACTGAATACATTGTTTCTATGTGTTTATCAGATGATGGGGGATCTAGGTGGAGCCTCCGTACTGCTCTCTCCTTTACAATAAAGTCTCCTCTTACCCGGTGATGTGAGGGGCGGCTGATTGTCCATCATGACGTCCTTGTAGAGATCCTTGTGTCCTTCTAAATACTCCCACTCCTCCATGGAGAAATAGACAGTGACATCCTGACACCTTATAGGAACCTGACACACACAATGATACAGTCACCATCCAGACACATCCCTTGTCTGTTACTGGATAATGTCCCAGAATTCCCAGCACCGCTCACCTCTCCTCCATCATCTCTCTGGTGACTTCTAGAATCTTCTCCATGTTGTGTCTCTCAGGTTTTAGGGAGTCACATGGAGGCGCTGTGATGGTCATATGATCACCTGACTTCACAAGAGGAAATCTCTGTATTGAAAAAAAAAAACTGTAATATCATGTGACTCTCTCAGAATCCTCCTCACCTCTCCGGTCAGATCTGTTTTATTAATAGAGATAAGAGTGATGTCATGTGACCTCCCAGAATCCTCCTCACCTCTCCGGCAGCGTCAATTTTGGCAGCAAATTTCGATTTCGAATTTCGAACCTGACACACACAATGATACAGTCACCATCCAGACACATCCCTTGTCTGTTACTGGATAATGTCCCAGAATTCCCAGCACCGCTCACCTCTCCTCCATCATCTCTCTGGTGACTTCTAGAATCTTTTTTTTATTTCTCTATTCTATCAGGGAGGGAGGTGGAGGCAATGTGATGGTCATATGATCTCCAGACTTCACAGGAGGAAAACTCTGTATTAAAACACGAATAGTAAAATCAAATGTTATTCCCAGAATCCTCATCACATCTCCGGTCAGCACTCCGTTGTAAAGCCCAACAGTGACTATGAAGGAAGAGGACGGACATGACGGGGGGTTACTGGGTGTAAATAGAAAATAAGATCTTATTACCTCCTCTGCTGCCACTTCCAGCAATGTCTTCTATCTACTTCCTCCCGACTCACCTCTCACCCAGAACTTCCTCTGCCTGACATCACTTCCTGTCTATTCCATAGAGACTTCCTGTCTGGATAGAATTGAGATCACCATCTTGTGGAGCTCAGAGGAACTGCAGCACCGAGAAACATCTCGTACCGTGAACACCGGCTTGTGCTGTGTGTGTATGTACTGTATATCCTTATAGATGGGGTCATCTCCACTCCAGACATCCCAAGTCTCCCGCGAGGTGCAGGAGTTTCCCACATTTCTGTGGCGGCTCCCGCACGCCCGCAAACGCCTCACGATCTCCCAGGAATGATCGGTGTGGCGGGGAACAGCTGTGAACACCGATCTCCTTTGTATAGATTTTTAGCTGACAGCCGCTTCTCCTTCTTTCCCTCCCGCAGCTGTTGGCTAAAAATCTATACAGGGAGATCGGTGATCACAGCTGTCCCTCCCGCTGCAGATCATTCCCAGCTTCCGGGGGGGGGGGGGGGGGGGGGACGACGACTGACAACGTCCACTGCCACATATCACCCACCCCTATCCTCAGAAGCACTGTGAAAAAATATTGAAAAAGTGATTTAAAAAATATTTTGCCGCGGGGGTTGCGGGCACAAAGCGCCACCTCCCTGAACTGAGTTTGCCATCTCCCTGAAATTAGTTTTTGCAGGTTGGGATGTCTGCCACTGCCACCAAGGGGGATAGAGATATATGACTGCCTAGTCCAGTCTCAATCAGTCAGGGTTCCTCCAAAGGTTTCTAGGGGTTCTCTGAGAAATTAAAGTGATTGTAAAAGCTCTCGTTTCTTTTTTTTAACAAAATAGCAAACATATCATACTTACCTGCTATGTGTAATGCTTTTGCACAGAGTGGTCTGAGCTTCTCCTGGGGTCCTGTACCGGCACTCTAGCATAGCTCCCAACTGTCCCTGATTTGGAGGGACTGTCCCTGATTTGCAGCATTGTCCCTCTGTCCCTCTTTCCTCCTCATTTGTCCCTCATTTTGGTCTGATCTATATAAAATGCACTTTTTATCTTTCAAAAAGCTAAACCTTTCATCCAAATGCTAAATTGCTGCATTTGTAAATTTTAAAAGCCAATATAAAGGAATAGTAGTGGTAAAAAAAAGCCCTTGTGGATTTAATTAACCTTTTGTTTTCAGTTAAGTCTCCTTTAAGGGGGTGTGGCAGGGGGTGTGTCCTATGCCTACATAAGTTTGCTAGTAGGTGTCCCTCATTCCCATCTCAAAATGTCGGGCGGTATGACTTTAAGCTCATCCTCATCTCCAAGTGCCCCCATAGCAAACCATTTGCTATGGGGGCACTCATGCAGGCTCGATCCCAACCTGGGCTGTGTACGTCTATAGACCCACATAGTGCAGGTGGGCCGTGCCCCCCCACTCCCTCCTCACTGAATTTATCTGAAAGCATCAAGAGTCAATGGATCCCGCCATTACCTGTCAGTCACTGTGTGAAGAGGAGAGAAGACTGCAACCGGCACAGCACTGGATCAGTACAGGAGAGAGGTAAGTGTTTAGAGAGGGAGGGGGCACAGCAAGTCCCAAAACCTTTTTTACCTTAATGTAGGGAATCCGTTAAGGTGAAAAATATTTTATCTTCAGAACTATATTAACAATTAGCTGCAGGGTAATGAGTCTTCTTAGTATCCAAGCTGTTCCTATGAGCTGCATGATAACGAGTCTTCTCAGACTCCTACCTTCTCCCATCACCTGGGGGGTAATGGGTCTTATCAGACTCCTAGATGATCCCATTAGCTGCGGGGTAGCAAGTCTTCTCAGACTTTTAGCCATTCCCATCAGCTGTGGGGTAACAAGTCTTCTCAGATTTCCAGCTGCTCCCATCAGCTATGGTGTAATAGGTATTCTCAGACTCCTATCTGCTCCAAATACCTGCAGGGTAATAAGTCTTCTCAGACTCCTATCAACTGCAGGTTGCTGAGTCTTCTCAGACTCTTAGCTGCTCCCATTAGCTACAGGGTAATAAGTCTTCTCAGACTCCTAGCTGTTCTCATCAGCTGGGGGTACTGAGTCTTCTCAGACTCCTAGCTGCTCCCATTAGCTGTGTGTACCAAGTCTTCTCAGACTCCTAGCTGTTCCCATTAGCTACAGGGTAACAAGTCTTCTCAGATACCTAGCTTCTCCTATTAGCTACAGGGTAACAAGTCTTCTCAGATACCTAGCTTCTCCCATTAGCTACAGGGTAACAAGTCTTCTCAGACTCCTAGCTGTTCCCATCAGCTGCGGGGTAACGGGTCTTCTCAGTCTTCTATATGCTCCCTTCAGCTGCAGGGTAAGGAGTCTTCTTCAACTCCTATCTGCTCCTCGCTGGTGCTCCATCGGTCGAGGGGGCGGCAGACAGACATGACCTTGCCCCCCCATTGCTCCTGCCCGCACCGTGCACCATACCAACAACCCCCCAGTCACGGCGGTGGTCGCTTCCCCCTCAGTCTCCTCCATGTCCAGGCTCCGTTGGTCGGGCTTCCCCTGCATCTCCGCGGCCGTACGTCTCCTTCCTCCTCGTAGGCCAATAGGATGGCTTCTCCTTTCAGTCAGTCGGGTAACGGGTCTCACAACCCACTTTCTGATAGACGGGAGGAAAACCAGTGTGATAATAGCGAATATTAATTTGCTATTGTCACACAAAAGGGTGGACTTCGGGCGCAGTGCTCTTTGCCCTGAGCCCACCCTTTTTTGAAGCCTTTTAGGGCTCTAATCACGTGCTTCAAAAAAAAAAAAACCTCATTGGAATCCTGCATATAGATTAGGGGGCCAGACACATGGATGGGGGGAGGGGGCGGCGCTGTGCTCCCCTAATGGACGAGCCACCATTGCTTCTTACATTTACTTGCACTCAAGCATTCTGTGAAAGTTTTTTTTTCAAAGATAAACATTGTAAAACAGATTAAGGTTGTTAATTGGACTGGATCGTTTGGAATCCTCTACTTTACTCACGCACAGAGAAGGATATCAGTAGAAGTTTAGTTTATGATGGCATCCTTGTTGCATTTGCATGAATACAAAAGATACAAAAAAAAAAATACAAAAACCCAATCATATCAATCCTACAACCCTTAAGCCCCATACACACGGTCAGACTTTTTCATGGATTCTGTCCGATCGGACAATGTTGTTGAAAAATCAGACCGTGTGTATGCACCATCGGACAGTGTACGTCGGATTGTCCGACGGACAAAGTCTTATCTCCTGCTGGAAAGATTTGCCAACAACACGGTCCGATCACACCAAATCCGATCGTGTGTACGGTTGTCCGACCGGACAAAGTGCTACGCATGCTCAGATCACATTACAAGACCAAAGCTATTGGCTACTAGCCTCTACGTAGTCCCGTCGTAGGCAACAAACGTCACCACGTTCAGAATGATCGGATTTTCCGACAACTTTGTCCGACCGTGTGTACGCAAAACCAACATCGGACAAAGTATGACGGACATGGTCCGACGGACCTGGTCCGCGGATTGTCCGACCGTGTGTATGGGGCTTTAGAGGCTTGGGTTCACAAATTTCATGACAATATGGAAGATGTCACTTCAGTACGAGTAACCTGGTACAGGCCTTACACCAAGTGGTTTCTGCTGACCACTTATTCATGTACAGCGGCATACCTGAACACTTGCTGTTGTTGGTGCCAAGAATATCTAAACTGGATCAGTTCCCGTGGCCAGTGATGACTTGTCTTCAACATTACCTGCTAATCTGTATCCAGTATCTCCTGTTTGACTTCCTGATACTGACCTGCATTGTCCCGAACTGCTTCTACTTATCCACCTGGACCCAACAACCTTTGTCTGAACCATGATCACACTTCTGCCTGCTCCTCCAGCTTTAGATCTCCTCGTTTGATACCGACCTGAAATCTCCCCTCTGCATCTGATCCGCCTGACAATGGCTGACCCAGCTCCCCCAACACCTGAACGAGTCCTAAGCCCTGCATCTCTTCCTCTACACACCTGCTTGTAGCTCCACTATCTACACACCTGCCTGCTCGCCCCTCTGCAGATCCTGTGTTTCTTCTAGACATGTGCATTTCGTTTAGTTACAAATCCTTTTGTAACAAATTCGTCAATTCCGAAATTTCCAAATTTTCGAATTTCGTAATTTTAAATTTAAAATTAAATTTAAAGTGGATGTAAACCCCAAATTTTTTGATGTCATAATGTAGAGAATAAGATTTCCTTTGATTTGAGCCCGGTCTTGCCACACAAATTTACTCGAGGCCTGAGCAATCCTCTTTTATTGTTCAGTTAGAGAATTCTTGACAAAGTCTTGAAAACTTTGTCAAAAACGCCCCCTTGCTGTGAGTGACGGGTGATTTACATATCTCATGCACTAGCCTGAGACAGGTTATCATCAGATCACTGCATGTTCTACTCTGCCCAGCTCTGACTACATACATGTCCCCTAAATCACTTGTCTGTCTATAGTCTGCTGACTGTTCACTGCATGCCATGATGAGAAACATCCAGTCAAAACACAGTAAAGCTGGGAGAGCTGGAGGGGAGGGGGAATGTGAATTGTGAACTTTTTACACAGGATGTGTAACGATTACAAGGCTAGTGCATGATATGTAAGTCACCTGTCACTCACAGCAAGGGGGTGTTTAGATTTCTCTAACTGAAAAATAAAAGAGGATTACTCAGGCTTTAATCTGTGTGGCAAGACTGGGCTCAAATGAAAGGAAATTGTATTCTCTACATTATGACATCAAAAAATAAATAAAAAAAATGTGGGTTTACATCCACTTTAAATTTAATTTAAATTTAAAATTACGAAATTCGAAATTTCAGAAAATTTTAAATTTTGGAAATTTCGGAATTGACGAATTTGTTACAAAAAAAGAATTTGAAACGAAACGAATTGCACATGTCTAGAAGAAACACAGGATCTGCAGAGGGGCGAGCAGGCAGGTGTGTAGATAGTGGAGATTTAAATTTTAAATTTCAGAAATTCGTAAATTCAAAATTTCGTAAATTCAAAATTTCGTAAATTCAAAATTTCGTAAATTCAAAATTTCGTAAATTCAAAATTTCGAATGGAAATTTTGGAAATTTGGAAATTCGGAAGTTCGGAAATTTGAAAATAAGAATGAACATCTGAAAATTCAATAGAATGAAAATCTGAACATTTGAAAACCCGAAAATCTGAAATAATAACTAATAATAAATATTAAATTATATTTTGGATAATTTGTAACTTCAGATAAATTTGTATTCGTTACATTCACAAACAGCCAAATTTGAAAGGAAATTCCAATACCTATAATTTAATAGTTATTATTTCAAATTTTCTTTCTTTTGTCAGATTTTCGAATTTGAAATTGGAAATTCGGAATTTGGAAATTGAAAATTAGAAAATCAGAATTTTCGGAATTCCTGGAAAAAAAGCAAAGAAACGAAAATTAACACATTTTTTGTCAGTGCACATGTCTAGTTTCTTCCATCATGGCTTCTGCATTGTTCTAGACTGCTGCACCAGTGTTTGGTCTTCTGCCCGTCATCTTCCCACGGGGAGCCAATGCATCACAGAACCATCCAGTGGCTTCCAACCATTGGCATCACCATCCAGTCAATCAACGAGCCACCCTATCAGGGGCCCTGGGCTGGAAGTGTATGGGTGGCCATCCTTGTCTAGTGAAGCTCTGCTGACATGAACAGTATGTGACAGCAACTCCCAAACCAAGAGTGTGAAAAAGGCAGCACCAAACTACCCAGCATAGACTCTCCTCAGATGTTGGGAAGGTCATCCATGTCTCGTCAGGCTCCCCTGTCATGTATGTGATACCTAGGATAGTCTCTTTAAGCCAAGCTGGCCCAAACCATGCACAAACTGCACTAACGGGTACTCTTGCTGGGTGCGCTGTACTATCAGTATACAGAGCAGCCTTCTGGAAGTAGTTTGGGGACTTCCCATCCCACTCCCACATAGGTTGGACTTGGACTTGTGTCTTTTTTCAACCTCACCTACTATGCAACTCCTGGAGCAAAATAGAGTCAGGCCAAGAACTGCTCAGCCATTCACAGGAAGCCTTGTATGCTATAAATGAAAACAAAGCTCCCTCTGGTTGGCTGAGCTGGAAATCATAATGTCATCCGCCTGCCTCTCTGCCTCAGCCAATCATGGAAGCTTTATTTTCATTCATAGAATACAAAGCTTCTCCTGAATGGCTGAGCAACTCTCAGTCAGACTCTATTTTGTTGCAGGAGTGGGGCAGGAAGTATCGTGTTTTTATGAATGTAATATTTCATTTAATTTTGTTTCATACAAAAAAAAAGTGTTATATTTACATTTTTTATTACGTGAATATGAAATGTTACATCCTATGCCCTGTACACACGGTCGGAAAATCCGACCACAAAATCCATCGGATTTTTTCCGACGGATTTTGTCCGACACTGGTGTTGCATCCACATAGTCGGACAAAGTTGTCGGAAAATCCGATCATTCTGAACGTGGTGACGTTTGTTGCCTACGACGGGACTACGTAGAGGCTAGTAGCCAATAGCTTTGGTCTTGTAATGTGATCTGAGCATGCGTGGCACTTTGTCCGTCGGAATTCGCTACACACGATCGGAAAAAGTCCGATAGGACTTTGTTGTTGGAAAATTTGAGAGCAGGAGATAAAACTTTGTCCGTCTGAAAATCCGATGGAGCCTACACACGGTCGGAATTTCCGACAACATTGTCCAATAGGACATTTTCCGTCGGAAAGTCCGACCGTGTGTACGGGGCATTAGAATGTCATATTTTAAATTTTCACCCACCACGTGGTATTCTTCAATTAGATGAAGCTGCCAGTACAGGTTGATAACTCCTGCACTGAAATGGTCAGTGCTTTTGTGTAATCTGATCTCCTCTTCTCTTCATCTACAAGCAATATCTACCCTAATACGATGTCCTCCGTTAACCACTTTAGGACCCGCGTACATTTACTGCGGCAGGGCGGCCCTTTGGCGCAAAATCAAGTACCTGTACGTGATCATCTTCTTCGGCTCAGGGGTGCGCGGCACCGGAGCCCCAATCCTGCTGTGATTGGACAAAGCAGGAGCCAATCAGTGGGGCCGCGATGGCCACCGGGAACTCGACGATCGTTCGTAGAGAGGCAGAACGGTTAGAAAGCACCCATTTTTATTTTTTTTTGGGGGGGGGGGGGTTGTTTTTCCTTACTTTAAAAAGAAAAGAAAAGGGAACTGAGGTGTCCATCTGGGTAAACCACGGCACACTATTTTTTCATCTCCTTAGTTATGGAGAGCAGAAAAGGGTGTAGGCCTTAGCGATATTTAGTATTTTGGTTACTTGCTCTATAATACCGTGTCGTTTTGAAACATTTTTTGTATTAGGTGAATGTGACACTTATTTTGCGGTTTATTGTATTTGATAGATACTTGGTTCTTTTGTATAAATAAAGATTTTGAAAAAAAAAAAAAAAAGCACCCATTGGGAACACACTTAACCCTTTGATTGCCTCTGATGTTAACCCCTTCCCTGCCAGTGTCATTTATACTGTGACAGTGCATTTTTTTTTAGCACCGATTACTGTATTGGTGTCACTGGTCCCCAAAAAAGTGTCACTTAGTGTCCAATCTGTCCGCTGCAATATCGCAGTCCCACTAATAATCGCTGAGCACTGCCATTACTAGTAAGAAAATATAAAAAAAAGTCCCTAAATCTATCACATAGTTTGTAGACGCATAAACCAGTCAATATACGCTTATTGGGATTTTCTTTTACCAAAAACATGTAGCAGAATACATAATGGCTTAAAATTTATAAAGAAATTAGATTTATTTAAAAAAAAAAATGTATTTGGATGTTTTATAGCAGAAAGTAAAAAATTTTTTTCAAAATTGTCGCTCTTTTTTTTGTTTATAGCGCAAAAAATAAAAAACGCAGAGGTGATCAAATACCACCGAAAGTAAGCTATTTGTGGGGAAAAAAAAAGGACATTTTTATTTGGGTACAACGTTGCAGGACCTCGCAATTGTCAGTTAAAATAACGCAGTGCCGTATTGCAAAAAATGGCCTGGTCATGAACGGGGGAGTAAATCCTTCCGGAGCTGAAGTTGTCAGGGGAGATCAGACTACACTGCTAGACTCAACCAGCAGCAACATGCCCTCCTCTTTCCTAGCAGAGTAAGACAGACAGAACTTGTCTGTTCCCTTCTGTCTATCTGAACTCTCTCCCCCACCGTAGTTCTGTATATTCCCCTCCCCTTCCTGTCTCTGATTCATGTGCTCAGTATACCACCCATGCTGTAACATCTTTCCATGTGGCTTACAACACCAACGTTTTTCTACCTATGAATATCCATCATTAAACGGAACATTCAAAAGGATTCATCGTCTGTCTCTCCATACAGTGAGTTTATTCGTTGAGTTAAGCTGTCTGAATTGATGCAAGGGATAAATAGAAACCAGGTCGTGTAAGCCCTATATGAAGCTGGAGATAAAGTTTATGGCCTTGTAGTTGAGTCAGAACAGAAGACATTTTCCACACTCATGACACAAATACACCTCAAAGGTTGCGTGGGTTCTTTGAACTTTGGCAAGGCAAGACTTCAGTGAAAAATATTTCCCGCACTCAGGGCAGGAATATGGCTTCTCCTCTTTGTGAGACCTCTGATGTATAAAAACCACTTAACCTCCCTGGCGGTATGATTCTGGCTGGAATTTTGTGCTGAAAGCGGTACAATTATTTTGCATGGAAATTTGGCGTTTTTATATTGTAGGCATGCAATTCTTATGAATAACTCACTTAAATCTGTCCGAACCAGAGTCTAGTAGACATTAAATTTATTGTTTGATGATAAATTGTGATTCTAATTTATTATCGGTGTTTTCTAGCTGGTCTAAAACCACTTTGACATAAAGGGACACTTTTTGGTTGCTATGGACAATCTCCAGTTTCCAGGCAGAATTTTTTTTTTTTTATTATATAAAATGACATGCAGGGCACTGGGCAGACCACTAGGGACAAAGGGGATGTGTATTTTTTGTATACAGTACTGTAATCTGTAAGATTACAGTACTGTATGTGTTTTGTGTTTTTTAACTTTTTAAAATTTGGCGCCGATCTCCGCTCCCGTGCGTCGGAACGTCGCAGGGAACGAAGATCAGCGTCACTCGGCACTGTGTGAATCGAGCAAGCGGACGGCTCGCTCACACAGCGGGGAGACATCGCAGGATCCAGGGGAAAAGGTAAGTAACTTCCCCCTGTATCCTGCACGCAAGCCCGAGTCTGGCTCGGGGTTACCGCTCCTAGCAGAAAAAACTGGACCCGAGCCAGACTCGGGGTTACCGCCTATTACCGTGTTACCGGTTACCGTGTCTATTTAAGAGCCCAGCCGTGGCTCGCGTGCGTGCCGACGGCGGCGCGCTCGCGACCCGGTCCTGAGCTCCGTGACCGCGGCCGCGGGACCAGCGGACCCGATCGCCGCTGGTGTCCCGCAATCGGGTCACAGAGCTGAAGAACGAGGAGAGGTCTGTGTAAACAAACCTCTCCCCGTGCTTCCTAGTGCGACTGACACTGACCGTCTGTTCCCTGTCATTGGGAAAGACAATCAGTGATGTCAGACACCGAGCCACGCCCCCCTAGAGTTAAAAAAAAAAAAAACACACACAAACACTTAACCCCTCCCCCCCCCTAGTGGTTAACTCCTTCACTGCCAGTGTAATTTACACAGGAATCAGTGCATTTAAATAGCACTGATTGCTGTATAAATGACAATGGTCCCAAAAATTTGACAAAAATGTCCGATGCGTCCGCCATAATGTCGCAGTCACAATAAAAATCGCTGATCGCCGCCATTACTAGTAAAAAAAAAAATATTAATAAAAATGCTATAAAACTATCCCCTATTTTGTAAATTCTATAACTTTTGCGCAAACCAATCAATAATCTCTAATTGCGATTTTTTTTTTACCAAAAATATGTAGAAGAATACGTATCAGCCTAAACTGAGGAAAAAAAAAATGTTTTTATATATTTTTTGGGGATATTTATTATAGCAAAAAGTAAAAAATATTGCATTTTTTTCAAAATTGTCGCTCTATTTTTGTTTATAGTGCAAAAAATAAAAACCGCAGAGGTGATCAAATACCACCAAAAGAAAGCTCTATTTGTGGGAAAAAAAGGACGCCAATTTTGTTTGGGAGCCACGTCGCACGACCGCGCAATTGTCAGTTAAAGCGACGCAGTGCCGATTTTGCAAAAAGGGGCCTGGTCCTTTGGCTGCAAATTGGTCCGGGGCTTAAGTGGATAAGCTCTGATTTCTGTGGAAAACATTTCTCGCACTCAGGGAAGGAATACGGCTTCACTCCAGTGTGAGATTTTTGTTGTTTGACAGTTCTAATTGCTGAGGATAACATTTCTCATACTAGGGATGGAAAAATAGCTATTTCAGTGTGTGACACATTTGATGTTCAGTGAGTTGAGACATCCACGAAAAACATTTTCCGCACTCAGGACAGGAATACGGCTTCTCCCCTGTGTGAAACCTTTGATGTGCATTAAGATTGGACTTCTGCGAAAAGCATTTCCCGCACTCGGCACAGAAATACGGCTTCTCCCCCGTGTGGGATCTCTGATGTTTAACGAGTTCTGAGTTTTGCTTAAAACTTTTCCCGCACGTGGCGCAGGAATACGGTTTCTCGCCCGTGTGCAATCTCTGATGTTTGGTAAGACTAGTCTTTTCAGAAAAGCACCTCCCGCACATTAGGCAGGAATACGGCCTCTCCCCCGTGTGAATTCTTTGATGTATAACGAGGCCCGTTTTCTGCGAGAAACTTTTCCAGCACTCGGGGCAGGCATACGGCTTCTCGCCCGAGTGCAATCTCTGATGTCTGGAAAGACTGCCCCTCTGCGAAAAACATTTCCCGCACTCAGGGCAAGAATATGGGCTCTCCCCAGTGTGAGATCTTTGATGTGAAGCAAGGTGGGATTTCTGTGTATAACATTTCCCACAGTAAGTGCAAGGATACAGATTCTCCCCTGTGTGTATTTTTTTATGTCTGGTAAGACAGGACTTCTGTGAATAACATTTCCCACACTCAGGGCAGGAAAATTTCCCCGCCCCCAGAATTCTGACACCATCCCTCACAGTACGAGGTCGCTCAGAGTCAGAGGGAGTTGATGGTCTCTCCACACTGTGAAGTCCTCCATCCATAGCTGAGCTCATTGTCTTTTCTCCTGCACAATCTCTTGTGATGTCCTCATCCTCCATTTTACACCCTGGAGATAAAGTGAGACGATCCCTTGAGGGTTTCTTGATGGCGTGTCCTGGAAAAATATAAAACCACGATCAATAGATATGATAGGGTTAATCCACTTAAATCAAGACTGCATCTGGATCAGGTGGATTTGAGTAAATAAAGGATTTCTATGGCTGTCCAAACCAGCTGAGAATCTTCGATTCTTTGGTAAAAGGGCCTTTGGCCCCTCTCCCAGATCACTTCTACATTTACACAGCCTTCTCTGAAGAGAAACAAATGGGAACTGGGATGTGCATGCTTCTTACATAGCCACTGGGTCATGTGATCTCTGATAAACCAGAGGTTTAACCACTTTCAGACCGGACCATTTTGCTGGCTTAAGACCAGAGCACTTTTTTTGCGGTTCGGCACTGCGTCGATTTAACTGACAACTGCGCGGTCGTGCGACGTGGCTCCCAAACAAAATTGACGTCCTTTTTTCCCCACAAATAGAGCTTTCTTTTGGTGGCATTTGATCACCTCTGCGGTTTTTATTTTTTGCGCTATAAACAAAAAAAGAGCGACAATTTTGAAAAAAAAAAAAAAAACCACATTATTTTTAACTTTTTGCTATAATAAATATCCCCCAAAAATATATAAAAAAAATATTTTTTCCTCAGTTTAGGCCGATACGTATTCTTCTACATATTTTTGGTAAAAAAAAAAAAAAAAAAAATCGCAATAAGCTTATATTGATTGGTTTGCGCAAAAGTTATAGCGTCTACAAAATAGGGGATAGTTTTATGGCATTTGTATTAATATATATATTTTTTTTTACTAGTAATGGCGGCGATCAGTGATTTTTATTGTGAATGCGACATTATGGCGGGCACATCGGACATTTTTGACACATTTTTGAGACCATTGTCATTTATACAGCGATCAGTGCTATAAAAATGCACTGATTCCTGTGTAAATGACACTGGCAGTGTAGGGATTAAGTGTGTCCTAGGGGCGTGTTGCTAACTGTGGGGGGCGTAGCTGTGTTTTACAGATCACCGATCTCTGCTCCAATCACAGGGAGCAGAGATCAGTGTCACTTGTTGCTAGGCAGAACGGGGAGATGCTGTTTACATCGGCTGCTCCCCGTTCTTCCTCCACATGAGATGATCGCGGGTATCCCCACAGCATTTTTGACACATTTTTGAGACCATTGTCATGTATACAGCGATCAGTGCTATAAAAATGCACTGATTCCTGTGTAAATGACACTGGCAGTGTAGGGGTTAAGTGTGTCCTAGGGGCAACTGTGGGGGGCGTAGCTGTGTCTTACAGATCACCGATCTCTGCTCCAATCACAGGGAGCAGAGATCAGTGTCACTTGTTGCTAGGCAGAACGGGGAGATGCTGTTTACATCGGCTGCTCCCCGTTCTTCCTCCACGTGAGATGATCACGGGTATCCCCACAGCGATCGAGTCCACGGGACCCGCGATCGGACTCACAGAGGTCCCGACCGATGCGCGCACATGATGGCACGGCGGAAAATTCAAAGGGACGTACCTGTACGCCCTTATGCCTGTCCGTGCCATTCTGCCGACGTACATCGTCGCGCACCGGTCGGGAAGCGGTTAAAGTTCAGACTTGCAGACCCTTTAGCATAGAACAATTGACCATAGGCTTAGGCTTCCATAGTTGCCAACATTGGAAACATTTTTATAGAGACACTTTTTTTTGTCTGTAGGTGGAGTCTTATTATAATTCGGGGGTGGGGCATTCGTCTGTAGGTGTGATGTAGTAGGAAAGAAAACCGCGGCACGTAAAGCACGCCGCTGCAAAAATGGGCGTGGTTTACGCTAAATATTGGGTGTGGCATAAAGGGGCGTGGCTCAAAGGGTGTGAGGTTAGAGTCTGAGATGAACGGGGTGGAGGGAGAAAGATAGAGGGAAGGAAGGAAAGAAAGAGAGAGCGATGCAGTTACAGCAGGCCCAGATTCTACACCCAAATAGAAATATGTGTATTTCAGAAAGTTTAACAATCAGCAGATAAAGATACTCCAAACACCTGATGTTGGTGCTTTAATCATCCCGGCACCATGGTTGTTATGGTGTCAGGATGATTGAAGCGCATTATTACATTGTAATATAAAATGAAATAGTTCAACTCACCATAGTGTAGAAATAGTGGGAGCCCTGAGTGTGTCACTTGCCACGTCGCCTGCCAGCAGATGCCATCAGGTGTCCCCAGCAGAGTCCCTCCTTACATCAGGCTTTCCCAGCAGAGTCTCTCCTTACATCAAGTATCCCCCAGCGGTGTCCCCCTTACATCAGATATTCCCCAGCGGTGTCCCCCTTACATCAGCTATCCCCCAGCGGTGTCTCCCTTACATCAGCTATCCCCCAGCGGTGTCCCCCTTACATTAGCTATCCCCCAGCGGTGCCCCCCCTTACATCAGCTATCCCCCAGCGGTGCCCCCCCTTACATCAGCTATCCCCCAGCGGTGCCCCCCTTACATCAGCTATCCCCCAGCGGTGCCCCCCTTACATCAGCTATCCCCCAGCGGTGCCCCCCTTACATCAGCTATCCCCCAGCGGTGTCCCCCTTACATCAGCTATCCCCCAGCGGTGTCCCCCTTACATCAGCTATCCCCCAGCTGTTTCCCTCTTACATCAGGTATCGCCCAGCGGTGTCCCTCCTTACATCAGGCTTTCCCAGCAGAGTCTCTCCTTACATCAAGTATCCCCCAGCGGTGTCCCCCTTACATCAGATATTCCCCAGCGGTGTCCCCCTTACATCAGCTATCCCCCAGCGGTGTCTCCCTTACATCAGCTATCCCCCAGCGGTGTCCCCCTTACATTAGCTATCCCCCAGCGGTGTCCCCCTTACATCAGATATTCCCCAGCGGTGTCCCCCTTACATCAGCTATCCCCCAGCGGTGTCTCCCTTACATCAGCTATCCCCCAGCGGTGTCCCCCTTACATTAGCTATCCCCCAGCGGTGTCCCCCTTACATCAGCTATGCCCCAGCGGTGCCCCCCCCTTACATCAGCTATCCCCCAGCGGTGCCCCCCCTTACATCAGCTATCCCCCAGCGGTGCCCCCCCTTACATCAGCTATCCCCCAGCGGTGCCCCCCTTTACATCAGCTATCCCCCAGCGGTGCCCCCCCTTACATCAGCTATCCCCCAGCGGTGCCCCCCTTACATCAGCTATCCCCCAGCGGTGCCCCCCTTACATCAGCTATCCCCCAGCGGTGTCCCCCTTACATCAGCTATCCCCCAGCGGTGTCCCCCTTACATCAGCTATCCCCCAGCTGTTTCCCTCTTACATCAGGTATCGCCCAGCGGTGTCCCGCTTACATCAGGTATCCCCCAGCGGTGCCCCCCCTTACATCAGCTATCCCCCAGCGGTGCCCCCCTTACATCAGCTATCCCCCAGCGGTGCCCCCCTTACATCAGCTATCCCCCAGCGGTGCCCCCCTTACATCAGCTATCCCCCAGCGGTGCCCCCCTTACATCAGCTATCCCCCAGCGGTGTCCCCCTTACATCAGCTATCCCCCAGCTGTTTCCCTCTTACATCAGGTATCGCCCAGCGGTGTCCCCCTTACATCAGGTATCCCAGCAGCAGAGTTTCCGCCACCATTACAAAATTCCAGAAGTAACAGGCCGAGGGGATCAAGATAGGAGGTGCAGCAAGACTGAGTGGAGGGAGATTTCTGCAGGCAAGTACAGAATCACAGTATATATATATATATATTGTTATCTCTTGTTATTTCTTGGTGTTACTTCTTCTGGTCTTTCGTAAAACTGATTTCCCAGGACATTTTCCGGGAAACGCTAAGGAAAAAGGTTCAAATACCAGGAAATTCGGGACAGTTGGCAAGTATGGGCTTCTGGTGATAAGCAGCACTGGAGGGAGTTTGCAGCAGTATGTTCTGGATAGTTAAAGAGGAACTGCAGTCTGCGCACATAATTTGAAATAAAAACATCTTTGCCATTCTGAAGCTTCCCTCCAATCACTTTGCATACTATTTTATATATACTGTGATTCTGTACTTTCCAAATATGCTGCAGAAATCTCCCTCCACTAAGTCTGGCTGCATCCATTTTAACTGTGGGCAGCTGAAGCTGCTGCCTGTTCACTTCCTGGATTTACACAGACACACAGAGGCACACCTCCAGCTCTGCAGCTTTCATTCACCCTCTTATGACTCACCCCCTCCCTTCCTGGCAAAGAGCTGTGCATGATGTCATAAGCCTAGGTAAGTCGGCAGAATGGCACTGGTTGGACAAATGGGCGTACCCGTATGTCCCTCCACCAAAGCTGGCTAGCGGGCACGTGCCTCCAGAACAGTACCAGGACACATGCCCTCAACAAGGGGGGTAGGTGCTTCGGGGCAATCGGGGGCCTGCACCCCCCCACCCCACCCCAAAGCACCTTGTCCCCTTGTTGATGAGGACAAGGGCCCTTCCTGGCCGTTGGTTGTCGGGGTCTGCAGGCGGGGGGCTTATCGGAATCTGGGAGCCCCCTTTAATATGGGGGCCCCCAGATCCCGACCCCCCACCCTATGTGACTGAGTAGGGGGTCCAATCATGCCCGGGTGGTGACATCATAAGGAGGCAAGAGACCCCCGGAGCTGCATAATAAATTATTTTAAAAATCTGTGTAGTGTGTTTTATTTTTGACACTTTTTTCAAGGTGAATGGGTAGGGGGTACAATGTACCCCCTACTCATTCATATAGGGTGGGGGGCCGGGATCTGGGGGGCCCCTTATTAAAGGGGGCTCCCAGATTCCGATAAGCCCCCTGCCCACAGACCCCGACAACCAACGGCCAGGGTTGTCAGGAAGGGCCCTTGTCATCAACATGGGAACAAGGTGCTTTGGGGTGGGGGGCGCAGGCCCCCCTGCCCCGAAGCACCTACCCCCCATGTTGAGGGCATGTGGCCTGGTACTGTTCAGGGGGGGGGGCCGCGCGGCGCTCGCTCGTCCCCACCCCCTTTCCTGACCCGCCGGGCTGTGTGCTCTGATAAGGGTCTCTGATAAGGGTCTGGTATGGATTTTTTGGGGGGGGCCCACGCCAATTTTTTTATTTTGGCGGGGTTCCCCTTCATCCTCGGCACACAAGTCGCACCGCAAGTCAGATCATGATGATCCAACTTCTGGTGCTACTTATATTCAAATCAATTGGCTCCCATAGGGAACCATTGATTTTGAATAGAGGCAGAGAAACGCTGCTAAAAGCGAGCGCCGATGAACGTGCATTAACGGCAATGCAAAACGCTGATAAAAATCACGTTTTTCAACCAGCGTTTTCTGCCAGCAATCTGGCGTCCAGAAACAGCTTTTTTGAGCTTCAGTGTGCATGGAGCCTTACACAGTAATCAGTGGCTATTTTTAGCTCTGATCGTTGTATAAATGTCACTAGTCGACTAGTGTCAAAAGTGTCCGATCTGTCCGCCGCAATGTCGCGGTACCTATTAAAAATATTAGATCACCACCATTACTAGTAAAAAAATAAATAAAAAAATGCCATAAATCTATCCCCCATTTTGTAGACACTATAACTTTTGCGCAAACCAATCAATATACACTTATTGCGATTTTTTTGGACCAAAAATATGTAGAAGAATACATATCGGCCTAAACTGTGGAAGAAATTCGTTTTTTTATATATTTTTTGGGGCTATTTATTATAGCAAAAATTTTAAAATATTGCTTTTTTTTCAAAATTGTCGCTCTTTTTTTGTTTATAGAGCAAAAAATAAAAACCGCAGAGGTGATCAAATACCGTAGAAGAGGGACCAACCAGAGAAAGGCACAAGGTGTATTATCACATCTGTGCTACTGTAACTAGGAGTGAAACAACCTAATACTGTCACCCCAGGATGGGTGTCATGTCAGTACAGTTTATTATTGGCTGATATCACTCATCTCCTGCAAACTTTGAACTGATCAATGTGCAGTAAAGCAGATAACAGAAGAATATATTGTGACCCACCTGTGCTGATCTCTGTAGGAGTGTCCTCCTCTATAAATGTCCCCGTTATTCCATCCTCCTCCATAGACTGCTGATCATCCCTCACATACGTCTCTTCTTCTTCACCTTCAACTTTTATGTTCATCAGATCTTCACCCTAAACCAACAGAATGGCAGAAAATAACATCTGTAAAACAGAAGTATATATGACGTGAGATCACATAGAAAATATCATCTTGAAGAGTCCACACATCATCTCCACATGTCAGAGTGTTCAATCACTTTATGTTCCAGACCAGGGGTCTTCAAACTACGGCCCTCCAGTTGTTCAGGAACTACAATTCCCATCATGCCTAGTCATGTCTGTCAATGTCAGAGTTTTGCAGTGCCTCATGGGACTTGTAGTTCTGCAACAGCTGGAGGGCCGTAGTTTGAGGATCCCTGTTCCAGACCCTCAACTCCCCCTACCTGATGATGGTGAGGGATGGTGTGACCTTCCTGTGTGGAATCCCGGGAATACAGAGGACGGGGACATCTCTCTGGTGGGTTCCCCTTACTGGGTCCATCTGTAGGAAACACACACACTGACTGAATACATTGTTTCTATGTGTTTATCAGATGATGGGGGATCTAGGTGGAGCCTCCGTACTGCTCTCTCCTTTACAATAAAGTCTCCTCTTACCCGGTGATGTGAGGGGCGGCTGATTGTCCATCATGACGTCCTTGTAGAGATCCTTGTGTCCTTCTAAATACTCCCACTCCTCCATGGAGAAATAGACAGTGACATCCTGACACCTTATAGGAACCTGACACACACAATGATACAGTCACCATCCAGACACATCCCTTGTCTGTTACTGGATAATGTCCCAGAATTCCCAGCACCGCTCACCTCTCCTGTCAGCAGCTCCATCATCTTCTTGGTGACTTCTAGAATCTTCTCCATGTTGTGTATCTCAGGTTTTAGGGAGTCACATGGAGGCGCTGTGATGGTCATATGATCACCTGACTTCACAAGAGGAAATCTCTGTATTGAAAAAAAAAAAAAAACTGTAATATCATGTGACTCTCTCAGAATCCTCCTCACCTCTCCGGTCAGATCTGTTTTATTAATAGAGATAAGAGTGATGTCATGTGACCTCCCAGAATCCTCCTCACCTCTCCGGCAGGGTCAATTTTGGCAGCAAATTTCGATTTAGTTTTAGACTTTTGGCTAAAATGGCATTAAAGTTTTAGTCCCATTTTAGTCTTCTGCAATTGTTTTAGTGGTATTTAGTTGACTAAAACAAATTTTAGTCGTCTAAAATCGAATGGGTGTAGTTAAATTGTAATGCATTATATAAGCATTTCTCCACAATTTCCAAACTCATTATATACTGCTGGAGTGAAAAATCGAATACATTATTATTTATGGTATTTAGGTTTGTACATGCACTACAGACCAGTGTTAATTTTGACGTCAAATTTCAATTTAGTCATACTCTTGACTAAAATGGCATTTTAGTTTTAGTCGTATTTTAGTCTTGTCAATTGTGTTCATTTTAGTCAACTAAAATAGTATTAATTTAGTCAACGAAAATGTTTTAGTATACGAAATTAACACTGCTCTCCGGTCAGGTCTGTTAAAAATAATGTCATGTGACCTCCCAGAATCCTCCTCACCTCTCCGGTCAGGTCTGTGTTTTATTAATAGAGATAAGAGTGAAGTCATGTGACTTCCCAGAATCCTCCTCACCTCTCCGGTCAGCAGGTAGATGATCTCCAGGGTGAGGTTTAGTATCTTTTCAGTCATGTGACTCCGGTCCTCCTCCATGCTCATTGATGTGGTCATGTGATCTATGTGGGTATCTCTGTAAATGGATAGTGGAGAATTATCTGGATGGTATTGGATGTGCAATATTAGGATGAGGATATAAGTGGTCAACAGGAGGGCTGCCCACAGTGGGAAGTGGCACATGTAGATTGGGTTATAGTTTGCAAGTTTCTTGCCCCCAGCAAACCCGTTATATTTTGTCCTATACCCCAGATCGGAAATTACAGTTCCTGCATTGTCTCTGAACAATTTTTGCTAAGTTTTAGATATTCAGACAAGGAATGATCAATATGATCTTTAATTGTTACCTTTAGAGCAGGGGTGTCCAAACTTTTTTCAAAGAGGGCCAGATTTGATGAAGTGAACATGCGTGAGGGCCGACCATTTTGCCTGACATTCTTTGAACCATTAAAATTTGGTCTAAGTGTGTTTGTTCGAGCACTAATACACTGCCCAACAATAATTCTCTTGCCTTTGTGGCTGTGTGTGGTGAAGAGATGAGCTTGATGCGTTATTTGGATATACCATATTTCTTGGCTTAGAACATGCACCTTCACTTTAAGAGGGAAGTTTCAGGGAAAAAAAAGGAAATTTTAAATAAAGGACTGTGAAGCAAAATATGGGTCAGTGCCCATCTGCAGCCTCACAAGTGCCGTGAATGCAGCACCCCCATTGACATGAATGCAGCCCCACCATTGACATGAATGCAGCACCCACCATCGACATGAATGCAGCACCCACCATCGACATGAATGCAGCACCCACCATTGGCATGAATGCAGCACCCACCATTGGCATGAATGCAGCACCCACCATTGGCATGAATGCAGCACCCACCATTGGCATGAATGCAGCACCCACCATTGGCACGAATGGAGCAACCACCATTGGCACGAATGGAGCAACCACCATTGGCACGAATGGAGCAACCACCATTGGCACGAATGGAGCAACCACCATTGGTATGAATGGAGCACCCACCATTGACAAGAATGCAGCACCCACCATTGACATGAATGCAGCACCCACCATTGACATGAATGGAGAAACCACCATTGACATGAATGCAGCCTCACCATTGCCATCAGTGCAGCACCCCCATTGCCATGAATGCAGTGCCATAAATGCAGCGCCATCAGTGCAGCCCCCACCATTGCCAGGAATGCGGCACCCACCATTGCCATCAGTGCAGCCTGATTGATGCCCATCCATCTGCAGCCTTGGAGGGGACAGGGAGGGGGGTGGGACGTGCGCCAAAAGATTACATACAGGAAAAACCCCTGTTTTCTCAGCGTCCTCTTTAATACAAAATCCCGCCTTCTATGATAGACAGAACAATCGTCCAATGGCAGCGCAGGAGATGGGACTTCCTACTACAGAGGCCGCTGCATAAACAGGAAATTCTCCTGTATGTGCGGCACTCATCCCGCCTCCAGCATATATATCTTTTGTGGCCCCTGGCGCTGGCACAAAAGATATACATGTCCAAATAACCAGGCAGGCAAAACCGGAACGCGGGCCGCGATTGGCCCGCGGGCTGGACTTTGTACATGTCTGCTTTAGAGGGTACTAAAAGGAGCTATTGTCAGCTGTGGGAAACGTCTACTAATGCACAAAGTATAAATGCAGTAGGGGAGGGTCACTTAAAGCTGCACATGGTTTTAGGGACAACATCAGCAGCAGTAAACTTAGGCAATGTCCCCCAGAATACATCATCAAACACCACTGACACTCTCTCCTACCCCCACAGGGTACCGGTGCCCTTCTCTCCCCCTACAAAGTACCAGATTCTCCCTTTGTCCAGCGGAGTACCTGAGCTCCAATGCCCCTTCACCTTTACTGAACATAATTAAAAATAACCACATACTGCAAAAAAAGTCCTTTTTTGAAAAAATCCAACCTCAGTCATGTCATCCAGAGAAGATGTAGCTCCACGTCAATGGTGAGTGCCATCTGATAACAACCATGCCACCTTGCCGCTACTCCTGTCACAAATGACAGATCCAGGTCTAGCTTTTAAATGTAAGCAAGACGGTGGTGGTCCCCGGCGGCATCACTGCCAAAATTTGGTAATGATTATATTTGGTCAGTGACATCACTCCAGATACCCACCTTCATCAGTAGAGGACGGACATGACGGGGGGGGGGGGTTACTGGGTGTAAATAGAAAATAAGATCTTATTGCCTCCTCTGCTGCCAGTTCCAACAATGTCTCCTCTCTACTTCCTCCCGACTCACCTCTCACTCTGAACTTCCCGTTCATCCCTGACATCACGTCCTGTCTGTTTTTCATAGAGACTTCCTGTCTGGGTAGAAGTGAGATCACCACCTTGTGGAGCTCAGATAAACTGCAGCCTCGAGAAACATCTTAGTGTGAACAAGACCTTGTGATATGTATGTACTATATATTCTCATAGATGTATACATGTCAACTTCCCCAAGAAACTCTGGAGACACTCAGTTTTGAAGGTTCTCTTCTGAGTATCCCGGCAATTAAGGCAAATCTTCCAGGATCGCCCAAAGATTGTCATGTAGGGTTACCATCTGGCTAGTAACAGCAATTCCTGTATGAACCGCACTACTCCCTTGGGAGCTGCTGGGTAGTTCATTACAGTACTGCTGGTTTAACACCCCGCTTCTTCCACCCCCGCTGTAGTGATCACAGACAAGGTTCAACAGTTGAAACAATAACTTTAATTTCTGATGCTGCAGTCCATGTTGTGTGAATAGTGCAGGAAAAGTATAAGTTGCCTCTTGATTGAGCTGCACGAGTAGATAGACCCTTTCCCTTAACGAACTGGCCCATGCCCCTCAGACATGTGGTACTGATGAAATGCTTGAAGTCCCAGGCCTCACCTGCCTTCTCACCTCCTGCAATTTCTTCCCAGGCCAGCTCAGGAAAGTCCAGGCGACCCCGGTCTACTTGGGTCGGTTAGCAGCTACTTCCTGCTTCTTGAAGGGTCAAACCTTCCAGCTCTGGGGTCTCTGGACCCCCAGGCCTTCAAGCCCTGTTCCTGAAGGTTACATCTTGCAGCCTTTCTGGATTAAATCTCGTCCCATCTCCCCCAGGGAACATGTGACCCCAGTGTATATCTATAAACCCGCCCCTGCCCAAACAAATTAATGATTGGACTAGGGCCATACACACTGCCTGTCCTTCAGGCCCTGACCTGCCTCATTTCCAGAACATTTCTCTGGAGAAGCAAGGGAGGGTTTTCCAGGGTGATGAACAGGTGGTCACACCCCCCTCTAATCTACAACTCCACCCTAACCCAAACCAAACCTCCAGGCCTGTACAGAAATAACAGTAAGGCACTGGTAATTGAACCTATCTTTACCTACTACCACCCACCTAAAAGTGGTGGGCGCTACATGTATATAAAACATTTACAGATTTTTGTGGCTTAGTGGTTAACACAGTTGCCTTGCAGCCCCAGGGTTGTTGGTTCAAAACCCAGCCAGGACACTATCTGCATGACGAGTTTGCATGTTCTCCCTGTGCTTGTGTGGGTTTCCTCCTACACTCCAAAGACATTCTGGTTTGTTAACTGGCTCCTGTCTTAATGGGGTTCTTATGTATGTATGCATGTGAGATAGGAACCATTGATTATAAGCTCCTTGAGGGTAGGGACTGATGTAGAGTATGTGAAGCATTGAGTAAATTGATGACACTTCAAATGCCTGAAATAAATAATATAATTTTGTTGGGCAGCATGTCAATTGCAAGCTACTATTCAACTGGAGTTGCTTCAAATAGTCCGGCCATTTACATGACAATTTGTGCCCAGAGAAGGCTCCTAAGGAGGCATTTAAGTGTATGAATCTGCCTGTAGACTAGGGTGACCACGTGTCCCGGATTGCCCGGGATTGTCCCTGAATTCATATTTGTGTCCCGTGTCCCGGCACCCTCATTCCAGGACAATACAGTGTCCCGGAATGAAATAAGGACACACAGCCACACTAATAAACAGCTCGGATGGGGGGGCTCAGAGCAGCAGCTGTGACTCGCAGACAGCATCACTCTATGGTTACCTCCCTCTTGCTTCTAGAGGATTCTAGAAGAAGAAAAGGGCAAGTGGGGAATAGCAGTCTGGGGTGTCTCAGGGAGCACTGACTAATCCCTAACTAGGATTGGCAGGGGGCAGGCCTCCTTGATATACCCAGGGTCAGCCCAACTGGGGAGGAGTTGTCAGGTGGAAGAACTGAGGCTGGAGTAATAGGCTGTCGGGGCCTTTGAGGGAGCAGCCCAGTCTAGGGGGGGTCACCTTGGGCCTGGGACTTGGGTGCAGGACGAATCCCTTCAAGAACTCATGGAGGATCTAGACAGCAAGCACAGAGTAAGAGAGGATAGCGGGTAGGGTGACCACGTGTCCCGGATTGCCCGGGATTGTCCCTGAATTCATATTTGTGTCCCGTGTCCCGGGCACCCTCATTCCAGAACAATACAGTGTCCCGGAATGAAATAAGGACACACAGCCACACTAATAAACAGCTCGGATGGGGGGCGGATCTGCTTGGCTCGGGCCGGGGGCCAGGTTGGCTCAGCTTGGGCAGGTCCACTCTGCTCCAGCAGGGAACATGTCCGCTCCGCTCAGACAAGCTACACAAGCCGCCTCCCCCAGTCATCTCTATGGAGTGCTCCGTGTGCCGCGCTGCACGCTGGGAAGTGTAGTTTCCAGCGCAGCCCCGCCGATGCTCTTTTCACTGACATGGCAGACAGGAGGAGCGGAGGGGACGCTCGCCTCGTCCAAGGACAGCGATGAGGAAGAAGAGTCTGGCAGGGAGAGCGCAGGCTTCAGGGAACAGCCTACTAGGAAGGAAGAAGGGAGAACCGAGAGGTCGGGGAGACAGTCAGAGACAAGTCTGTATGTATAAGTGTCTACCTGTGCATCCCACTGTCCCCCTGTGCATCCCACGGTCCCCCTGTGCATCCCACGGTCCCCCTGTCAATCCCACTGTCCCCCTGTCCATCCCCCTGTCCATCCCAAGGTCCCCCTGTCCATCCCACGGTCCCCCTGTGCATCCCACGGCCCCCCTGTGCATCCCACTGTCCCCCTGTGCATCCCACAGCACAGTCCCCCTGTGCATCCCACTGTCCCCCTGTGCATCCCATAGCATGGTCCCCCTGTGCATCCCACTGTCCCCCTGTGCATCCCACGGTTCCCCTGTGCATCCCACGGTCCCCCTGTCCATCCCACTGATTTTATACGTCCCTGCCCCAAAAATCGGCCAAAAAAATGTCAAAAATCATCTTGGGGGGTGGGCGGTGTCCCTAAATGGCAGTTTGGAAATGTGGTTACCCTACTGTAGACTGCTCTTCTTCTCAATGAGAGTGTCCTTGGCAGTGGGTGCTAATCGATTGCACCTTTCCTGGGAGTAAATCCACATTGGACTTGGCTCAGGAGAAGGGTGGATGGAGCCAGTGGCTGAGCAAGACAAAAATGTCCTCTGTGGATCGTATTCCTATTTATTTACTTCTCTTCGGTCACCTTTCCGTGTCTGTGTTTAGTGTGTGGAGAAGGGTGCCAACCGTCACTTATTAATGTCCCACAGTCAGAGCCTCTCAGCCTAGGATGCCCAGCCAGCATGCCCTGGCTCAGCTACCACACTCCTCTGTCAAGACCAGTCCCAAGCTATCTCACTCAGCTCTCAAACAAAGGCCCAGCTAGCCCACACAGCTGTCAAGCCTAGCCTCAGCTAGCCCCCCCTCAGTAGTCAAGTTCATGCTAAGTTAGCCCACCCAGTTGCCAAATCCAGCTAACACACTCAGCTTTCAAGCCCAGGCCCAGCTGTCAAACTCAAATCTATTTAATGCCCCCTCCTCCCCCATCCCCAGCAGTAAAGCTAAGACCCATAAGCCCAGGCAGCTATCAAGCTTAGGCTCAGCTTGTTCACCCAGCTGTAAAGTCCAGCTAGCCCACTCCGCTTTATTTATTTATTTCAGGCACTTGTATAGTGCCATCAATTTACACAGTGCTTTACATATACATTGTACATTCACATCAGCCCCTGCCCTTAAGGAGCTTACAATCTAAGGTCCCTAACTCACATTCATACATACATACTAGGGCCAATTAACCTACAAGAATCTCTTTGGCATGTGGGTGGAAACCAAAGTACCCAAAGGAAACCCACGCATGCAGAGGGAGTACATGCAAACTCAATGCAGGTAGTTTTGTGGTTGGGATTGGAAGCAGCGACCCTTTTTCTGCTAGGTGAGAGTGCTAGCCACTACACCACTGTGCTGCCCAAGCTTTGAAGCCCAAGTCCAACTAGCCCACTCCCACTCACATGTCAAGCTCAGACCCAGCAAACCCACCCAACTGCCCAGTCCCAGCTAGCCCACTCAGCTGTCCATCCCAGGCCCAGCTAGTCCCTTCAGTTCTCAAGGTCAGGTCTACATAGCCCACTCAAAAGCCAAAAACAGGCCTTGATATTGAGCAAGCAGTTGCCGGCCATACCATACCATTACCGCTAAAAGCACTTCCTGGGGAATCACCTTTGATATAGTTGTAGTAAGATCCCAAGCCTCCTTTAGTCTAATGAGAACCTCCAGAGCCAAGAGTTGCTGACATCCTTCAGTATAGAGTGGGTTGCAAGGCATAGGGTGTGTAATGCAAGATAGATTCATGGGCGTCAGACACTTCTTGAATGCAAAGAGATTTTATTTCTCTTGAACAGAACATTGGGAGAGAGGGTTAGGGCCAGGACACCCTTAGGTAGTTGCAATGGTAATTAGCAGACTCAGAGACTTCTACAGGTAGACAGCCATGCAGGGAAAGGCATCCAGCAAGACACCACATCTACATGCGTAGGAATGCTGTCTCCCATGGCAACAGTCTTAGAACAGTTTCTAACACAAGTTGTAATGAACTACATTACTTTCTCTACAGTCACTTCTTGCACATTCTCGACCCACTGAGCTCCCAGTCTCTCTCACTAGACTTGCTGATTCACTGCCACCCGAATCCCTTGAGCTCTTCCAATCTTTACTTAAGTATCTTCCTCAAGCGTCACCCCCGCTTCTCTGCTGGGTCCCTAGTTTGGCACTCCAGCTTCACCCCACTGGCCTGCTCGGTCCCTAGCTTGACACACAACGCTGCTCCGCAAGCGTCACCTCTGCTGGCTGGGTCCCTGGCTTGACACCTGCGGAAGTTTCCCAATTATTCATAGTCCCCGGTTGGTGAGAATACTGCTCCGGTACTTGCTTCAGCTACTCACTGTGGTCCCTGGTAATAAGGTGGTTGGTCCCTTAGTGGCGACAGCTTCCCCCCTACCTCTGACCATGACAGGTTCTCCGGCCGGCAGAACCATCACTTCTGGTTATGCTGCTCTCTTGGTTCTGGATAGGCCCTCAGACAGCCTAGCAGCCAGATGTGCCCGGGCTAGACTCAATCTCTGGCCTAGCAGCAGGGGCAATACAACACGTGTCCACCCAGACAGCCATCCAGGTGGCACAGAACACCAATCACCTAACTCCACCCAAATATATAGGTTCTCCCAGCAAGCCAAGAGATTTAAGAAAATCCCTGCCCATTGGCTGAGATACCCCATATATTCCTGATCTGTGCTTGCTTTGCCCTTGTCTTATCGAATGTCACCAAGCACCTGGACGTCTAGCATCAGAAGAGAGAAGTGCAGCAATTCTAGACTTAGAGTGGAATCAATTAATCCCTAAAAATGACCCAAGGTAACTACACCTGGCAGGTAAATTAAGGAGCAACCCTGCCTAAATATCAGGGTGCATTGGGTTACACTGTAATCATATCCTGCCATAAGTACTTCTTCTTCGGAGTGGATATCTGTAATCTATGTCATCAGTCCTCTTATGCCGCGTACACACGATCGGAATTCTCGTCGAAAAAAGCTCTGATGGTTTTCCCAACGGAATTCCGCTCAAACTGTCTTGCCTACACATGGTCACACCAAATTCCGACCATCAAGAACGGGTTGACGTACAACACTACGACGAGTTTAAGTTTAATGCTTCCGAGCATGTGTCAAATTGTATCCGAGCATGCGTAGGAATTTTGCGCTAGAAACCTTTTCCGTCGGAAAAATTGAGAACATGTTCTCAAATTTTTGCTGGTGGGAATTCGGCCAGCAAAATTCCGATGGAGCCTACACACGGTCTCATTTTCCGATGAAAAGCTCTCATCGGTCTTTTGCGGGCCTCAATTCCGATCGTGTGTGCGCAGCATTTGCCGAAGTCCTCAACCACCTTATTCATTTTGTTGCTCTTAACTGAACTCTTTCCAGTTCAAGGTCATCCTATCTGTGTGGTGGTTTCCAAAATTGAGCCGTGTAATCAACATGAGGTTAAACTAATATTTCATAAATGTGTAAAAATATTGATTTATCTTGGGAATGTATGCCCCTTTTTATGCAAAAGAGTATTCTGCTGGCTAGCTGCAATTTTACATTGCATGCTATTGCTAAGTCCACAAGGTGATCTACAAGGACCCCCAGATCCTTTTTCATTGATTGTTTCAGCGGAACCGCTCCCTAAGCCCCCGTACACACGGTCGGAAATTCCGACCATAAAATCCGTCAGATTTTTTCCGATGGATTTTGTCCGAAACTGGTGTTGCATACACACGGTCGGACAAAGTTGTCGGAAAATCCAATCATTCTGAACGTGGTGACGTTCATTGCGTACAATGGAACTACGTAGAGGCTAGTAGCCAATAGCTTTGGTCTCGTAATTTAATCTGAGCATGCGTAGCACTTTGTCCGTCGGAATTCTCTACACACGATCGGAAAAAGTCCGATCGGATTTTGTTGTCAGAAAATTTGAGAGCAGGATCTCAAATTTTTTCCATCGGAAAGTCCGATGGTGCCCACACACAGGCGGATTTTCCGACAACATAGTCCGGTCGGACATTTTCCGTCGGAATTTCCGATCATGTGTAAGGGGGCAAAGAGTATGTTGTATTCATATTTTTACCACCAGTTATGGTACCTGGGAAACGGCCAGCACTCAAGTTCCCCCTGATCTGGACACACAGATCCATATCTGGCAATGAGATCTAGCCCCACCTATGATAACTTATACAGCTATATAGCCACCTGAACACTTTTACAGTGTGGGTAGTGTGATCCCCCCTACTGGCTCCCCTTCTCTGTGGTTTCTGGGCTCTCCCACTCTTCCTGGGATCACATCAAACCGTTTCAGGATGGCGATCTGTAAGAGATCGAGTAACAGATTATGGTATCTGTCTACGTTTGCCTAAACACCTGTATCCATCCTTATTAAAGCAATCATTCCCCTAGTTCAGTGGTCTCCAAACTGCAGCCCTGGGGCCAGATGCGGCCCTTTGCTTGCCTTTATCCAGCCTTTGAGGCATTATTCCTGCCACTGACACCAACAATGGGGCATAATTCCTGCCACTGACAGCAACAATGGCTCATAATTCCTGCCACTGACACCAAAAATGGGGCACCATTCTTGCCACTGAAACCAACGATGAGTCATAATTCCTTCCACTGGCAACAAAAATGGGGCACTATTCTGCCCAGTGACACCAACTATTTCTCCCCCTAATACCAAAGATTGGGCATTGCTTACTCCCACTGGTCACAGTCCGGCCCTCCTAAAGTCTGAAGAACCGTAAACTGGCCCTTTCATGAGAACGTTTAGAGACCCCTGCCCTAGTTGGAAGAGGAGGTTGTGACGGATCCTGTACTCAAGGTGTCCGCCGTAAATGCTTATAGGAACCCCCAAGAATTAGACAACACTAGTTCTTGAAGTACATCAGGAATTCCTTTTATTTGACATGTCACACACATATATATAGCCAGATGACTCACACCTAACCTAATTAGCATGAGCTAATTATCTTAATCAACACTGGACTCCTTCATTCAATTGCAGGGTTAATTAGCACACACAACAATAGGTGAAACACTCCTACAAGCCAGACTATACTCATTTACACAACAGACAGGCTGTCTGGAGTTCATGACATTAGCATCTCTTGCTAATATGCCAAATACACATACAGAGTCTGTGTCGTGGGGGCCAGCATGGACCCGAATCCAAGCAACGCCAGCCCAGGGGTCCCCAGGCATGCAGCCCAAAGAGCACCCTCTGTCCGGTGACCAGCGCTTCACCTGGGGAAGTTCCTTGTAACTCTCCAGATACTGCTGTTGATGCTGGGCAGAAGTTAGCAGAGCTCTGCCCTGTTGTCAGCACTTCAGGTTTGGGGAGGACAATCTCCGGAGTTTCCACTGCCGATTCTCTGGCATGCTGCTGAACATGTTCTAGCAGTTTCCTGTATGCCCTTTCCAGATGCTGTTCCTTCCTTAGCAAATGGCCCAGATCTGGTTTAAGCTCTGAGACCCCTGCAAGACCGAGCATAGCCTCTCTATATTCTCGCAGGTCCTCAAGGGTAGGTTCCCCTTCATCGCCAAACACAAAACGATCTGTAAGGCTCTCCCACAGCAATCCAGGGCCTCCAAAGTCATATCCCTCCGGAGAGCATTCTGTTGTCTCCCCTAAATATCCCTGCTCTGCGTGCCATTGCAGAGCCCGATAATGATTGTCCAGCTCTATCTCCTGCTGGACCAGCCTGTCCAACTCAGTCACCCATTGCTCCTGGGGCCGCTCTCCCGGGAATGCCATCCGCAATGCCTGTTGGTCACTGGCCCGTTGCTCTTGGGTTGGAAAGAACTTGCCCTGTTTTATACCAGCGAGCTGGAGGGCTCCAATCCACAGCTCCACCCGAATCTGCTGCCTGAGCTCCAGGTATTCATCCTCAGACACAGTCCTGGTGTATGCTGAGAGGATGATCTGCAGCACCCCCGGGAACTCTGATGCCAGATCCATATCTCCGCTGGGGTGACCAAAGTCTTCTATCCTGATCTTGGATCCCGGTGGAAGTTTGGATGTCCCAGACTGCAGGAAGCACGATCCCACTGCTTGCCAACAATGTGACGGATCCTGTACTCAAGGTGTCCGCCGTAAATGCTTCCTAAGTCCTGGAACATGAGTCCAATGGATCTGGTTATAGGAACCCCCAAGAATTAGACAACACTAGTTCTTGGAGTACATCAGGAATTCCTTTTATTTGTCATGTCACACACATATATATATAGCCAGATGACTCACACCTAACCTAATTAGCATGAGCTAATTATCTTAATCAACACTGGACTCCTTCATTCAATTGCAGGGTTAATAAGCACACACAGCAATAGGTGAAACACTCCTACAAGCCAGACTATACTCATTTACACAACAGACAGGCTGTCTGGAGTTCATGACATTAGCATCTCTTGCTAATATGCCAAATACACATACAGAGTCTGTGTCGTGGGGGCCAGCATGGACCCGAATCCAAGCAACGCCAGCCCAGGGGTCCCCAGGCATGCAGCCCAAAGAGCACCATTCCCCCAAATGCCAGGGCCCATAATCGCAAGGCAATAGGCCCGCATTCAGTCCCCTCCAACAGCCCCTGTCCCGGCCAGGTCTGTCACAGAGGTATTCTGCTCCAACAATGCTATCCCTGAAATGATATGCCCAATATCCCCCAACTGGGTGTATTTGTTAGAATGGATATACTCAGGACCAGCCTCTTCCCCATCTTCCTACTGTAGCGGTACCCCTGTAAGGATTGCTGAAAGTTGTGGCCCACCTGTCACCCTGCCCAGCCCGGCATTCACTTCCCAGTCACTTTTGAGACAATGAACAGTCCATGTGATTGTTTTTTGTTTGTTTATTTGAGGGAATTGAACTTGGATAGGGATAGGAATATATGGGATGCCCAGTAGAACAAGCAATTGGCTGATTGTATATCAATCGGTTGTGACAACTATATACACATGGCTTACTCCAGTCTCCTCCAGCACATCTCTTGCTTGCAGACTGTTACTCTCTCCAGCACATCTCTTACTCCAGGCACAGCTAGCACGTGGTTAGGCCCAACCCTGACTCAGTCAGGCTTCAGCAACTGCCTAATGTAGCAAGAATTACATATAGGAAGTCTTTAGTGCTAGCTGTCCTATTGTGGACTAATGCTCCCAGTAAGCCCTCTTCAGACCCTGCCAGCCCTTCTGGCTGCAGCTGCCCAACTTCACTGCCCATGACATTACAATCCTCACTGGCTCCACACCCAGCTCTGACTGTTTCTTCTCAGTCCTCTCTGGCATGCCTCTCCAGTCCTCCCGACTGCCCATGTCACTCATTAGCCCTCCTGGCTGCAAACTGGTGGTTCCCTCCTGAAGACTTGCCCGGCAGTACTAAGTCCCGCTATTAGGGTGACCACATTTCCAAACTGCCATTTAGGGACACCGCCCACCCCCCAAGATGATTTTTGACATTTTTTTTTGGCCTTTTTTTGGGGCAGGGGCGTATAAAATCAGCGGGATGGACAGGGGGACCGTGGGATGCACAGGGGGACCGTGGGATGCACAGGGGGACCATGCTGTGGGATGCACAGGGGGACAGTGGGATGCACAGGGGGACTGTGCTGTGGGATGCACAGGGGGACAGTGGGATGCACAGGGGGGCCGTGGGATGCACAGGGGGACCGTGGGATGGACAGGGGGACCTTGGGATGGACAGGGGGACCTTGGGATGGACAGGGGGACAGTGGGATTGACAGGGGGACAGTGGGATGCACAGGGGGACCGTGGGATGCACAGGGGGACCGTGGGATGCACAGGGGGACAGTGGGATGGACAGGGGGACAGTGGGATGCACAGGTAGACACTTACACATACAGACTTGTCTCTGACTGTCTCCCCGACCTCTCGGTTCTCCCTTCTTTTTTCCTAGTAGGCTGTTCCCTGAAGCCTGCGCTCTCCCTGCCGGACTCTTCTTCCTCATCGCTGTCCTTGGACGAGGCGAGCGTCCCCTCCGCTCCTCCTGTCTGCCATGTCAGTGAAAAGAGCATTGGCGGGGCTGCGCTGGAAACTACACTTCCCAGCGTGCAGCGCGGCACACGGAGCACTCCATAGAGATGACTGGGGGAGGCGGCTTGTGTAGCTTGTCTGAGCGGAGCGGACATGTTCCCTGCTGGAGCAGAGTGGACCTGCCCAAGCTGAGCCAACCTGGCCCCCGGCCCGAGCCAAGCAGATCCGCCCCCCATCCGAGCTGTTTATTAGTGTGGCTGTGTGTCCTTATTTCATTCCGGGACACTGTATTGTCCTGGAATGAGGGTGCCCGGGACACGGGACACAAATATGAATTCAGGGACAATCCCGGGCAATCCGGGACACGTGGTCACCCTACCCGCTATCCTCTCTTACTCTGTGCTTCCTGTCTAGATCCTCCATGAGTTCTTGAAGGGATTCATTCTGCACCCAAGTCCCAGGCCCAAGGTAACCACCCCCCTAGACTGGGGTGCTCCCTCAAAGGCCCCGACAGCCTATTACTCCAGCCTCAGTTCTTCCACCTGACAACTCCTCCCCAGTTGGGCTGACCCTGGGTATATCAAGGAGGCCTGCCCCCTGCCAATCCTAGTTAGGGATTGGTCAGTGCTCCCTGAGACACCCCAGACTGCTATTCCCCACTTCCCCTTTTCTTCTTCTAGAATCCTCTAGAAGCAAGAGGGAGGTAACCATAGAGTGATGCTGTCTGCGAGTCACAGCTGCTGCTCTGAGCCACTCCCAGCCCACACAGATCAAAACAAACAGGCCCAGCTTCCAACTAGGCCTGCTTAAATTTACCTGCCCTCACAAAAATCCTAACCCTAAGTAGAGGGTGCTACACTACTATAACCCACCTACCTACCTCTGGCTCCCACGTCTCCATACCACTATCCTTCTCTAGACTGGTCCCAAGTGGTTAATGCTGCACAGTGTTGCCAATTAGTTCTGTAGATCCAGAATCTTAGGAAACAAAAAACGCTCTTGCGTCTTGCACAACAGTACTTGCCCCTGGAGTAAACACACCGAGCAAGATGAGCAATGAATCGTTTATCATTCATGGAAGACATAGTTTACACTAGCTATTTGTGAAATTAAGAATTTGAACACTGCTCAAATTACATTAATGTTATAGATTATCCAAGGAATGCGGAGGCGCACACTGGGAAACCGGCTGGTCTACTGAATATAGTAACAGATCAGCTTCAGCTTGTTCCCTCCCTAGCCATGACCCTCTAATATGTTTCATGCATTCACAGGCTTAGTTATAGAGGACCTCTACGACTAAGCTTGTGAATGGGTGAAACGTGTTATTTTCTCGTAACTAGGGAGGGGATAAGCTGAAGCCGATCTGCCACTGTTTAGACTGGGCGGTTTCCCAGTGTGCTTTTTTGCATTCCTTAGAAATATCATTGAATTGGGCAGAATGGCTACTTTGGAGGCTAGCATCTAGTAGTTTTTTAGAGTCATTGGCATATATGTGTGCTTGGAGCAGCAATGTTTGTTTATTTGGGTCACAATGTTCTTGTCACCTACCTGATAGGAGCCTGAGATGATAAGGTTGGCCTCTTTTGTATATCCTGCCCATGCCCCACTGAGAGTGAAACAGATAAGGAAATATTGCAGAGCTGCAATGTGCAAATAGTGGTGAACCACCATTATATATATGTAGCGCCATAACCCCTGGGGGGGGGGCGGCTGTATTTTCTGGGCTTACCGATTACCTCCTCCGCCTTGTAGCTCATCGTTCTTGTCTAGGAGTTCCCAGGGTTGATACCCAGTAATTGCGGAGACTGAAACTTGAATTCCTTTTTAGGATTTTTATTTGCTTGTAACGTTAAACAGAAACACAGTCTCTCAGTTGGGAATAGAGGGTAAGGGTATGAAGTTTAGCTCAGGTACTTTAGAACTGCTGACACTCAATACATGTCTCTAGATTATCCAGGGAGTAGCCACTCGCAACTGGATAACTCAACTGTTGGATAAATCCTTGTTTGTAGATCTAGCAGCCAACAAGTGATTTTTAGGTTAGCAAAGTCCCTGCCACAGACTTGGTTGTGAAACTTTAAATGAACGTACAAAAGTCTCTCACAGAAACTTGGTTGCAACTGAAGGATAGGTTAGGAACTTTTCTTACAGTACCAGTATCTCGCAGCCGGTCCGGCGATATCGTAAGAAATGTGGATTCAATTGGTGTCCTTACAGCTCAGCTTCCAGGCTCTTACCGAGAAGCCAGCCTCGTGCGTGGCCCTCCTCCGAAGAGTCCTCCCCTGGTCGCATGTAGAGTTGCTGGGCCTCTCCAATCCTGAGATGGCACCGGAAGTGGAGAACTCTGCATGAACTGCAAGTCCAGGAAGTGTGGGTTGTCTGAGATGCCAGCAGGCTTGTGGCAGCATGCCTCCGCTCATTCCGAGCAGTAATATATTTTTATCCCCTTGGTGGGAGTGGAGATGACCCCATCTATATGGATATACAGCACATACACACACAGCACAAGGCCGTGTTCACACTATGAGACGCTTTAGAGCTGCAGTTCCTCTGAGCTCCACAAGGTGGTGATCTCACTTATACTGAGATAGAACATCTCCATGGAATACAGACAGGAAGTGATGTCAGGTACAGACAGGAAGTTCCGGGTGAGAGGTGAGTCGGGAGGAAGTAGAGAGGAGACATTGCTGGAACTGGCAGCAGAGGAGGTAATAAGATCTTATTATTATACAGGATTTATATAGCTCCAATAGTTTACGTTACGCTTTACAACATAATGGCACACTGTACAATTACAAAACAATATAATACATTTGGAATCAGAGGACTGTGCTATTTTTTTAATTTACACCCAGTAACCCCCCCGTCATGTCCGTCCTCTTCCTCTATAGTCACTGTGACGTCTTTTATCTCTAGCAGATGATGAGACGCACATATGAAGTTTGGATACCAAGATTAACCCCTTCAGCGGCAGAACATTTCCCCAGTTTACTCCAGTCCCTTGTAACAAGGGATTCGGGTTGTGCTGAAACTTGCCTCCAAGTTCCAGGATTCTAATTTTGGTTTTAATTTGTGGGTGATTAGTTTTGGTGATCAGGTTCAGATTCGAATCCGGATATGAAGTGAAACAACGGAAAATTGAATACTTACCTTCCGTAATTTTCCTTTCCTGGTGCCTACCCATGGCAGCATACCAATGGTTGGTTGCTCCGCCCCCAACCAACCCACAGGACCACTTCAAACTCTAGAAATAGGAGTTGAACCCCCCTGTCAGTATTCTTGTAACTAGCCTCCAAACCTCTTAAGGATTATTGAAGGGAGGGTGTATGCTGCCATGGGTAGGCACCAGGAAAGGAAAATTACGGAAGGTAAGTATTCAATTTTCCGTTTTCCTGGTGCCTCCATGGCAGCATACCAATGGTTAATAACTCGCTTACAGGGAGGGTACTGCAATAATAATTTTAATAACAACTACAGTACAGAAAGTTGCAAGGTTTTTTTCCCAAAATCTCGGGAAGTGAGAGCTGCTGGGTCCACACTATAGTGGGACATGAAAGTGTTGAATGATGACCAGCTGGCTGCCCGACAGATCGTCTCTGGGGAGACCCGTGCCAAAGCTGCCCAAGAGGCCGCCATCCCTCTTGTCGAATGTGCATTGACCGCGTTTGGAGCAGGGAGACCACTAGCCCCGGTATGCCCTCTGTATTAGCTTCACAATCCAGCTTGCTAGGGTTGTCTTCGATGCCGCTTTCCCCTTCTTTGCGCCTTTGCTGATGATAAACAGCCTTTGGTCTTTTCGAAGCTGCTGTGTTAACAGCAAGTAGTGTTTCAGGGATCTGGCTACGTCTAACTCATGAAGTCTTGAGGCGGATGATTCCTCCTCGAAAGTTGGTAGAACCCATTCGTGACTGAGGTGATAGATTGAAGGCACCTTCGGGACGAACTGATGGATGGGTTGCAAGACCACCCTATCCGGGAAAAAGGTGGTGTAAGGTTCTTGAGCCCCTAGGGCTTGGATTTCCGATATTCTGCGCCCCGAAGTGATGGCGATTAGGAATACCGTCTTCATGGTGATATCCTCCAGGGAGCATTCCTCCGTGGGAGCAAAAGGAGGACTTGATAAAACATTAAGTACTAATGTTAGATCCCATTTTGGGTACAACGTCTTCCTGGGAGGCCGGAGCCTTAGTACCGCTTTTAAGAAGCGTTCCACCAAAGGATTCAACGCCCAGCGTGTATCCGTCAGAGCTGAGAGAGCCGAAACTTGCACCTTCAAGGTGTTTAGGCCTAGGCCTAAATCTAAACCGGCCTGCAGAAACAGGAGAATATTCTGTACCCCCGGCTCCAGGGGGTCAAACTGATTAACTTCAGCCATTTCTGTGAATTTCCTCCATATTCTATAGTATGTGGAGTTGGTGGTAGCTTTTCTAGCCTGCAACAGTGTTTGGACGACTTTAGGTGCACACCCTAGCTTGTCCAGCCTTTCCCGCTCAATTTCCAGACCCTCAGATCCAGGATCTCTGGGTGTTGATGAGAGAGGCCGCCCTGTGACAGCAGGTTGTTCCTGAAAGGAAGACGGAGCGGCTTGCATATGGCCAATTTGACTAGCAGCGGGAACCATGGTCTTTTGGGCCAGTATGGGATTACTGCCAGAACTGTGACCTTCTCTGACGTCAGCCTCTGGAGAAACCTCAGTATCAGGGGGGTTGGCGGGAACGCATACCCCTTCCGGAAGTCCCAAGGTTGAATCAGGGCATCCACCCCCGCTGTTCCTAGTGATGGGAACCTTGAGAAAAAACGAGGTGTCTTCGCATTGAGGGGAGAGGCGAAGAGATCTACTTGGGGAGTGCCCCACTGTTGGCATATCCACCAGAAAGCTTCCTGACTGAGAGACCACTCGTTGTTGTCGACAAAGGTTCTTGACAAGCGATCTGCTAGCTGGTTTTCGGGCCCTGGGATATAAGAGGCCCGTAGATCGAGTAAGTTCTTCTCGGCCCAGTTCAGGATGGGTGTCACTTCGCTGAGAAGGGACTTGCTGTGTGTTCCCCCCTGGTTTTGAACGTAGGCTACCGCCGCCTTGTTGTCCATCCGTAGCAGTATGGACTTTCCTCTGAGATAGGGGACCAGGTTCTGTAACGCCATCCATGCCGCCCTCACTTCTAAAATGTTGGACACAACATTGACTGGGTTGAATTGCCACCTTCCCTGAGCTAGGTGACCCTGCACGTGTGCTCCCCAGCCCACCTGACTTGCATCCGACGTCAGGATGGTCCAGGGGATGGGCCCCAGAGCGCAGTGTACTAGAAGGTTGGCTGTTCTTGTCCACCACCAAAGACTGGACTTCATGGAGGGGGTAATCCATATAGTCTGATCTAGGCGGTCCTTTCGCCACTGTGCTAGGAACCCTATTTGGAATCCCCGCAGATGCCATCTGGCCCACTTGACCATGGGGATACAGGAGGATAGGGACCCCAGCAGGCTCAGGCAGTCTGATGCAGGTATATGATGGCCTGCTAGCATCTTTTTCACCTTGGCTATTAGAGCCGGCATCTTCTCTGATGGTAGCGATACCGCGCTTTCGGGGGTGTTGAAGAAGGCCCCTAAATATACCATCCTCTGGGTGGGAATCAGCTGGCTTTTGGAGTAGTTCACCAGCCATCCAAATTTGCCTAATGTGTTCAGGACCCTTTGCACATGTTCTTCCAGGTTCACTCTGTGTTGGGACAATATTAGTATATCGTCCAGGTAATGCAACACTCGGATCCCCTCTTCTCGCAGGGGAGCTAGAATCGCCACCAGAACCTTGGTAAACGTCCTCGGAGCTGTCGAGATCCCAAAGGGGAGGCATCGGAACTGGAGGCGTAAGTCCCCTATTTGGAAACGCAGGAAAGGTTGAAATTCCTTCTGGACCGGAATGTGGAGATAGGCATCTTGAAGATCTATCGAGGCCATCCAATCCCCCGGCTGGACTGACAGAATCACGGTGTTTAGTGATTCCATTTTGAAATGTTCTATCTGGATGTATTTGTTTAATTTTTTGAGATCTAGTACCGGTCTCCAACCGCCTGATTTCTTGGGGACCAAGAAGATTGGGGAGTAGAACCCCAAGTGTTCCTCTGAAGCTGGGACTGGTACCACGGCCTGCTGAAGCACCAAAGCTTGCACATACTGCCGGAGAGCTTCCCTTTTCCCTGCGGAGGCCGGAATTTTGGTGGGTTGAAAAGATAGACGTGGAGGGCGTCCTTTGAACCTCCAATGATGACCCCGTTGGACCGCGGATACGGCCCATTGATCTGTGCAGTTTTCCACCCAGACTTGGGCGAATGCTCCGAGTCGAGCACCTACAGACCCTACCTGGGTGGGTCGAGCGTCAAAAGGACTTCTGGCCCTCGGTCGTGGAAGTTGAGGCTTTGGGTTTTCCCGACTTCAGGAAAGTTGCTTGTGACCCCTTCCAGCCTCTCCTATATTCCCTACCTGGGCGGTAGGATCTGGAGTCTTTGGTTCTCTGATTCACCGGGCGCGACACAAATCTCTTTCTCCTGCTTCTATCATGGGGAATTAAGCCGCTCTTCCCTCCCGTGACCCGGGTAATTGCTGCATCCATCTTGTCGCCAAATAATGCTTTCCCATTGTATGGGATACGGCACCATGATTGTTTCGAGGTAGGGTCGGCTGCCCATGGTTTAAGCCACAATGCCCGTCTGGCCGTAATAGAATACAACATGGCTCTGGATGAACACTTTATAATGTCAATGGCCGCCTCCGCCATAAAGTCTGAGGCCAATTTCAGCTCATCTAGTGCCTTAATGATTTCTTCCACATCCACACCTTGTCTGAGGGCTATCTCAATGTTGTCTGACCATACTCTTGTGGCCCTGGAAATAGAGGTTAGGGCGACTGCTGGTTTGCATGCCCCCCCCGTTGCCTGATAGGATTTTTTCAGATCTGAATCTATTCTTCGATCCAGGACATCCTTAAAGGAGACCGCGTCTTCCAAGGGGAGTGTTGTATTCCTGGCTAATCTCATAATTGAGGCGTCGACCAGCGGGATAGCATCAAACAACTGTGCGTCTGCTTCTGAAAAGGGGTATAATTTTGTAAAACGGTTATAGGCCACCGGCCTCTTATCTACCTTCTGCCATTCGTCTGTTATTACCTCCTTGATCTCCTCCATCAGGGGGAAGGTTGACAATTTTCTTTTCAGGTGTGGAAAATATTTTTTGGATTTGGCCGGCGGCTCTGGGTCCTCTTCCCACTGGATTGCATCTTTTACAGCATTAAAGGGTTCTACTAAAGCGAAATCGAAAGATGATGGGTTCTCCTCCACTAATTCTGCTTCTTCCTCAGATAGTGCTTCAGGATCCTGGTGTGGGGTGGGGGTAATCACTGATTCACCTGAAGAAGGAGCCGCCTGGTCTTGACTTACCGCGAGCTCGCGGATAGAATCCTTTATTAACTGTTTAATGGAATCCATGGATTCCTGCTTGTCTTTTTCCTTGTCTCCCGCGGCTTCTCTGAGGCATTGGGCACATACCAGTTTGTCTGGGAGGGCTTGCTTCCCACATACCCAGCAAGCTTTCTGACCTGGGTATTTTGATGAGACATGTCTGTCTGTGGAGTGCCGGGGTGACCTTTGGCCACTGCGAGAGGCATGGGCTGATGAGGAGTGGGAGTGACCCGAACTTCTATGCCCCCCTGACCTCCTATCTTGGGACCCCCTGTGGGATGACCGGCGGGATGATCCGTGATGCGGGCTGCATAAATGAGGGGGGGGGGGAAGAGGGAGGGAGGAGAAAAAAAAAAAAGGAAGTTTTTTTAAAACCCGTTTATTTTAAAAAGTGCTCTTTTTTTAAAAAACCTTACCTGACTGTTGCAGCCCTTACCTAGTGGTATGTTGAGGATCTTTTTGATGCGGTGTTAGATTGCTATGGGCAGCTACAAGGTAGGAGAGGTACTTAGTTGGACTATTGTGAAGTATAAAACATCAATATGTCAAAAAGAAAAAAACAAACTTCCAAGATACAGATCATAAAGAAAAAACACAAGGGGAAACTTGCCCCTTCCAGTACCTTGGCTTGGTTCCATATCCAGGGAGAAAACAACAGGCTGGACAGCAGGAGAGACAGAGAGAGAGCACTTGAGGTGTGTACTCCTATGTAGCTGACACCATACTGAAGCTGTGCTCTCCTTTTATACTGAGAGCGCTTTGGGAGTACCAAGATGGCCGCCGGAGGCTTCAGAGCGGCTACTGCGCATGCGCCGTCACGGCGCGGCTCTGCCTTCCGCCGAGAAAACAGAGCGGAACGGCGCGCGCGAAGCGCCGCACACACAGGGAGACACTAAGGGAGGGAGGATGCTTTTCCCCAATGCTGCCATAACACGCTCCCTGAATATATGCATGCCTTTGTGGGGGTACATAGAGGAGAATGACAAGCGGCTCCTGTTGATCCCCAACCCCAAAAAGATCCACAGAAAAACGGGTTTCCCATACTTATCTGGTGCCTTTAGCAACCCAAGCCATGGGACTCCATGCTGCAGGAGAGCATTAACCTGCAATGGTTACACCATAGAGCGGTGAGGAAGGGCTGGCCGTGATCCTGCAGGTATGAGGACAGAGAAAAGAATACTGACAGGGGGGTTCAACTCCTATTTCTAGAGTTTGAAGTGGTCCTGTGGGTTGGTTGGGGGCGGAGCAACCAACCATTGGTATGCTGCCATGGAGGCACCAGGAAAAAACAATACATATACCCACAAAAACCCTCCCATCATTACCACCCACATGTGTTGACATCATCAAGTGCAAAGGTCAGAGTCCCAGCTAAAGAGTGGTGGGCAAATGTCTGAATTGAAAGCACTACAAGGTTATTATTATTATTATATAGTTTCAGCAGTTTACAGAGCTCTTTACAACGTAAAAAGGGAGACTGTACAGTTACAATACAATAAAATACAAGAGGGTTTGGAGGGCCCAGCTCATAAGAGCTTACAATCTAAGAAGGTGGGGCAAGTGGTACAGAAGGTTATAACTATGGAGAATGAGCTGATGGAAGTGATAAAGGTATGATAGGCTTCCTTGAAGAGGTGAGTTTTCAGGGATTGCCTAAAGGCAGCCAGAGTTGGAGATAGCCGGACAGATTGAGCTAGAGAGTTCCAGAGGATGGGAGAGACGTGGAGACGAGCATGGGAGGAGGAGGCAAGGGTGCTAGAGAGCAGGAGGTCTTGAGAGGACGGTTTGGGCGATATTTGAAGAGTAGGTTAGTGATGTAGCTCGGGGCAGAGTTGTGAATGGCTTTGTATGTTGTTAGTATTTTTAATTTAATTTGCTGGGCAATCGGAAGCCAGTGTAGGGATTGGCAGAGAGAGGGGTGGAGGACACTGAGTGGAGGCCAGTGGAGAGGGATGGAGGACACTGAGCAGAGGCCAGTGGAGGGATTGGCGGAGAGAGGGGTGGAGGACACTGAGCGGAGGCCAGTGGAGGGATTGGCGGAGAGAGGGGTGGAGGACACTGAGCAGAGGCCAGTGGAGGGATTGGTGGAGAGAGGGGTGGAGGACACTGAGTGGAGGCCAGTGGAGAGGGATGGAGGACACTGAGCAGAGGCCAGTGGAGGGATTGGCGGAGAGAGGGGTGGAGGACACTGAGCGGAGGCCAGTGAAGGGGTTGGCGGAGAGAGGGGTGGAGGACACTGAGCGGAGGCCAGTGGAGGGATTGGTGGAGAGAGGGGTGGAGGATACTGAGCGGAGGCCAGTGGAGGGATTGGTGGAGAGGGGTGGAGGTCACTGAGCGGAGTCCAGTGGAGGGATTGGCGGAGAGAGGGGTGGAGGACACTGAGCGGAGGCCAGTGGAGGTATTGGTGGAGAGGGGTGGAGGAAAATGAGCGGAGGCCGGTGTAGGGATTGGTGGAGAGGGGTGGCAGACACTGAGCAGTTGGTAAGGTAGATGAGTCTGGCAGCAGCATTCATGATAGACTGAAGAGGGGATAGCTTGCGAAGAGGCAGGCCAATGAGAAGGGAGTTGCAGTAGCCAAGGCGAGAGATAACAAGGGAGTGAATGAGTAGCTTGGTGGTTTCATTAGTTAAAAAGATAATCATAAATCAAGGATGGAGCCAAATCCAGGCACTAGACATGTGCAATTCACTTTGTTATGAATTGAATTTCGGATGAAGTTTTCATTATTATAATGATTACGAAATAAATTATAACAAAAAAATTTACCGTATATACCCGATTATACGCCGAGTTTTTCAGCACATTTTTTTTTTGTGCTGAAAGTGCCCCCCTCAACTTATACTCGAGTCAAGCACTTTTCTGCAGCAGAAAATTAAATTTTCCCGACCCGACTTTGCGGCCCCATATCTCGGGGCCACTAGGAGCTAGGAATCCCAAATTTGGTATTCAGATGGGGTTCCTAGCACCAAGTGACTCCGAGATACAGAGCCACAAAGTCGGTCAACTGTGTCCATGTGCAGCAATGTCATTTCGGGACCCTTTAGGTCCAGAGACCCCAAATTTTGGCTGCAGCTAGGAGGCATTTAGGAACCCTTAGCTATCAAGTTTGAAGTTTGGGGGACCTATGGCTGCAAATGGGCACAGTGAGGCAAATGGGCACAGTGAGGCTGCAAATGGGCATTGTTGACCCTCTTTTCCCCTTACAGTAGCTGAGCATTTCTCATCCTAGGCTTATACTCGAGTCAATAAGTTTTCCCAGTTGTTTGTGGTAGAATTAGGTGCCTCGGCTTATATTCGGGTCGGCTTATACTCGAGTATATACGATAATTCATTTGTTTAATTTAGGAGACATGATGCAATAATTTGGGCCTTTTGTTAATGTTTGAAATAACATAACGGAATAACGAATGATCCAAATTGATTCTGACCCATTTTGTTTTTATTCTAGTGAGTATGCTAATAATAATTTTTTTTTGTATTGAGGTTAAACTTTAAAGACCACTCATTTAATTTGTATGTGCACAACCCAATAAAGTCAGTTGGGGAAAAAGGAAATTAAGTCATCAGGACCCTGCATTCATTATATCTGGTCTCCCACAGTACACAGAACTTGGAAATGCAATTATTTTAGTAAATATAAACTGCTAAATACCTTTTCTCATCCGCAGTATATAGCAGTCGTGTGACTTCTATCAGTGTCTGGTTAAAGCTTGTAGGAGGAGTTTTCATTCTGCTCTGTCTGTCCTATGAGGCTGCAGGACCCCTGGACCTCTGTCTGGACAGTGCTGATTGGCCCTGTGCTGATCACATGCACTCTCCCAAGAAGTAAAAAAAAAAACGCTCTAGCAATACACACCAAACAGAGCATGTGCAGAGTGCCCTAAGGCTCTGTACTATCAGGAGATGGATTGGGGACAGTGGAAGAGGGTGAGGATCAGAGAGAAAGGACCTTTTTACACAATGCAGAGGATTAACTTCTTAGGTTCCACAGTGAGTATATGATTTTACTATTGTGGGTTTAGTAACACTTTAATAAAATAACGAATAAATACGTATTAAAGGAGTTGTAAAAGCAGAAGGTGCATTCTATGCATTAAGATAAAAAGCCTTCTGTGTGTAGGAGTGCTGGAGAGGCTGCTAATACTTACCTGAGCCCCATCTCTGTCCAGCGATGTCCACGAGTCCCTCGGTAGTGCGGGACTCTCTGTCCTGATTGGCAGTGCCATTGGCTCCCGCTGCTGTCAATCAAAGTCAGTTAGCCAATCGAGAGAGGGGGCAAGGCCCAATGGCAGCTCCATGTCTCAGTGGCTACAGGGAGCTGCAGCTCGACTTGGGCGCCCTCATAGCAGACTGCTTGCTGTGGGGGAACTCGGCAGGAGGGAGGAGCCAGGAGCAGCGAAGATGGTTTAGGGCTGTTCTGTGCAAATCCACTGTACAGAGCAGGTAAGTATAACATGTTTGTTATTTTTATTTAAAAAAACAAGACTTTATAATCACTTTAATTCGGATTAATTTGTTTTACCCTTAACTCATGGTTGAGGCAAACAAGAATCTCATCCCTACATTTCAGTTCAGAGATCAGACAGACTTTACTTGGAAAATGTAATTTCTAATCAGACAGGTAGGACAGGATATAACAAGCGTGCAGAGTGCCAGAAGCCCAACAAACACAAAGTAATCCAATCTACATATACCACTGGGGGGCAGCCTGCCTTTTATCCCTTTATATTTTTATCCTAATATTGAACAACCAATACAGTCCAGATAATTCTCCACTATCCATCTACAGAGAAACCCACATAGAACACATGACGGCACCAATGAGGATGGAGAATGACCGGAGTCACATGACTGAGAAGATACTAAACCTCACCCTGGAGATCATCAGCCTGCTGACCGGAGAGGTGAGGAGGATTCTGGGAGGTCACATGACATCACTCTTATCTCTATTAATAAAACAGACCTGACCAGAGACGTGTGGAGGATTCTGGGATTCTAACATGATATTCCTATTGGTTTTCCAATACAGAGATTTCCTCTTCTGAAGTCAGGTGATCATATGACCATCACAGTGCCTCCATGTGACTCCCTAAAACCTGAGAGACACAACATGCAGAAGATTATAGAAGTCACCAAGAATATGATGGAGCTGCTGACAGGAGAGGTGAGGGGTGATGGAAATTCTGGGACATTATCCAGTAACAGACAAGGGATGTGTCTGGATGGTGACTGTATCATTGTGTGTGTCAGGTTCCTATAAGGTGTCAGGATGTCACTGTCTATTTCTCCATGGAGGAGTGGGAGTATTTAGAAGGACACAAGGATCTCTACAAGGACGTCATGATGAAGAATCAGCCGCCCCTCACGTCACAGGGTAAGAGGAGACTTTATTATAAAGGAGAGAGCAGTACGGAGGGTCCACCTAGATCCCCCATCATCGGATAAACGCATAGAAACAATGTATTTAGTCAGTGTGTGTGTTTCCTACAGATGTATCTAGTAATGGGAACCCACCAGAGAGATGTCTCCGTCCTCTGTATTCCCAGGATTCCACACAGGAAGATCACACCATCCCTCACCATCATCAGGTAGATGAGGAACAATCAGTGATAGTTATGATTTATACACTGCATGTTTGTTAAAATGAATGTTTATTATATCTTTTAGAGTGGACACTTTAGGGAGTTCAATATTGTTAAAGAAGAGTATAAAGAGGAGGATGATGAGTATGGAGTGATAGAGGATATTTCAAAAGGACACAATGATCTGCACAATGACATTATGATGGAGTCACCTAATACCAGGAATCCACCAGAGAGACGTCCTCTGTATTCCCGGGATTCCAGACAGGAAGGTCATACCATCCCTCACTATCATCAGGTGGGTAGAGCTGGGGGTCTGGAACATAAAGTGATTGAACGCTCTGACATGTGGAGATGATGTGTGGACTCTACAAGATGATATTTTCTATGTGATTTTCTATGTGATCTCACATCATAAATACTTCTATTTTACAGATGTTTTTTTCTGCCATTCTGTTGATTTAGGATGAAGATCTGATGGACGTGAAAGTTGAGGGTGAAGAAGAAGAGAGGTATGTGAGGGATGATCAGCAATCTATGGAGGCAGATGGAAAATTGCGAACATTTGTAGAGGAGGACACGCCTACAGAGATCAGCACAGGTGAGCCAAAATATATTCTTCTGTTTTTTCTCGGGCTGAAACAACTAATGGGCATAATCGATTATCAAAAATAGTTGTCAACTATTTTCATTATCAATTAGTTGGCCTTCAAACAGAATGCATTATTTGTTTACATATCAGAAAAAAACAGTGCAACACACAGAGCTGAGTACACCGTTCATACATGCCAGTAAGTGCCTGAGAATTTGTGAATGTGCGAGGAGCAATGCCTCATGGGACATGTAGTCCTGGGCAGTAGAAGGAATTGAGGGATTTTATAGGCAGACATTTTTTTTACCTTGCTATAGGGGCACTCTATACTAAACTTTGTGGCTTCCTATAGGGGAACTCTATACTATACTTTGTAGCTTCCTATAGGGGAACTCTATGCTATACTTCGTGGCTTCCTATAGGGGAACTCTATGCTGTACTTTGTGGCTTCCTATAGGGGAACTCTATACTATACTTTGCAGCTTTCTATAGGGGAACTCTATATTATACTTTGCGGCTTTCTAAAGGGGAACTCTATACTATACTTTGTAGCTTTCTATAGGAGCATTCTGAAGGCAGGAGTAGCCAGTTATGCCAGCAGGGGATCCCAGAACAGGAGGAGTGGAGCTGCTATGTGCAAAACTGTTAAACAGAGCAGGTAAGTATGACAAATTAGTTGTGTATAAAAAATAAATAAACACACCATTTACAATGACTTTAAGGGCTCTGTGCAGGGAAAATCACCATCTGAACCCAGAGAAGCTGGAGGCTTACTGCGGCAGGGTGGCCCTTAAGCGAAAAATCACGTACCTGTACATGATTCCTTGGATCGACTCTGGGGCGCGCGCCAATCAGCAGGTCCAGCGGCCACCCGCTATCATTGACAGGAGAGGCAGAATGGCGGTCTGCCTATTGAAAACAAGGCAGAGTGCCGTTCTGTCAGAGAGGCAGAGAGAGATCTTGTGTTCCTGCTAATCAGGAACACAGATGTCTCTCTTCTTCCAGTCAGTCCATCCCGAACACAGTTAGTAAGCACTCCCTAGGAGCACACTTAACCCTTTGATTGCTTCTGATGTTAACTCCTTCCCTGCCAGTGTCATTTATACAGACAGTGCATTTTTTTTTAGCACTGACCACTGTATTGGTGTCACTGGTCCTCAAAAAGGGTCACTTAGTGTCGGATTTGTCCGCTGCAATGTCGCAGCCACGCTAAAAATTGCTGATCGCCACCATTACTAGTAAAAAACTATAAAAAAAGAAAGTCTATAAATATATCCCATAGTTTGTAGACGCTATAGCTTTTGCACAAACCAATCAATATACACTTACTGGGATTTATTTACCAAAAATATGTAGCAAAATACATATTGGCCTAAATTTATGAATACATTTGATTTTTTTTTATTGGATGTGTTTTATAGCAGAAAGTAAAAAATATATATATATATATTTTTTTTCGAAATTGTCGGTCTTTTTTTGTTTATAGCGCAAAAAATAAACGCATAGGTGATCAAATGCCACCAAAAGAAAGTTCTATTTGTGGGGAAAAAAGGACATCAATTTTATTTGGGCACAGTGTCGCACGACCGCACAATTGTCAGTTATAGTAACGCAGTGCCGTTCTGCAAAAAATGGCCTGGTCATGAAGGGGGGTAAACCTTCCGGAGCTGAAGTGGTTAGCATAAAAAGATTTATACCCCCCCCCCTCATATAGCTTTATGTCTGACTACCAGCTTAATTTACCCTGTACTTCCTACTTCTGGGTATATGTATTATATGTATGATAGAAGTGAGAATTTTTATATATATATATATATATATATATACATATATATATGTGTGTGTGTGTGTGTGTGTGTGTATTATATTTACCATTGCATATATGTATTAAAGAAGAAATTGTCTTTTTTTTTTTTTTTTAACTATTTGGATTCGGCATCAAACATTTACCCATGTTCACCGTAATCTACTTAAACCAAACCCCAGTGTTTTGTCTCATCCCTACTATCAATTATGTTTTTATTTTTTCCAGGACACGCCATCGAGAAACCCTCAAAGGATCGTTTCACTTTATCTCTAATTTGCAAAACTGAAGATGAGGGCATCACAAGAGATTTTGCAGGAGAAAAGACAAGGAGCTCATCTATTGATGAAGGCTTTCGCAGTGTGGATAGTCCATGGAATCCCTCTGACTCTGAGCAACCTTGTACTGTGAGGGATGGTGCCGGAATTCAGGGAGAGGGGAAATTTTCCTGTCCTGAATGTGGAGAAAGTTTTAGCTCTGAATCAAGCCTTACTGTACATCAGAAATCTCACACGGGGGAAAAGCTTCACTCCTGTTCTGAATGTTGGAAATGTTTTACACGGAGATCAGAACTTATTAGACATCAGAGATCCCACACGGGAGAGAAGCCGTATTCCTGTGCCGAGTGCGGAAAATGTTATACACAGAAATCAGCTCTTGTTATACATCAGAGATCTCACACTGGTGAGAAGCCGTATCCTTGTCTAAAGTGCGGAAAATGTTTTTCCAAGAAGGCCCTTCTTACCGCACATCAGAGGTCTCACGCAGTGGAGAAACCGTATTCCTGCCATGAGTGTGGGAACAGATTTTCACAGAAATCAGACCTCGTTGCACATCAGAGACTACACACGGGGGAGAAGCCGTATTCCTGCCCTGAGTGCGGGAAATGTTTTCCATGGAAATCGCAACTTGTTATACATCAAAGATCTCACACAGGGGAGAGGCCATTTCCATGTCCGGAGTGTGGAAAATCCTTTTCACAGAAGTCTGGTCTTAATAAACATCAGATATGCCACTCACAGGAGAAGCCTTATTCCTGCCCTGAGTGTGGAAAATGTTTTTCAAGGAAGGCCTATCTTAATGAACATCAAAGAACCCACCAGAAAATTCTTTCTTTCTCACTCTAGTGTAGACTCTGCCTAATAATCAAGGATCTCTCACATGGCAAGCCCACGTCAGGTTAACCTGGATCATCAAGGATGTGGTTGCAACATAATAGACTCCCATGTGTAATCCTCTAAAATCGCTTTCCTATTTCTCTGGAATTTTTGGAATGGTAGGCGTATGAAAGGGGATTACATGCTTCCCCATTTCCGATGCATGGTCCTGGAAGCTGAGTGACCTAGCTTGGCCTGGGCTTGACAGCTGATTGGGCTAGCCAATTCTGGGCTTGACAGATAAGTGGACTAGCTGGGCCTTGCCTTGACAAATGATTGGGCTAGCTTGGGTTGGCATGAAAAATCAGGGTAAGGTTACCTGGATCTGAGTTCAACAGTTTGGCTGGGCTAGCTCGACTTTTGTTGGGGCACCTAGACCTGGTCTTGGCAGTATGATAGCTGAGCCTGGGGGAGGTGCCGGGTGGGCCGATGTGCTGGCTGGACAGCCTGGGCTGCGAAACCTAGACTGTGGGTTGCTAATAAATGATAGTTGGCATCCTTCAAACACAGGCAGGGAAGAGCGATTGAAGAGGAGGTAGTAGATATGGCTATGCTCCACAGAGGAGGATTTTGTCTCTGTTGGCCACTGGCTCCCTCTGCCCTTTTGCTAACCCACCACCAATGTACAGTCACTCCTGGGAAATGTCCAGTGTGGAGCTGCTCCGCAGTCATTACCCAGGGCGTTGTCTTCACTCAGGTAAAAGAATGATCTACAGGCAGATGCATACGTGTAGCATCCTGTCCTAAACAGAGGCTATTACCCAAAGTTTTGGCTGGGTGGTATTCAGCCCAGACTGATTTGTATAGTTTTTGCCTTATCTTTCCCCAAGCTCAGTGGGGCTGTGATCTCACTGCTGCCAGTAGGTGTCACTGGTACCACTGGTAATATTATGAGATTCCACAACAAGGCTTTTATGAATATTTATATTTCCTTCAATCAATCCAGCAGGAGATTTATTGCCACTGGTGCATGCTGGAGAGGAAATAAATATTGGGGGACAGGCCTTGTGATCACTCACTTCCTCAAGGCTGAAGTCTGAGGGGGTGTTGCTGGACTTATCTGTTTGTTAGACTCATAGCCTGTGTGAGGCCTGCCATGTACTTGGGGTGTGGAGAAGGGCCTGAAGTGGTCCTGCCTGTCAATGGGGGGGATACCAAGAGCCAGGCCTAGGGGAGGACCTCTCTGGAAAAAGCCAGGAAGAAGATTCCTTGCCTGGCCTGGTCACTTCAGGATGCACTGAAGCCTAAGAAACAGTACAGAGGGCACTGGAACCAGCAAGATAGAGGAAAAAAATCATGTACCAGCTAGGATGCTGCCTACAGTGTTGCTGGTTTGGCTTAAAGGTTGTGACACTGTGAAGCTGGACATGGATCTGGAGAAGTTTGTAAGTGACACTGGTCTACAAATTTTGGGAAATTATTGACCTCCGAGATAAAATGTGATAACTCTTACATATTTTGATTAGATGAATAAGAAAACAGGTGATAAAGGTGCTAGTTGGCTAAAGTTTTCATGATATTTCACAATAAAGATTCATACACAGGTGAGTATATTTGCCTACAAGGGAGAGAGGTGTCTGATGATCATGATGCCTCGTAACTTCTCTGCAAAGTACAGTAGAACAATGAAAATGATACCACATGGAAGTGTATGCATTTATCTTCACTTTGAGACTAAAGATTTTTTACCTGTCATTTATTGTTCTTTTATTGCAAGGTACATTTGTCTTGGTCAGATCTACGCATCATACAGTTACTTATGGTGGCTTGAGAAATTGTCATTGCCTAAAATTTCCAAGATACAGTTGCATGATATTTCCCCTCAGAAGCCAAGATGCCTTAAACTGTGTAAACAACACAGATAACTTCTGCTACATTTATGGCGTCTCAAAGGTGCATTATGAAGGCATGCCACCTATATCTTGGGTGCAAAATAGGGGATAAGGACAAGAGTTGGCCCCTTATTATTGTTGCATTAGATGGGCAACTTATCTGCATCATTGGCTAAACAAGAAGAAAAAGTCCATGCCTTTCGCAGTCCCAATGGTTTGGAGGGAGCATGAAAATGTTACATGAAAAACTAATAAATGAATGTAATGTTATATTATTGGTATCAATATAAAGACACATTTATAATGATTGCTGTGGCACCATTCTCATTGCTATATTACTACATACAAAGCCATTCACAACTCTGCCCCGAGCTACATCACCAATCTTGTCTCCAAATTTCACCCAAATTGTCCTCTCCGCTCTTCTCAAGATCTCCTACTCTCAAACTCTCTCATCTCCTCCTCCCATGCTCGTATCCAGGTTTTCTCCAGAGCCTCTTGCATCCTCTGGAACTTGCTACCTCCACCATTCCGGCTATCCCCTACTCTTGCTACCTTCAGGCGATCCCTGAAAACTCTTTTCAGGGAAGTTTATCACGTCTCCAACTAATCTACCACTTTCATCAGCTCACTCCCCACAGTTACAACCTTTTGTACCACCTGCCCCACCCTATTAGATTGTAAACTCTTCTGAGCAGGGCCCTCTTAATCCTCTTGTATTTTTTTGTATTATAACTGTATTGTCTGCCTTTTATATTGTAAAGCTCTGCGTAAACTGTTGGCGCTTTATAAACCCTGTATAATAATAATATCACATTTTGCAGAAAAGTTATGGAGCATAATCGTACATCCCTCTCATAATTTTGACACAATTTTGACCTTAAGCTGTATCTTGGAAACTGGAGCCAATTAATACTCGGGACTTAATCTTCCTTTGTAAGTGACCCAATTATGAAAAAAAAATGTAGCTACTTTCATTTCACAGGCTTTCTCTTTGCAGATCGGTTTGATCTGCCATGGTATCTGAGACCCCTAACCCTCACCTCCTTGTGTGCGATGACCAATAAAATCCTTGAAAAGACAGAAAGTGACTGGTTCCCAATGTTGTTTTCAGTCCTCAACAAGGGTTCTGTGAATCTTGTTCGTAATTCAGAAAAATGCAAGCTTATAGGCAAATCCCATTGAAGTCTATGGGGGAAAGGTGGGGGGGGGGGGTGATTCTTCTTTATAAATATTGGCTGTTTTAAGAGGTAATAGACAAACTACTGTTAAAGAAATGCATGGTAAGCTGGATGCTACCATGGGGCACATCTACCAATGCAAACAGAGGGAAAAAAAGTATAGCTTGGAGAAAGTCTTTTTACGCATCTTCGAGGGGAAACATTGAAAAGGCGGTGTTACGGAGCAGTATTGATTTAACCTAAAATAAAGGACCTATCAGCATAAAGTAAAACCAATATAGCCCCAAAATACCCTCCTTCAGGAGAGGTTAATTGTTGTTGTCTCAGTGGGTCATCAGGATGAACATTCTTCATGATATTGGATCAACACTTCTGGATGAAGCGAATGAGGATGAAATTAAATTGCCGGACTTTTTTGGTAAAGAACTTTATTATGGTGAGTGTTTTTTTTCTCTCCACAAATTTTTTTTTTTGAAACTTATTTACATGGGAGGCAGCTGTATGCCCCCCCCCCCCCCACACACACACAGATTTCCTTGTGGGTACCGGATCTGGGGATGAGGCCCTTGTCCCTATCAAAATGAGGGCATGGTGCCCCCCCCCCCCCCCCGACAAGCTGCTCTTGCAATGTTGAGGGCATGTAGCTTGTTATGGTTCAGGAGGGTGGCTCACATTTGCTGAGCCCCCCCCTTCAGTGCATGCATCACATTTTTTTGCATTTTTTAACGGCATTAGGCTAAGTGAAGAAAAATGTTGAATACCACGCTGTCAAAGCAGCTGCTAGCACCGCAAAGTGACAATTGCAAATAAAAGGGTTAAGGAATAAATGTGCAGCACTAATAGGCTATGTGTAGTTAGAACATAAATATGAATACTTAGCGTTTAAACACCAACATCATGCATGTAAACATTTGAAAATATGACATCAAACAAAGTGCAACAAATGGTGAGAATGCTTGGCATTTTAGACCTCAAACCGGAGATGTAAGGGTAAGTATATTCTCCTCCAGGGGACTCCAAAATTGGATAAGCTCCAGAGGTACATATCGTGATGTGAATGCACGCATAAAAGGTCAAAGGAAATAAAAACTCACACAGTGTGAATCCACATTTAATATAAAACTGAATGAAATACACTCACATTTGAGAAGAAATACAAGCGATTTTAAAACGGATAGTAACGCCCACTGCGACCCAACGCGTTTCATCTAAGAAGATATCGTCTGTGGTCAGACGATATCTTCGTAGATGAAACGTCTGTTTTGGAAGTAGAATTTTAGTCCATGTGGACTCATTCATCTATCAACACTTTTTCACATGGACTTATAGAATTCAGTGTATTAAAACCGTTATATTGGACTTTTCACGTTTTGATACACATGTTTTTATTGGTACTTTAACATTTTCTATATGTCAATTATTGCACTTTACATATGAGTGTTTATTCCTAAATGTTCACATATATGTGGTTAGAAAGTAACAAGGGGAACTCTGGACAGCCGCACACCAGACGAAGATGAAAAATCAAATGGATTTATTAAAAATAGGAATCACCCTATTCACATATATGTGGTTTGAGGCCTGAAACGCCAAGTATTCTCACCATTTGTTGTACTTTATGTTTGATGTCATATTTTCAAATGTTTACATACATGATGTTGGTGTTTAAACGCTAATGCCGCGTACACACGAGCTGACTTTGACGGACTAGGTCCGGCGGTCTTTCCGACGGAGTTCCGACAAACTTTTCGAATAAACGGACTTGGCCACACACAATCACACTAAATTCTGACGGATTCGAACGTGATGACGTACGACTAGAATAAGGAGGTTCGTAGCCAGTAGCCAATAGCTGCCCTAGCGTCGTTGTTTGTCCGTTGGACTAGCACACAGACGAGCGGATTTTTCAATAGAAACTGGGTCCAGCGGAGTTCTCGGCGGGAAAATTTAAAACAGGTTCTATTTCTAAAGTCTGTCTGATTTTTCGACAGGAGCCCACACACGATCAAATTGTACGACGGATTCTTTCCATCGGACCTTTGCTGTTGAAAAGTCCTCTCGTGTGTACGCGGCATTAGTATTCATATCTATATTCTAACTACACATAGCCTATTAGCGCTGCACCCTATTTCATAACAGCATTAGGCTCCCCCCTCCCCACATACCAGACCGTTTCTGCCTTCATACGGGCCTGCTATGTATTTTGGGGGGTCCCCATACAGTTTTTCCCTTCTAATGTTATTGCTGTAGTGCATCATACTCCAAACATGTGTTACTGCCAGTTTAACGCCATCTAGTTCTATGGGTCACTGTACGTTTGGTGCATTATATTGCAGTATATTATAGTGTATTCATGGAGTGTGTCTGTGTAGTGCGAGTACTCAAATTAAAGTGCACCATACACCTCTTTACATTGATTAAAGTTCATCTACATACAGATTTCCACTTCTTCTTTACATTTGCTTATAAGCACCGCCCCCTCCCCTCCCAAATTATGTTTGGGAGAACAAAAAGGAGAGGCAGACGTTCCCTTGGCAGTGTAAGGTGGCCAGCAATAAATGTGTCCAAGGTGGACGTAGTGGTCAGCCCTCGGGCAGGGCATCATTTCCTCTGTTTAGTGAGTTTGCCCGTGCTATCCAGCCACAGCATGCAGAGGAGGTGGTGGACTGGCTTACTAAACCTTCCTCATCCTCTGTCACGCAAGCAGAGACAAGTGTGCCGTCCCCTGCAGTTGCCAGAGTGGATAAACCTGCCTCCTTGTCCACATCTATTCCTGCCATAGCCCCAACATCAGCCATTGAGGAGTCAGCTGAGTTATTTGACCACAGCGTCGGCCACTTGCTCCTTGAAGATGCCCAGCCATTACTGGATTCAGATGTTGGTTCTGAGGTTGAGGATGACAGGAACATGAGCCTAGAGAGAGAGATGAACACTGTTAGACAAATTGGCATTCATGTTCCCCAAGTCACAGCGTATTGCCAAGTTGTCTCCAGTGGTAATGATGGAGGAGATGATGATGAGGTCACTGATGTAACTTGGGTGCCAGATAGAGCAGAGGAGGAAACTGAAGGTGAGGCGGCACAACCCCAAGGAGGCCGACATCAAGAAAGAGTAGAGAGCAGCCACCCTATTCCATCACATTCTGCAGCTGTTATCTCCCAGCCCACTCCCTAAAGCTCAGCTGTCTGGGCCTTTTTCAGCACATCTGCAGCAGATCGCACTGTTGCTATCTGCAAACTGTGTCTCAGGCACATCAAACGTGGCAAAAAACACCAACCATATGCATATCATTGCAATTTTTTTTTGCCTTCATCAAGAGCACCTCTATAGGATTACGGTGGGAAGGCGCCCCCCACACCCAAAGAGTAATTTTTCTGCACCTGTTTGACAGGTGCATATCATTGCAATTTTTTACAGCAAGGCCAATTATTGCTTTCATCAAGAGTACCTCTATAGGGTTGTAGGCAGCTGTAGTGCAGGGCAGCCTAGTTGGCTGTAATAGGTAGTGGGTTAGCAAGTGTATATACTCACTTTTCTGCCGATTTGATATGTTTATGTGTACAATTTAAAACAGTAAATAAAGCCGCGCTAATTAAACAAATGGGTGATAGGTGACCTATACCTTGGTGTAAATTAAATCCTCAAACAACAATGTGATAAATGCAAAGGAAAAACAACAAATTGTATATCAAACAATATGTGTGCACATTTCCCAATACACCCAAACAATAAAGTCCAGTGACATAAAAGATGAATATAAAATGAAAAAAGTGAAACAAATTTGTGATAAATGAAAAAATAGTTCATAAATGTGATGATGTGAACTTGGACTTCTGGTGACAATAAAAATCGAAAACACCGTGATCCACCACCAATATAAGATTGCGCTTACCAGAAGGCAAGCTTAAAAAAGCCTGTAGTATAATGTAAACGGGACAGATATGGACCTTCGGACATCAGCAGCAATCTGGATCTCCTCAGACAAGTTAGACCAGGGATAGAGATTCCAATGATGTTTTACCGCTTGGATCAATCAGAAATGGACACACTCTCCAAACAAAGGCATCGACCCCAGAGTCATTCAGCAGCCAATATGGAATACAGGAAGAAAAGGGGATGCTCCCATAGTGTGATACCAAATATTACGTTTATTAAAAGAAAAAAGAATCCTACTTACACAAAACGAAAAGCATATAAGCAGGACAAGTAAAATACGCCGGCCGGCTTGCAATACACCCGCTCACAACGCGGAACGCGATGACGTCAGTGCGTCAGCCTCCCTACGTCCGTTTCGACCAATAGTCGTCTTCTGGGGAACGTTCCCCAGAAGACGACTATTGGTCGAAACGGACGTAGGGAGGCTGACGCACTGACGTCATCGCGTTCCGCGTTGTGAGCGGGTGTATTGCAAGCCGGCCGGCGTATTTTACTTGTCCTGCTTATATGCTTTTCGTTTTGTGTAAGTAGGATTCTTTTTTCTTTTAATAAACGTAATATTTGGTATCACACTATGGGAGCATCCCCTTTTCTTCCTGTATTCCATATTGGCTGCTGAATGACTCTGGGGTCGATGCCTTTGTTTGGAGAGTGTGTCCATTTCTGATTGATCCAAGCGGTAAAACATCATTGGAATCTCTATCCCTGGTCTAACTTGTCTGAGGAGATCCAGATTGCTGCTGATGTCCGAAGGTCCATATCTGTCCCGTTTACATTATACTACAGGCTTTTTTAAGCTTGCCTTCTGGTAAGCGCAATCTTATATTGGTGGTGGATCACGGTGTTTTCGATTTTTATTGTCACCAGAAGTCCAAGTTCACATCATCACATTTATGAACTATTTTTTCATTTATCACAAATTTGTTTCACTTTTTTCATTTTATATTCATCTTTTATGTCACTGGACTTTATTGTTTGGGTGTATTGGGAAATGTGCACACATATTGTTTGATATACAATTTGTTGTTTTTCCTTTGCATTTATCACATTGTTGTTTGAGGATTTAATTTACACCAAGGTATAGGTCACCTATCACCCATTTGTTTAATTAGCGCGGCTTTATTTACTGTTTTATCTTGTTTATGTGTGTATCCACATTTTTTTGCTGCTGCTACCTATGTACACTTCATTTTATGTCACTTTTTAGCCCTAATATTTGCTGTATTGGGGCATTTCAATATTTTTGCATTTACTAGCGCGGTGTTTTGCTACATTTTTTATGTGTACAATTGTTCAGAGCTTTCTGCCTCTATCATTGTCTCTGGCACCATTGTGGAGAAGCCTGGTGTCCTGTTAAGACAGCAAATCTCAGGAGATTTGTTCGGCCATTTTTAGGTGGATACCTGATATAGGGAAGCCCAGCCACGTTGAAGGGAGTTCACGTGTGTGTATAGACAGGGACAGACACCCGCTTGTGAGGGAGAGTTAGGAGAAGATAGGGAGAGTGTTCCGGCCTGTGAGGGATAGCTCAGGGTTCCTACGCAGGCCTGTATCAGCAATCCTGGTCGGATAAAAGACTCCCCGTGCTGGATAATAAAACCGGTGCCCTCACTATGAGGGCGGGACAAGCGTATCAGATGCCAATATCCGTCTGCTGAAGAAATACCACTGTTACCGTGTAACGTGTGTGAATATCAGCCTCTACAGATACGTATTGTGTGCTTGGGTTTATACTGTGTTAGTCAGTGGAAAGTGCCTATAGTGCTGATGAATACAATTACCGCTTACATCAGAAGTGACTGTGCATCTGTGCTTCCATGCTTGGAGTGAAACTAAGTGGATTACTGCTATAAATTCTCTCCCTACTACCGTCTCTGCGGTAATAAACGTTGCCTGGTTTATAAAGTCAGTATGTGTGATCACGGGTGTCCGCAGAACTTTTTTCAGGCCCTCTTACCAAACCCAGCGAAACTACAGCAGTGATCCCTCCGGCTGGACGATCGCTAACTCTGGGTAGTGTAGCATGTCTGTACCCTGGTTGTGGCTCAGTCTTTCTCTCTCTGGTGGCGCTGAAGAAAAGGGGGGAATTGGGACTTTGAATGAGGCATATGGTGAATATGCCTCAATCCCTATTATGGAATATAAATATGAGGAATTTGGGACTTTAAATGAGGCTATGGGCAACGTGAAAGTAACTATTCATAGTACATGTTTATTAGATCAAACGATACACATGCCAATATCAAAGATAGAGACCTTATAGAGAGAGACACTATAGTGAGCGTTTAATAGCTGCTCACAAACACATAAATATGTGCGTGTACAATACAAACATCGGGAATGCATCAGAGTATAGCAAACCCGCTGCCACTAAGTGGTCTCATAAAATCAACTGTACATTAAAACATTTTTCTACATACATGTAACAATGTAGCAACACTTGTAGAGAAATAGTAAGTAAATAAAATAAAGATGATGAAAAACAGTACATTCATAATAAAAATATACAACATAACAGATGTTCCAAATTGTTGGTGTATTGTGCACATAGGTTTGTATCCCAGATGCCCGACGCGTTTCATGTAAAGAACACTCATCAGGGGCAGATGTTAGGGGACATCTATGAAAAATATGATAAAAAGTAATGAATCTACTGATAAATAATCATGGCAAATAGTGCAGGGTGGGACCACCCTAATTACTTACATGAGGTTTGTGCAATATGATGTGGTCGGTACATAGCCTGGGCCACAGAAAAGTATCTGTTCCAGGAGCTGAGGTATATAAGGGTAAGCGCTAACGTGGCAGGCACCCATGGACCACCCTGAGACATTGGAAACCAGATGGTAAAATGTGATGTAATGGGGCAGGGTACGTCTCTCTCTATAAGGTCTCTATCTTTGATATTGGCATGTGTATCGTTTGATCTAATAAACGTACTATGAATATTTACTTTCACGTTGCCCATAGCCTCATCTAAAGTCCTAAATTCCTCATATTTATATTCTCTGGTGGCGCTGGGCAGCGTGTCTCTCTCTCTGGTGGCGCTGGGCAGCGTTTCTCTTTCTCTGGTGGCGCTGGGCAGCATGGCTCTCTCTGTGGCGGTGCTGGGCAGCATGGCTCTCTCTCTGGCTTCCGCCCAGCACACTCCTCATTCTTTGTCCTGTAGCGCTCTCTCCCTCTTTTTTCCAGGCTGCAGTCTCTCGATCTCTCTCTTGATCGAGCTGTAGCCTCCTCCTCCTGGAAAATGGGACCGCCAATCTTTGGGACTACATGTCCCACGATGCTCTCCTCTCCTAGTCTCCTTTGATTGGCCCTCAGTTATGGCCAATAGGGAAGGAACGGAGTGGGCAGGAAGCTGGGCGGGGGAACCTGGTGAGAGCCGCTGTCTCTTCTCCCTGACAGGAGAAAGGGGGGGGGGGCGAGCGGGGGACACCTCTGATAGCCCGCAGCTCGCCTTTCTCCTGTCACAGTGCCGCCAAGTTCTCTGCTGGACTGAGCAGGGAAAAGAGCCAGAAGTCACACTACACTGATGGGGGGGCTTGAGAGCACCTTGATGGTGTCCCCCCACTGGCGAGTGGCACCCGGGTGCGGGCTGCCCACACCTCGATAGAGACACAACTATGCTGAATTTAAGATCCGATCATGGATTCCAGGGGGGGGCTTGACCCCCCTTGCCCCTACCTGCGCACGCCCATGCGCGTGATTCTCTTTGTGAAGTCGCTACACCCTACCCCCGCTTACAGGGTTATGGTGGGACCAATTTTTCTGCACCCCTTACTTCTATCCAAAGTCAAAGTGACACCAGAATGTATCCAAAAAAAATTTTTTTTGGGCTTTATAAATACAATTATTGCTGCAGCAGATTCTAGACATGGTACAGATCTACCATTTTACAGGTAGACTAAGGGGAACCCACCAGGCACTATTTTTTCATTTTTATGCTTTCACTTTAAAAATAAAAAAAAATCATTGCTCATTAAAAAATTAAGTTTTTCACAAACTTTTTTTCATTGATACATGTCCCCCCAGGGCAAGACTCGGCCCGGCCCCCTATAACCATTGTATGCCCAATTACTTGCATATAAGCCTTGCAAAATGGGCACTTTTGATTTTTGACGTTCGGGTCCCATTGCCTTAAATGGGGTTCGTTATTCGGGTCACAAACTTTCCCGGTGTTCGAAAGTTCTGCTGGAAAACTGAACAGGGGTCCATTTGGCCCATCCCTACTTGTAACCTACAATATGTAGAGAGAACTAAAAGTCCATTACAGGTTAGAATCAACGAGCATCTTAAATTCATATGTAAAGGTTTCCGCCATTACAGCCTCTCCAAGCATTGTGCTATTAAGCATCATATGGATCCTTCTTGTCTTACAGTTATCAATATGGACAGCTTCGTACCACACCGGAGGGGTAGCAATAATGTTTGTGAGATATCCAAGCGTGAAATGTATTGGATTTTTGAGCTAGTCATGTTGGAACAGGAAGGGGCCATCCCCACAAATTTGGGAGCATGAAATTGTCTAAAATGTCTTGGTATGCTGACGCCTTAAGAGTTCCCTTCACTGGAACTAATGCCGCGTACACACGACCAGACTTTTCGACGGACTAGGTCCAACAGTCTTCCCGACAGACTTTCGGCGGAGTTCCGACGGACTTTCCGAATGAACGCACTTGGTCACACACAATCACACCAAAGTCCGACGGATTCGAATGTGATGACGTACGACCGGACTACAATAATGAAGTTCATAGCCAATAGCTGCCCTAGCATAGTTTTTTGTCCGTCGGACTAGCATACAGACGACTGGATATCTCGATAGGAACTCGGTTCCGGTGGATTTCCGGCTGAAAAATTTGAAACATGTTCTATTTCTAAAGTCCATCAGATTTTTGGACAGCAAAGGTCAGATGGAGCCCACACACTATCAAATTGTCCGACGGATTCGTTCCGCCAGACCTTTGCTGTCAAAGTCCGGTCGTGTTAACACGGCATAAGGGTCCCCCCAAAGTCCATACCAGACCCTTATCCGAGCACGCAGCCCGGCCGTCAGGAAAGGGGGTGGGGACAAGCGAGCCCCCCTTCCCCTCCTGAGCCGCACCAGGCCGCATGCCCTCAACATGGGGGGTGGGTGCTCTGGGGGAGGGGGGCGCCCTGCAGCCCCCCCACCCCAAAGCACCTTGTCCCCATGTTGATGAGGACAAGGGCCTCTTCCTGACAACCCTGGCTGTTGGTTGTCGGGGTCTGCTGGCGGGAGGCTTATCGGAATCTGGGGGCCCCCAGATCCCGGCCCCCCACCCTATGTGAATGAGTATGGGGTACATCGTACCCCTACCCATTCACCTGGGGAAAAGTGTCAATAAAAAAAAAAACACACTACACAGGTTTTTAAAGTAATTTATTAGACAGCTCCGGTGGTCTTCTTCCGACTTCGGGGGTCTCTTCCGACTTCGGGGGTCTCTTCCGACTCCTTCGCACTGTTCTCCCACTCTCTCTGGCCTCTTCTCCCGATCTCCAGCCTCCCCTTAACTACTTTAAAAACATGTCTAGTGTGTTTTTTTTATTGACTTTTTTTTCCCTAGGTGAATGGGTAGGGGTACCATGTACCCCATACTCATTCACATAGGGTGGGGGGCTGGGATCTGGGGGGACCCCCATGCCGTTTTTTTGCCGTAGGGGGTTACCCTCAAAATCCATACTAGGCGACGGGGCTCGCAAGGTGTCAATCTAGCCGATCAAATCAGCGAGATTGACTTCCTTCTCTAGTCCCGTCGTACCTCACGTCACATTCAAAATGAACGGACTTTACTCCGTGTGTGGGCAAGTCTGTTCATTTAGAAAGTCTGTCGGACCTGCATACAGACGGGCGGACTTCCTGCCTGGAACTGGGTCCGCTGGACTTTCGGCGGTAAGATTTAAAACATGTTTTAAATCTAGGTAGACTTTTGGGAAGAAAAAGTCCGCCGGAGCCCACAAGCGATCAGAATGTCCACCGGACTATGGTCCGCCGGACCAAGTCCACAGGAAAGTCCGATCGTGTGTACGTGGCATTACAGTTGGAACAGGAAGAGGGCCATCCCCAAACTGTTCCCACAAATTTGGGAGCATGAAACGGTCTAAAATGTCTTGGTATACTGAAAACTTAAGAGTTCCCTTCACTTTTGAAAGATAAAAAAGTGTATTTTATATACAAATATATAGATCAGACCACAATGAGGGACGAATGGGGAGGAAAGAGGCACAAAGGGACATTACTCCAAATCAGGGACAGCCCCTCGAAATCAGGGACAGTTGGGAGTTATGCAGTATTCTGGCACAGAGACACCTAATGGCAGACTAGCTAGCTGCACCTGACAAGTGTCCCAGTGCTGCAAGAGATTTCCTCCTGCTCTGGAGAGTCATTGGACCGCAACCTAGATAATGCCTGCAGTATAACATCTCCACCACTAGGAGCTCTGGTGAAGACCAAGCAGTATCTTAGATTCTGTACCTCAGCCCATTTCAGGGCTCCCACCACTAAGCAAGTGTCCAGGCAAGTCCTCTGTGTCCAGTCTGTGGCTTTCACCACCATCCGCCCAGCTGCTGACAGGGCCTGGCAGAACATATTAACCACTTGCCTACTGGGCACATTACCCTCTTTCTGCCCAGGCCAATTTTCAGCGCTGTCACACTTTCAATGACAATTGCATGGTCATACAATGCTGTACCCAAATTCAATTTTTCTGATTTTTTTCACACAAATAGAGCTTTCTTTTGGTGGTATTTAATCACCACTGGGTTTTAAATTTTTTGCTAAACAAGTTATCATTGGTGTCAGTGATATAAAATAAGCCCCATCATTGGTGTCAGTGATATAAAAAAAGCCCCATCATTGGTGTCAGTGATATAAAATAAGCCCCATTGTTGGTGTCAGTGAAATAAAATAAGCCCCATCATTGGTGTTAGTGGGATAAAATAAGCCCCATCATTGGTGTTAGTGGGATAAAATAAACCCCATCATTGGTGTCAGTGAGATAAAATTATTATTATTATACCTGATTTATATAGTGCCAACAGTTTTACGCAGTGCTTTACAATGTATAGGGGGACAACACAATTGCAGTACAGTTCAATACAGAAGGTACAGGAGAGCCCGGCTCGTAGAGCTTAAATTCTAAAGGGAGGGGGTGGTGGTACAAAAGGTAATAGCTGCAGAGAATGATTTGATGGGGGGTGGCTCGGGGACAGTTGCTAGGTGGGTGTGGGATAGGCTTTCCTGAATAAATGAGTTTTCAGTTATCTCCTAAAGGTGGATAGGGTAGGAGCTGATTGGAACTATCTGTCCCAGTATATCCTGAGGATGGGAGAGGCTCTGGAGAAGTCCTGAAGACGAGAATAAGAGGAGGTAACAAGGGAGCTAGAGAGCAGGAGGTCCTGGGAGGAGCTGAGGGGACGATTTGGGCGATATCTGCAGATGAGGTTGGTGATGTAGCTGTGGGCGATGTTGTGGATGGCCTTGTATGTTGTGGTTAGCATTTTGAATTTTACACAGTGCGGTAGGGGAAGCCAGTGAAGGGATTGGCAGAGAGGAGCAGCAGTCACGGATCGATTAGTGAGGTGTATTAGTCTAGCAGCAGCATTCGTAATAGACTGAAGAGGGGAGGAGTCTGTGTAAGGGTAGGCCACTAAGGAGAGAGTGGTAGTAGTCAAGGCGGGTAATAATCAAGGAGTGAATACGTTTCTAAAATAAAATAAGCCCCACCTTTGGTGTCAGTGTAGAGTTGCCCCTTTATCCCTTTAAACCCAAACACATATGAATTACACAGGTTCTGAGGCTAATTTAATGCAGATAAGGTACCAAGTGAGTTTAATTAGCACCTTAAATCAGCCACAGAACCTGTGTAATTAATATGTGTTTGGTTTTAAAGGGAGGAGGTGGCAACCCTCTGTCAGTGGGATAAAATAAGCCCCATCATTGGTGTCAGTGAGATAAAATAAGCCCTCCAGTTCCTCTAAACTCCACAAGGTGGTGATCTCACATATTCTGAGATAGAACTGTCTCTATGAAAGACAGACAGGAAGTGATGTCAGGTACAGACAGGAAGTTCCGGGTGAGAGGTGAGTCGGGAGGAAGTAGAGAGAAGACATTGCTGGAAGTGGCAGCAGAGGAGGTAATAAGATCTTATTTTCTATTTACACCCAGTAACCCCCCGTCATGTCCGTCCTCTTCCTCCATAGTCACTGTGATGTCTTTTATCTCCAGCAGATGAGGATACACACATATATAGTGTGGAAACCTAGATTAACCCCTTCAGGCTTGTTGCAGGAGGAGCCACAAGCAGACGCGGTAGTAGAGGAAGATTCTCGGGATTATGGGGTCTTCCTTTTGTTCTCTGGAGGAGGGTTGGCAGTGACACGGGGAGGGAGAGATCGGGTAGATCAGAGTCTGGGGAAGGTGGGTACAAGTCTGAGTGCTCCTAAGTCGTGATGAGATGACCACATCTGGGTTCGGTTCCAGGTGGCTCTAGAGTTGCCACCTCATCCCTTTAAACCCGAACACATATGAATTACACGGGTTCTGAGGCTAATTAAGTGCAGATAAGGCACCAAGTGTGCTTAATTACCACCTTAATCAGCCACAGAACATGTGTAATTCATATGGGTTTAAAGGGATGAGGTGGCGCCACAGAACAGAGGTGCCAAATCTGAAGGGCCGCCAGTTTGAGATCCCTGGTTTAAAGGGATGAGGTGGCGCCACAGAACAGAGGTGCCAAATCTGAACCTCATTGAAGTCAATAGGAGCTGAATGTTAAAAAAAATAAATAAGATCAATAAATCAAAAAAAAATATGTTCTTACTGTTACGGAATTTTCCTAATCCAACAGTTAGAGTAGCAGACCAGCGTCACATCTTGACTCTGAATAGACCGCGCCTTGGAAAATCAACACCTACAGTAGATGCCATGTTTCTTTCAAGTCCTGTAGACATAGGAGAGTTTAGCCATGGTGTCACCTTTTTTAATAAGGTTCCATTGTGTGACTCGTCATGCGACTTTGGGCTCTAAAGTCCCAAGTTTTTCAGTGACCACCATTCAAATTTGTGTAACATAAAAGTGGCTCCTGCACTACTTTGGTCCGACTTTCATGCGACTTGAGTTCCATAGACTTCAATATAAACCCCCCAAAAGTCACACCTCCATGTTAGTCGTGTGACAGTCGTGCAACAGTTGTCCATTACCATTAGTGAAAGCAAAAGTCGCATCCATGTCACACCCATCCAAAGTTGCACCCCAGAGTTGCGAGACTTTGGAGTCCTACAAGTGTGAATGAAGCCTAATGCCCCGTACGCACGAGCGGAATTTCGGGCCAGCAAAAGACAGACGAGAGCTTTTCATCGTAAAATGCGACCGTATGTAGGCTCCATCGGACTTTTGCTGGCTGAATTAACGCCTGCAAAATTTTGAGAGCACGTTCTCAATTTTTCCGATGGAAAAAGTTTCTATCGGAAATTCCGATTCGTCTGTAGCAATTCCGACACCGCAAAATTCTTACGCATGTTCGGTAACAAATCGGGGCATGCTCGGAAGCATTAAACGCAATTTTCGCGGCATGTCGTAGTGTTGTATGTCACCGCGTTCTTGACGCTCGGAATTTGGTGTGACCTTGTGTAGGCAAGACAGTTTGAGTGGAATTCCGTCGGGAAAACCGTCAGAACTTTTTCCGACGAGAATTCCGATCGTGTGTACGTGGCATAAGTGTGAACCTGGGCTAAAGGACTTATCAAAGTCACTTAAAGTTCTTATGGATTTAAGTGAATTTGTATGGATGGATTGTATGAATCGCGATGGATGGATTGTATGAATCGCGATGGATGGATTGTATGGATTGCGATTCCTGTGCGAATTGCATGCTTTCTCTGGCACTGCATACTGTATGCAGTGCCAGAGAAAGCATGTATTTCGCACAGGAGGTATCGCGAATTACATGCGGTGTCTATGGGGTGCGATTTGAGCCATGGATTTGTATGGCTCAAATCGCACCACATTCGCACCAAACTCGTGCAGGACCCTTTTTTTTTTTTTTTTTTTTTTTTTGTCCGCACCAGAATTGGATCGCATTGGTGCTCACACTGCATTTTGCAAACCGATTTCGGGGGTGTTGTTAACTTAACATACACTCCGCAATCTGCATGAACGGGTTGCGATTTTGATGCGGTGCTGAATCTGCAGCAAATTTGCACCGCATCTGGTGTGAACCGAGGCTCAAACACTCTCACTTTTTTTAAGTCGCAACGACTTCAGTAGTGTCAATTACCCGCTCTCTTATGCCGCGTACACACGGCCGGAATTTCTGGTGGAAACAGTCCGATGGGAGCTTTTCATCCGATTTTCCGACCGTGTGTATGCCCATCGGCCTTTTTCTGTCAGCATTTCCGACAGACTTTGGATTGAGAGCCTGTTCTTAATTTTTCAGATCGGAAATTCCTATCGTGTGTATGCAATTCCAACACGCAAAATTCTGACGCATGCTCGGAAACAATTCAACGCATGCTTGGAAGCATTAAACTTCCCTTTTATAGTGCCGTCGAACATGTTGTATGTCGCGGTGTTATTGACCATCGGAATTTGGTGTGACCGTGTGTAGGCAAGACAGTTTGAGCGGAATTCCGTCGGAATTCTGACGGGAAACCCATCAGAGCTTTTTCCGACGAGAATTCTGATCCTGTGTATGCAGCATAAGAGATGCATGGCATTTCACGTGTCCTGTGACTTTGGGTCTCACAGGTGTGAAAGGAGCCTAATCCTCAAAATGAATTTGTAGATGTACTGACTGTGATTCCAGACGGTCTCTGCACCTCGAGACCCCATGTTGGTCTTTCTTTTAGATCAAAGGATTATATTTCAACTCTAATAAAAATCCAATACACAGCGGGCAAAATAAGTGTAACAGCCTAACCCCTGTGCGGGGCGGCCATGTTATTTCTGGGCTTACCGATTACCTCCTCCTTGTAGCTCGTCATTCATGTCTAGGGGTTCCCAGGGTTAGTACCCAGTAATTGCTGAGACTGACACTCAAAGTCCTTTTGAGGATTTTTATTTGCAAAAAAAAACGTTGAAACCTAACACAGTCTCTCAGTTGGGAATAGAGGGCATGGGTGATAAAGCTCAGGCACTGTAGAACTGCTGACATCCAAATTAATGTCTCTCTAGATAGCCCAGGGAGTAGCCACTCGCAACTGGACACTTCACTGTTGGATAAACCCTTGTTTGTAGATCTAGCAGCCAACAAGTAGTTCGGAATTAGCAAAGTCTCTGCCACAGACTTGGTTGTGAAACTTCAGATGAACATGTAAAAGTCTCTGCCACAGACTTGGTTGTAACCGAAGGATGGATTAGGGACTTATGATACCTGTATCTTTCAGCCGTTGCGGCGATACCGTAGGAAATGCGGATTCAACTAGTGTCCATACATCTCAACTCCCAGGCTCTTACCGAGCAGCCAGCTTCATGGCCGTCCTCCCCTGGTCACTTGTACGGGTTGTTATGCCTCTCCAATCCTGAGAGGACACCGGGACACTTCAGAATCCTACTTTCAGTTACTGCGCCACGAACTAGCCAGTTCTGAGGCTCGGAAACGGATGGATCCGCACCCCAGACCATGAGGGCCTTTGGGACTGGTCAGGATGACCAGACTTACAGGGACAGCAGACACTCCTGGACCGAGACCCCTCATGGGGCTGGTCCGAAACCAGAACCAACCACAGACCCCGATCACGTGACTTCAGCACCTTAAGTACCCCTTCCCGGAATACACAGCAGGGCCAGACGCACCCACTGATTGGCTCCGGGAAAAGATTGGTACCTAATGCGTTCAACCAGACTGCGTTCTCAGCCTGTCACAGGTGCCTCACCTCACCTATGACCAGGCAGAACTCCAGTACAGCCCAGCCAAACTGATGCCAAAGTAAAAACCTAGAACAATTAACCCCAAAACTCCATTACAGTTTTGGGAAAAAAAGAAATTTACAAGACAGCGCACACTTTAAAAAAAAAAAGTGTCCGCGCTGCATAGGTATTGAACATGTCACCATTTTTCTAGGTCAATATATTGGTGAAGGTGCTATTGACCTGAAATGGTCACCACACGTCGGTAACAACCCATACAATCCATACATACAAAGACACCAAAACAAATGCGTTCAGAAATGAAGTTCTGTGTAATAGAATAGAATGACACGGGGGGAAAAGTATTGAACACGCTAACTGAACCGTATTTAATACTTGGTACAAAATCCATTGTTGTTAACAACAGCTTCAAGATGCCTCCTGTATGGAGAAACTAGTCGCATGCATTGCTGATTTTTGACCCATTCTTTTACACAGTCTTCAAATCTTGAAGGTTCCGTGGGCCTGTTTTATGAACTCTGATCTTTAGATCTTTCTATAGATTTTCTGTTGGATTCACATTCAAGTCGGGTGATTGGCTGGGCCATTCTTTGAAACCAATTGAGAGTTTCCTTGGCTTTGTGTTTGGGATCATTGTCTTGCTGAAATGTCCACCCTTGTTTCATCATCCTGGTAGATGGCATCATCTACCTGGTAGATGGCTTTTATCAAGAATGTCTTGGTACATTTTGCCATTCATCCTAAAATGATATGAAGTTTGCCAGTACCGTATGCTGAAATAACAGCCCCACACCATGATGTTCCCACCACCAAACCTCACTGTTGGGGGGTGTTTTTTTGGGGTGATGTGCCATGTGACCTCCAAACATGGTGTGTATTATGGCATCCAAAGAGCTCAATGTTGGTCTCATCTGACCAGACTATAATCTCCCAGTATTTCATAGGCTTGTCTTAGGCCCCATTCACACCTGAGTGTTTTGTAGCTTGAAGCCTGAAGCTACAAAACGCTGGAGGGGGAAAAAAAATCAATTATTCTCTATGGAGATGGTTCACATCTCCGCTCCAAAACGCCTGAAGCTCAAACAAGTTCTGGAACCCATTTGCCCACCGCTGCCATTGTGCCAATGTATATCAGCGTGCGGCGGTCGGCAAGTGGTTAATGAGGTTCAGATTCAGCACTTGAACTTCTGTCATGTTGAGTGAACCTGCCTCGAAACAAACACAGGTAAATTTGTCTCATCCTTATCCTGCCTCAATCAGGATGCTTGCCTCTGTTGCGTGGTAGGTAAGACCCCACCCTTGACAGGTGGCAGTCTTGGGATTTTAGAGTGTGTGCTGTTTTACAATTTGTTACCTGTCTCCAGACTGGGGAACTTTGGGTTCTAACTACAATCTGCCAGCGTGCTGGTTGAAATATGAGGATGTGCAACAGATGGTGATACCTTGCATATGGGCCAGCCTCCCTCATCCCTTTACCCCTGTCCATGACCACCCCCCCCCCCCCCCCCCACATCACCCTGGTGCAGAGATGAGGTCTACCACTGGATTTAGTGAGAGGGAAAACAAAAGGTCTGTCCTTTTCTACCTCCAGCAGGAAAGAGACACTAGGGGAACATGGGGTGACAGTGTGAGGGAACCCCCCAACTGTAAACAAATCCCTCTGATTTATATGTGAGGGTGACAGGGACAAACAAAAGAGAGCCGGCCAGAGGCCACCGGTGCTGTAAAAGGGCCACAATCGCAGCCACAGCCCCCCCAGAGGAGAGCCCCACCCAGTATACAAAGGTAACTGTGATTGGCTGTGGGGGCAAGACTGTAAAGAGCTTCCTGGAACTGTGGGATATGTAGTTCCCAGGAGACCGCTTCTATTAAGTTGAGAACTGTATGTAACAAGTCCCAGAAGGACAGTGTTGTCAGAAATCAGGCTGAGACAGTACAGGTAAATCACACTTGTTTAATAATAAAAGTAAAAGGAACAAACATAGTCAAAACATAGCCAAAGTTCAGTAACCGGAACGGATAGTCAGCCAAGCCAGAAGTCAGGGATCAGTGTAGTGGAACAGCAAGCAGGATCTGGAGAAGAAGGGATTGTTTCTTGTGATGTGACCAAGGCGAAGGCAGAGATCCTCTGGACTGGACGGCTTAAGTAGCAGGACTGACGAGCAGGATATCATCAACAGCTGAGTAACTGTGGAGAGATAGGAGCTGGCAATTAGCCGACAGCTGAGCGGCCAGCTCAGAGAAGGAAGGGCTGAGCCCAGCCCTGACAAGTGTGCTGCAGAGAGGAAGAAAATGAAGGAGAAGCCTGTGCTCTTGGCAGGCCATGTGGGTGGGAGTGAGAGGCGATTGTTGAAGGGTGTCCGAGTCTGAGCTTTTCTAGAGCACAGTGGGACTGTGCTGCTGCATTTGCACAGGGACCACAGCTATCGAAAAGATCCTGTGGGCTAGAGGATTAGTACTTCATTGGTTTTGTAGGAGATTGCCGCTGCAGGGTCCAGAGTCACTGCCAACGCCACAGGTTCCGGACGTCAATGAACGGGAGGAGGCTTCTTAATAGACTGCATAGTAGTAAGAGGCTACTGGCTTCAACCTCCCTTATCTTCTCTTAAAGGGACAGCGCCATTGTAACTTTACTGATCTGAGCTCTCCAACGCAGCACCATGGGCCCCAACATTTAATACCAAACTGACCAGTAGGAGGGGTTTTGGAGAGGCTCAAAGACCTCCATAGCTTCTAGTACCACGTTTAGTTAGGACCCCCCCCCCCCCCCCCCCTAGATTTATAAGAGAAGCTTTCCTAAAAAAACAGGACTTTTAAGGACCATGAACACTCAAAGAGATGTGTTTAGTAATAAATCATTTTTTTATTAATTAACATCATATGAAAAAAGAAGCTAAAACACATAATGACATTGAAGTACACATGCAATTGCTGCATAAAAAGATGGAAGAAGCCCTGATGTCCATTCTCTGTTCACCCCATGAGAATACTCACATTTGAAATGCTTAGATCTTCCCATGATATACCCCTTCGGGAACATTATAGCTACCTTCAAATCAAACATTTCCTACAACAACTCATAAGGGCTCAACCTACTCCATACACCTTGACCCCCTTTGAAAGGATTTGCAGGGCTACACCTCACTCCCCAGGGGTAATATCTCTACTTTACTCCTCCATGATCTCCATTAGGAAACCCCCAGTGAGATTATATCATCTCCAATGGGAGAAAGACCTGGATAAACAATTGGATCCAGAGGACTGGTAGATCATGACAACATCCCATATATATATATATATATGTATGTATGTGTGTGTGTGTGTGTGTGTGTGTGTGTGTGTGTGTGTGTGTGTGTGTGTGTGTGTGTGTGTGTGTGTATATATGTATATATGTTTGGTTCTAGTCGTCTGTGTAAATTTATAGGCAGGGCTCCATTAGCATTGCTGGATGTCATACCAACGGCCACCACTAGAGGGCGCCAAAATCGTAGAAGGAAGTATAGGCTTGCAGAAGGCCGCAAAGCCGCGGACTCGATTACCGGCCGGCATGGCCCGACGCGATCGCATGCCGGGGGGGGGGGGGGGTCCACACGGAGACAGGACACCCCAGCTGTGCCGCCCCAGTCGCCAGGTCGCTAATTCTAGTCGCAAATGCGATCTGGCACCTGGGTTTTGTTGAGCCCTGCTCTAGAAAATGCATACAAGGTGTTCTATAGATGGTATTACACGCCTGCTAGGCTAGCTTGTTTTATCCTTTCTCACTCTCCTCATTGTTACCGGGGTTGCTCACTAGAAGGTACCGTGGCCCACATCTGGTGGACATGTCCGAAGGTATGTAGACTTTGGGTCAGGATCTATACCCTTTTACGCAATGTGCTCCACTCCAACTTGAAGAGAGATCCCTATGAAGCTCTTCTATGTAAACCTATCCTCGAACTACTCCGCCCGGAACGCCAATTGGCCCTACACCTTTTTAGTGCAACTAAGCTGACCATTGCGAGGGCTTGGAAAACCCCTGTACTTAAGCTTCGAAGCAGTGAAAAATCGTATGAACGACATTATGATTAATGAGAAACTGACGTCCCTGACTTCTAACACACACAATAAACCAGTGCTCGACGAATACCGGGCGCCAGGTCGCATTGGCGACTAGAATTAGCGACCTGGCGCCTGGGGCAGCACAGCTGGGGGTATCCTGTCTTCATAGTGCACCCCCCCCCCCCCCCCGCCGCCCGCGCGATCGCGATGTGCCGCGCCGGCTGGTAATTGAGGCCCCGGGTTTGCGGCCTTGTGCAGTCCTATAGTACCTTCTATAATCTGGCGCCCTCTTGTGGTGGCCGTTGGTATGACACCCAGCAATGCTAATGGAGCGGTTTTGTTTTGACTGCCTGCCTATCTCCTTCACTTAGAAACCCCAAACATTATATATATTTATTTTTCTAACACCCTAGAGAATAAAATGGCGTTCGTTGCAATACTTTCTGTCACACCGTATTTGCGCAGCGGACTTACAAGCGCACTTTTTTGGGAAAAAATATTTTTTTTTAAAAAGTTTGCCCAATTTTTTTTATATTGTGAAAGACAATGTTACGGCGAGTAAATTGATACCAAACATGTCTCGCTTCAAAATTGTTCCCGCTCGTGGAATGGCGACAAACTTTTACCCTTTAAAATCTCCATAGGTGACGTTTAAAAAATTCTACAGGTTGCATGTTTTGAGTTACAGAGGAGATCTAGGGCTAGAATTATTGCTCTCGCTCTACCGAACACGGCAATACCTCACATGTGTGGTTTGAACACCGCTTTCATATGCGGGCACTACTCTTCTGCAAACAAGCTCGGCAGGACGGGCGCGTTTAAAATTATTATTTTTTTCTTATTTATTTTAACTTTTTTAATTTTTTCACTGTTCTTTTAAAAAAAATTGTAACTTTTATTCCTATTACAAGGAATGTAAACATCCCTTGTAATAGAAAAAAAGCATGAGAGGACCTCTTAAATACGAGATCTGGGGTCAAAAAGACCTCGGATCTCATTTACACTAAAATGCAAAAAAATTGCCATTTGAAAAAAAATAATAAAATGTCCCTTTTTTAAGAGCTATGGGCAGAAGTGATGATTTGAAGTCGCTTCTGCCCTGCAATGACTTGGAGACGGGCGGGGGCCATCTTCCCCCTCACTCGTCTCCATGTTGTTAAAAACAAGAAAACCTGGCTCCTAACTTTTTTAGCTGGCTCCTAGATTCCAAGCAAATTTGTCAAACCCTGCAATAAACTTCTCAGGGTCTGGCAACTATGGATATCATATAACCAACCCTCCAGGTTCAATAACCTACTTTTATCAACCTAAAGGCCTCCAGATGCACCCCCCCCCCCTCCCCATGATGGACGACTCCCCCCTCTTTCCTCTCTCCCCCCCCCTCCTTTTTCTCTTATGTTCCCCCCTACTCTCTGCTGTCTACCCATTCTCTTCTTTTTATGGGTATTCTCCTCTGTGACTCCTGATATCAATATACCCATAATTAACTTGAGGTGGATATAAGAATGTATGCACCCTTTTATGTTGCTTTTTCTCCTTTTATTATTTTTTTTACATACAATGTATACTTGAGTATAAGCCGACCCGAATATAAGCCGAGGCACCTAATTTTACCACAAAAAAATGGGAAAACGTATTGACTCGAGTATAAGCCTAGGGTGAGAAATGCGCAGCTACTGTAAGTGGAAAAGAGGGTCAACAATGCCCATTTGCAGCCTCACTGTGCCCATTTGCAGCCATAGGTCCCCTGAACTTCAAACTTGGTAGTTAAGGGTTCCTAGATGCCCCCTAGCTGCAGACAAAATTTGGGGTCTCTGGACCCAAAGGGTCCCGAAATGATATTGCTGCAGATGGACACAGTTGACCGACTTTGGGGCCCCAAATCTGGGGTTCCTAGCACCAAGTGGCCCCGAGATACCGGTCCCCAAAGTCGGGTCGGAAAATGTAATTTTCTGCTGCAGAAAAGTGCTTGACTCGAGTATAAGCCGAGGGGGGCACTTTCAGCACAAAAAAAAATGTGCTGAAAAACTCGGCTTATACTCGAGTATATACGGTATGTGCCTACCAAACAACATCATTTGGTATATTGATTGAACTTTACTACGGAGCATCGCTACTGTCTTATTTATTTATTTATTTATATATATATATATATATATATATATATATATATATATATATATACCTTTTGTAAAAGAAAAAGATGGAAGAAGCCCAAACCAACTGCCAACCAGACAGATGAAACCCAACGCGTTTTTGACATGTAAAGTGAGGGTCTTCTTCAGGGGGGAAAAAAGGAGAGAGGGCTGAAAGGCTTCCATAAAAATACAAACAATCTGTGAGGTTAATACAAAATATAATGATGTATTAACCTCATAGATTGTTCGTATTTTTATGGAAGCCTTTCAGCCCTCTCTCCTTTGACCCTGAATAAGACCCTCACTTTACATGTCGAAACGCGTTAGCTTTCATCTGTCTGGTTGGCAGTTGGTTTGTGCTTCTTACATCTTTTTTTGCTACAATTTCATGTGTACTTTAATGTCATTACTGTATATACTCAAGTATAAGCCGAGTTTTTCAGCACATTTTTTTTGTGCTGAAAATGCCCCCCTCGGCTTATACCGGAGTCAAGCACTTTTCTGCAGCAGAGAATGACATTTTCCGACCCGACTTTAGGGACACGTATCTCTGGGCTACTTGGTGCTAGGAACCCTAAATTTGGATATGTTGGTATGCAAACCCAGTGGACCCAACACTACAACATATACAATTTGGGGGTTCCTAGCACCAAGTGGCCCCAAAGTCGGGTCGGAAAATGTCATTCTCTGCTGCAGAAAAGTGCTTGACATTTTCCGACCTGAATTGGGGCCCCGTATCACGGGGCCACTTGGTGCTAGGAACCCCAAGGGGCCCCAAATTCGGTCAACTGTGTCCATCTGCAGCAATGTCATTTCGGGACCCTTTGGGTCCAGAGACCCCACATTTTGGCTGCAGATAGGGGGCATCTAGGAACCCTTAACTACCAAGTTTGAAGTTCAGGGGACCTATGGCTGCAAATGGGCACAGTGAGGCTGCAAATGGGCATTGTAAAGGAAAAAGACACTGGCTTTAGATGATGTTTGCTGCTCACCCCTGGGGTGTAAAAACAAAAAAAGGAGTCCCCCCAAGAGGAATTGGTGGGGTTTTTAGGCAGCGTTTAAGAAATAAGTTCTCTGAAAGGTAATGTTATATTCTAAATATGAATCTTTATTGGATTAAAGGTGTCACATGTGACATATAGGTAAAAATAGGAGACATGGGTCCCACATGAGTAAAACAATACAGAAATTTTTCAAGAGGATTTACACTAACAGACAAAAGACTTTTACAACAGTACAGTTTACATAACCAAATGTTGGGGGTAAAAGTGAACCTGACGCGTTTCGACCCGTTTTGATGGAGGGTCTTCCTCAGAGGTAATTTTGTCTGTTTGGAAGAGAAAGGGTAAGAACAACATATTGTAACAATACTTAATTTACATATATTTGTCTCCAATTGGCCTTTCACATCAGGGAGTGTAGTATATTATCATATTGTACTATGAAATATTTACCCAGTGTGTAAACTTCTTGTAGATTACTCCTTGTGTGTGATAGGGTTCCCTCTGGGTCGGTGTGCTCCGAGTCCTAGGTAGCGTCCCGCTACAACGCCCCCCAGCGGGCGCGCGGCAGGCGAGGCAATCCGACAACGGGACTTACGAGGGGTCACATCCAATGAGTAGGCTTCCCACGGGTCCGTACGTGGGCCAAGCAGGCAGGGGAGGGGATGGAAGGGGAGGAGGGGAAGAATATGGGGAAGGAAATGGGAATGGGGGTTCCTTGAGTTCCCCCGTTCTGCACACCTGTCGTAGGATCCAAGATCATATACTTAGATGTATGTCATAAGGGGTTGCCATTACGAATAAACAATGTCTGATACATTTGAAACAGTGGTAGGGAAAAATGAAATTGTAAAGTAAAGAGTGGTTATGCCATTTCCGTGTATTTCCAATGGTGCCGATTTGTATGTTACTGTATCTGAGCTCATGGCTAGAGAAAAGAAGGTAAGAGACCGAAGAGGAGAAGGGAGGGGAGAGGAGGGGGGGGGAAAGAGGGAAAAAGGGGGGAGGAAAAAGAGGGGGAGGGTGATGTGTGGCAAATGGGAAGTGGAGTGTGAGGGGGAGAGGGGGGGGGTTTGGGGAAAAAAAAAAAAAAAAAAGGGGAAAGGGGGAGGGGGGGGACGCTACCTAGGACTCGGAGCACACCGACCCAGAGGGAACCCTATCACACACAAGGAGTAATCTACAAGAAGTTTACACACTGGGTAAATATTTCATAGTACAATATGATAATATACTACACTCCCTGATGTGAAAGGCCAATTGGAGACAAATATATGTAAATTAAGTATTGTTACAATATGTTGTTCTTACCCTTTCTCTTCCAAACAGACAAAATTACCTCTGAGGAAGACCCTCCATCAAAACGGGTCGAAACGCGTCAGGTTCACTTTTACCCCCAACATTTGGTTATGTAAACTGTACTGTTGTAAAAGTCTTTTGTCTGTTAGTGTAAATCCTCTTGAAAAATTTCTGTATTGTTTTACTCATTTGGGACCCATGTCTCCTATTTTTACCTATATGTCACATGTGACACCTTTAATCCAATAAAGATTCATATTTAGAATATAACATTACCTTTCAGAGAACTTATTTCTTAAACGCTGCCTAAAAACCCCACCAATTCCTCTTGGGGGGACTCCTTCTTCTTTTTTTGCAAATGGGCATTGTTGACCCGCTTTTCCACTTACAGTAGCTGCGCATTTCTCGCCCTAGGCTTATACTCCAGTCAATGAGTTTTCCCATTTTTTTTGTGGTAAAATTAGGTGCCTCGGCTTATACTCGAGTATATACGGTATGTGTTTTAGCTTCTTTTTTTGATATGATGTTAATTTAGTAAAAAATACAGTTTTTATTAATTAACGCTTCTGTTTGAGTTTTTATGGTCCTTTTTAAACTCCCATTTTTTGAGGAACTTTTTTTCTTTTACATGTTGTACAAGGGCATGTGGACCTGAACCTTGTCTTTCCCACCCAATTAGTCTTTTCCACTTTTCGTCCACCCCCCCTAGATTTGGGGCTCAGGCACGGGGTTACTTAGTCCTCTCATTGTTGCTTGAAGCAGGGCGACCATCATGACTGTGTGTTGCAAAGCAGTGGTCAATACACTATAGTACTACATATATGCGATCGCAGCTATTCGCTGGCGCCCCCTGCATTAATCTGTGTTTATATCAGAGCTTCCTTGGTCCGTGTGTGTCCTCTGTGATCGCACAGAGCCTCCCCTCCATATTTCTGTGGATTTGCCTGGTTACTTTTCTTCATGCCTCTCTGGAGCTTTAAGAAAAGTGGTGGTCCTTGGAAATCCCCCTGAAGAAGCCAATGTTGGCGAAACCTGTTGGGATATAACCTCAAGTATAAATGTGATATTTATTATACTCTGATTTTTTTATTTTTTTTATTGAACCCAATTATTGTTGTTTTATTTATATGAATAAACTTTTTATTTTTATATAAAATGTATTCCTTGTAATAGTGGGCACCGCTTTAATCCCAACCATCCTGTTGCTACTATTTCCTCTCATTGTTTGTTGCAGATTTGTCTATTTCTCTGTTTTTGTTTATTGTTGTTGCCATAGTCTTATTGTCGCCTTGTTGGGTGTGTAGCCCAAATAAATTTGTTCTTCTCCAGCCTTGGCGTGTCTCGGAGGGTGTGGCATTGCCGCAACGGTTATTGTCATCCAGAATCGAGGAGACGCATCCAATCACTGACTCCTTTTTGGAGGTAAGTGCTACAAGGGGCTGTAAAGGGGAGGGATTTGGCCAGTATGAGACCAGAGAATGAAGGAAGCTTTGGGCCGCCATGGAGTGTGCTGAGAAATGCGCTACAAATCGCAGGAAAAGAAAGGCCCAAGTGGAAGTATGAGCCGAGACAAACGGGCCCCTAAAAGTATTTTTTATGCCCTTTTTTATGTAATTTAAAACCTTGAGTCTTTTTTAGGGGGCGGGGGGGTTAACCTGGACTTGCAGTATGATCCAGATTTTTAGGTGTATTTTATTATATTAGTATTAGGTTAATTTATGTGTAGAAATCTTTAGTCCAATATTTAGGGGAAGAAATGCAATATGTACATTTTTGTAGTTTGATTTGTTTTTGTTTTTTGTTTGTATTATTTATTCAATGCATTGTTGGATGCTATGTTTATTCTAGTATAGTGTTTTATTTGAATTTATGTTATTGTACATAATAATTTGTTGTTAGTGGTGACTGTTTGTTTGTTCTGTTTTTGCTTTGTTCTTTGATTTATGATTGTATCTTAATAGTTTCTCTTTGGGATTAACCACTTCCACCCCGAGCCGATTCTGGAATTCCCCTCCTACATGTAAAAATCGTAATTTTTTTTGCTATAAAATTACTTGGAACCCCCCAAACATTTATATATCATATTTTCTTTATTAGCAGAGACCCTAGCGAATAAAATGGCGATCGTTGCAATTTGTTCTGTCACATGATATTTGTGCAGCAATTTTTCAAACAGTTTTTTGAGTGAAAAAATACTCTTTCACGAATTTAAAGAAAAAAAAAAAAAAAAAACACAGTATTTACCCCAAATTTTTACCCCCAAAGATGTTATGCAGAGTAAATGGATGCCTAACATGTAATGCTTAAAAATTGCGCACACTCGTGGAATGGCTCCAAACTACGTAAAAATTGAATTGGTGAATGGCACCACCTTGCAATCATAGGAACTTCACCAGCACACCTTGGTACAGTGATAACCTTCTCCTTTATTACCAGGTATCTGGCAGACATTTTGGAATCTGTCATTTACAGGGGTCAATCGGTGCAGGAACCCACCCTCCCCAGACAAGTCCCCACCCCCTTAAAAGTGGAATCTCTGCTTATCTCCCCCCCCCCCCCCCCCGGTGCCACTTTTGGCACCTTTCAGGGGGGAACCTGTTTTTGACAGGTACCTGGCCCCACTTCCCGGGAGACCTGACTGCAGTGAGATGAGGCGAGGTCCCCCAGAAGTTCGGCGCTAACTTTTTTAATTCTGTCGTGGAGGGGGCTGGACCTTCTATTTAACATTTTCGCTGCCAGGCCTGCTGACAGCGCAGGGGGGGTTTATACACACACACACACACACACACACACACACACACACACACACACACACACACACACACACACACACACTCTCAAGGGCTGATTGTGATCTGGTTGTCAGATGGAAGCAATCTGGCGCCTCTGCAACCACCTTCCAAACCCCTCTGCCATGTATTCTGGGCTGTGTATGCCTGGACTGGCATGGCAGGTAGAGGGGAGGGAGCCTGTGTCCGGGAAGTGTCTGTCTGGAAATGGTAGGCTGTGTCTGAGAAGTGTCTCTCGGGGAAACGGTAGGCTGTGTCCGGGAAGTGTCTGTCCGGAAATGGTAGGCTGTGTCTGGGAAGTGTCTCTCGGGGAACGGTAGGCTGTGTCCAGGAAGTGTCTCTCGGGGAACGGTAGGCTGTGTCCAGGAAGTGTCTCTCGGGGAATGGTAGGCTGTGTCCAGGAAGTGTCTCTCGGGGAACGGTAGGCTGTGTCCAGGAAGTGTCTCTCGGGGAACGGTAGGCTGTGTCCAGGAAGTGTCTCTCGGGGAACGGTAGGCTGTGTCCAGGAAGTGTCTCTCGGGGAACGGTAGGCTGTGTCTGGGAAGTGTCTCTCGGGGAACGGTAGGCTGTGTCTGGGAAGTGTCTCTCGGGGAACGGTAGGCTGTGTCCGGGAAGTGTCTCTCAGAGAGCGGTAGGCTGTGTCCGGGAAGTGTCTCTCGGGGAACGGTAGGCTGTGTCTGGGAAGTGTCTCTCGGGGAACGGTAGGCTGTGTCCGGGAAGTGTCTCTCAGAGAGCGGTAGGCTGTGTCCAGGAAGTGTCTCTCGGGGGAACGGTAGGCTGTATCCAGGAAGTGTCTCTCGGAGAACGGTAGGCTGTGTCTGGGAAGTGTCTCTCGGGGAACGGTAGGCTGTGTCCGGGAAGTGTCTCTCAGAGAGCGGTAGGCTGTGTCCGGGAAGTGTCTCTCGGAACGGTAGGCTGTGTCCGGGAAGTGTCTCTCAGAGAGCGGTAGGCTGTGTCCGGGAAGTGTCTCTCAGAGAGCGGTAGGCTGTGTCCGGGAAGTGTCTCTCAGAGAGCGGTAGGCTGTGTCCGGGAAGTGTCTCTCAGAGAGCGGTAGGCTGTGTCCGGGAAGTGTCTCTCGGGGAACGGTAGGCTGTGTCCGGGAAGTCTCTCTGGTAATAGTAGCTTGTTTCCAGGAGGTCTCTCTCAGGAAACGACAGCCTGTGTGTGAGAAGTCTTTCTCGGGTAACAGCGACCTGTGTCCAGGAAGTCTCTCTGGGACGTGGGGCTGTGTCCGGGAAACCTCTTTCGGGGAAACAGTTGCCTGTGTGGGTGAAGCCTCTGTTGAGGGAACAGCGGTCTTTGTCCTGGAAGTCTCCCTCTGGGGAACAGCGGCCTGTGCCCGGGAAGTCTCCCTCTGGGGAACAGCGGCCTGTGCCCGGGAAGTCTCCCTCTGGGGAACAGCGGCCTGTGCCCGGGAAGTCTCCCTCTGGGGAACAGCGGCCTGTGCCCGGGAAGTCTCCCTCTGGGGAACAGCGGCCTGTGCCCGGGAAGTCTCCCTCTGGGGAACAGCGGCCTGTGCCCGGGAAGTCTCCCTCTGGGGAACAGCGGCCTGTGCCCGGGAAGTCTCCCTCTGGGGAACAGCGGCTTGTGCCCGGGAAGTCTCCCTCTGGGGAACAGCGGCTTGTGCCCGGGAAGTCTCCCTCTGGGGAACAGCGGCTTGTGCCCGGGAAGTCTCCCTCTGGGGAACAGCGGCTTGTGCCCGGGAAGTCTCCCTCTGGGGAACAGCGGCTTGTGCCCGGGAAGTCTCCCTCTGGGGAACAGCGGCTTGTGCCCGGGAAGTCTCCCTCTGGGGAACAGCGGCTTGTGCCCGGGAAGTCTCCCTCTGGGGAACAGCGGCTTGTGCCCGGGAAGTCTCCCTCTGGGGAACAGCGGCTTGTGCCCGGGAAGTCTCCCTCTGGGGAACAGCGGCTTGTGCCCAGGAAGTCTCCCTCTGGGGAACAGCGGCCTGTGCCCGGGAAGTCTCCCTCTGGGGAACAGCGGCCTGTGCCCGGCCTGTGCCCGTGAAGTCTGTCTCGGGGGAACAGCCACCAGTGTCCTGGAATTCTCATCTCCTCTCAGACACCGCTTATCAGAGCTGGTACAGCCTGCAGAGTGCACAGACTTCCCAAAATCTGCTGTTCACGCAAGGAGACAGGCCCTGACCATCAAGGAGGCTTTTCTCCTGAAATACATTTACATACATACACATTTTAACATACGCTTTATCAACTAATAAACATTTCAAATAGACCTCTCAGTGTTATGAATTTTTTTCTGCATTGTTTTTTATTTAGGCCTGTTGGCTTGAAAAATGATAGGACAGAATGTAACAGGTTTGCAACACGAGGGCCCCGTTCACACACAGTGATTTCTGGTTCTAAGATCAAAGCGCAAACCCACTCAACAACCAAAATCTCATGCTGGTAAATTGTGTCTGTTCACATATAAACTCTCAGGTTCCTGAAGCTCGATGCCTGCAGTGCAGAAAGGTACATGAGCTACTTTTGAAGTAGAATGGGGTGTTTTTGGCCCCTGAGACTTCAATGGGGATTCCTGAAATGAGCTAAAAAAAAAGCCTATCCTATCCTTCTCGAATTTTGCTTTCCATTGACCAAAACTGAAATGTTTAACCCTGAATGCACCTGAATATGCCTGAAAAATGCTTTAAAATGCACACAACTAATCTCCAAAATTGCCTTTAAATACTTGCGCTGTGCTGTAAATGCAGCCGTCATAACCCAATCTACCAGTGCCTATTCCCTGGCTATTAACCCCTTCAACCCCCTTTCTAATATTGTACAACCAATACAGTCCAGATAATTCTCCGCTATCTGTCTACAGAGATCAAATGACCACGCCAGTGGGGATGGAGGAGGATCAGAGTCACATGACTGAGAGGATACTAAACCTCACCCTGGAGATCATCTACCTGCTGATTGGAGAGGTGAGGAGGATTCTGGGCGGTCACATGACATCTCTCTATTAATAAAACACAGACCTGACCGGAGAGGTGAGGAGGATTCTGGGAGGTCACATGACATCACTTTTATCTCTAGTAACCATTTCAGTTCCAAGCTTGTTTACCCCCTTCATGACCAGGCCATTTTTTCTGATACGTCACTGTGTTTGTGCACTATAAACAAAAAGGGGGTTAAATGTATTCCTAAGTTGTGCTTTCTTACTGTGGGGGGAGGTGCTTCGACTAGGGGAAGACAAAGATCCGTGTTCCTGGTTGGCAAAAACACAGGATCAGTACCTTCCCCCTCTGACAGAACGGTGGTCTGCCTTGTTTACAAAGGTAAGACTGCCAGTCTGCTTTTTTTTCCCCAGACGATCGTCAGGTCCCAGCAGACATCGAGTCTGCCAGACTTGCTGATTACCTCACACTGTGTCCAATCACACTGGGAGCGGGTCGCCGGCGGTGCACCCCCTAGACCCAGAAGTATCGGTCATGTACTAGGTACGTGATCTAGCACAGAGCAGCCACCCTGCCGCAGTAAATGTACATAGGGCGGTCCGCAAGAAGTTAGTAAAACACAGACCTAACAAGGAGAGGTGAGGAGGATTCTGGGAATGTGACATATTACTGTTTTTGTTGAATAGAGTTTTCCTCCTGTGAAGTCTGGAGATCATTTGACCATCACAGTGCCTCCACCTCACTCCTTGACACCTGCGATAAAAAGCAATAAGAAGATTCTAGAAGTCACCAAGAAGATGATGGAGCTGCTGACAGGAGAGGTGAGCGGTGCTGGGAATTCTGGGAGATTGTCCAGTAACAGACAAGGGATGTGTCTGGATGGTGACTGTATCATTGTGTGTGTCAGGTTCCTATAAGGTGTCAGGATGTCACTGTCTATTTCTCCATGGAGGAGTGGGAGTATTTAGAAGGACACAAGGATCTCTACAAGGACATCATGATGGACAATCAGCCGCCCCTCACATCACCGGGTAAGAGGAGACTTTATTGTAAAGGAGAGAGCAGTACGGAGGCTCCACCTAGATCCCCCATCATCTGATAAACACATAGAAACAATGTATTCAGTCAGTGTGTGTGTTTCCTACAGATGGATCCAGTAATGGGAACCCACCAGAGAGATGTCCCCGTCCTCTGTATTCCCGGGATTCCACACAGGAAGGTCACACCATCCCCCACCATCATCAGGTAGATGAGGAACAATCACTGATAGTATCATTAGGATCTGTACATTATCTGCATTGTTACAATTTAGGTCATTTTATTTCAATATTCAGAGTGGAAACCTGAGAGAGTCTAAAGTTGATGTTGAAGAAGAGATAAAAGAGGAGGATGATGAGGATGACGTGGTAGAAGTGTCAAAGTTTCCAGAAGGACACAAAGATCTTTACGTGGACAACACTGAGCCACCTAATATGAGGAACCCACCAGAGAGAAGCCCCCGTCCTCTGTATTCCCGGGATTCTACACAGGAAGGTCACACCATCCCTCACCATCATCAGGTAGGTGATAACAATTATTGGTAGTTTTGTTTTATACACAGGCATTTTTATAATGAATGTTTTATTTATCCAGAAAGGAAACATTGGGGATACTCATGTTGGTATTAAAGAAGAGTATAAAGAGCATGATGAAAAGTATGGTGTGTTGGAGGAGTTTTCAGAAGGACACAAGGATATGATGAAGCCACCTAATACCAGGAACCCACCAGAGAGATGTCCCCGTCCTCTGTATTCCCAGAATTCCACACAAGAAGATCACACCATCCCTCACCATCATCGGGTAGGTGGAGTTGAGGGTCTGGAACATAAAATGATTGAACACTCTGACATGTGGAGATGATGTGTTGACTCTACTAGGTATGAGCTTTGGGTTAGGTTGACCACAAGTTTGACACAAACCCAAGCTTTCAAATTTGGCCAGTTTGCCTGCCAGCCAAACCTCCAACTGCTGAAGACCAAAGTAATTAATTTGGTGGCATTCTAACTATTGACACTAAACATTCACTTCCCTCTAAGGGCCATGGTTGCAAGGATTCTGACAGCCACCGGCATCCTAGCAACCAATGACACTGTGTGGATTGCACAGAGTCTTTGGTTGATAAGACATAGACAGTCACCTATCCTTATTGGCTGTTATGTTGCATGCACTCTCCAGCATTCTAGCAACCAATGATTCATTTGCTATGAAGCAATAACAGGAGAAGATCACTTGTAGGAGAAAAGGAAGCACACACCGGGAAACTGCCTGATAAAGTGTATGATAATTAAGCTTCAACATGTCTCCTCCAAAGCCTCGCCCCTCTAATGCGTTTCACCCTCTTACAACAGACTTAATCGTAGAACGCTACCATTAACCCCATGAGAGGGGCATGGCTTGGGAGGAGAGAAGATGAAACCTATTTGTCCCATTGTGTGCTTCTGCTTCACCTTTTGAAAGGTTGCCTGATCACCCTGAACACCCTGTTATTACCTAAGGAAGTGTCTGGAGTCACCATGTTGATACACTGGGGCTTGGAGTGCCGTTTTTTTGTTTATATGGGTCACAAGGAGAAGATCGCTGTTGTGTGGGTTGTCGTGTTTGTGTCAGCAAGTCATTGGGGCATCACTATTGCAATTGACATTTTACATTGTGGGACTCTTTTGGGATGGGGGCTATAAGGCAATTGTGGATGTTATTTTCTGCCATTCTGTTGGGTTAGGATGAAGATCTGCCTAACATGAAAGTTGAGGGTGAAGTAGAAGAGACGCATGTGAGGGATGATCAGCAACATATGCAGGAGGCTTGGATGACGAGGATATTCAAAGAGGAGGACACTCCTACAGATATCAGCACAGGTGATCCATAATATATTCTGTTATCTCTGCTTTTTAATAGGCCAGTAAAAGGTTTTGCTGGTTGTAGCTCCACCCTAGGCTGAGGTCCACTTTGTGGGCTTTCCTATGGGGAGAGCTACAGCTGGCACTGCAGCCACTTCCCTATCCGTTCTGCAGCCCTGTGCCTCCTCCAACTTTTTTTTTTTCACAGTTCAATGTGCCTCCTCAACTTTACTCTGCTACTATATTTGTACTGTACAGCTTTAACATTAGATGAACTGTAAAAGGGCTGAGCCCAGATCCAGCCGCCATGCTATTCAAGGGAGAAAAACGAGTCTAGCAGCTGTGTACTTATGATGTTTTGAATGTTGCCATATGGAGACAATTGCTGTCTTCACAAAAACACAAGCCCACAATAACACAAGCCAGCTACTACATTAGTCTCCCTTGAAAAACCTAGCCCAGACCTGCCCACCATCTATATCCGGGAGAGGGACTAGTGTAGTAGCTGGCGTGTGTTTTTGTGAATGACAACGATCTTGTCCAGCTGTCGTCAGTTACAATAATACAAGCTGACAGTTACTACTCTGCTACCTCTTCCCTGAATCAGGTGAATGTGTCTTGGCTCAGTTTCCGGTCTTAAATAGTCCCAAGCTATTCCAGGGAGAGAAACTAGTATTGCAGCTGTGTACAAAGTGATTTGAAGAATCCATTTTGGGCTATTTGCCCTCTTTTACTCCAAATAATTGTTTCTATATAGTATAGCAGCTGTCGACTTATGTTGTTTTGAATAATGGACAGTGAGACGATTGCTGTCTTCACAAAAACACAAGCCTACTTTTAGGGTTGCACTGATAATGAGCATTTGCACGAGTACTTTTAAACGTTCTGATGCTTGATCCAATACCTCCTGGCGTCCTTAGCGTAATAGCGTAGCAGGGGGGGGGGGGGGGCGGCCAGCCTCACAGATGATCGGTGCGGCAATGGGGGCAGTTACAAGCACCGATCTCCCTGTATAGCTTTTCTGACAGCTGCTTCTCCCACCTCTCCCTCCCGCAGCTGTCAGCTGCTTTATTGGAAGCTATACAGGGAGATCAGTGCTTGTAACTCCCCCACCACTGCACCGAATGTCCCCTGTGTCCTCCTCCGGCTCTCTGGGTCCTCCTCCGGTCCCCCCAATCCTGGATCTGTCAGGATGGAGAGCAGAGGAAGGAGGCGGCAAATCTGTCATTTACTGCCTCATTCCTTTTCTGAATGCACAGAGCCAGTGATCACTGACTCTCCATTCATAACTGAGTTTTAAAAACTGTTTCCTCTGCTTCAGTTTATGAATGAACAGGAGCCTCTGTCTCCTGTCCATTCATCTATAGTGCAGCTGATGCTGCTAGAAAGGGATGGGGGAATCTGTGTCCTCAGTCCCTTTCCTTGTTTCAAAAGGGAGATGCCAGGGGTCCGTTTGACCCCTGATATCTCACCAAAGTCCCCCCCCCCCCCCCCCCCACAGGGCTGATTAAAAAAAAAAAAGAAAGAATTGTAATAAATGTTTAAAGGTTAAATGGTAAAAATAAAAAATAAAATAAAAAAAACTTTGACACTGTCCCCTCCCCCCCCCCCCCAAAAAAAAGAAAGCATTGTAAAAACAAATTAAACAAAAAAAATTGTAAAAAAGTAAATAAATTAAAAACTGACACGGTCCACGCCTCATCAGTGGCCATCAGTGCTGCATATTAGTGCCTCGTCATCAGTGCCACCTATCAATGCCGCATATTTAGTGTCACTGTCTCATGACATTAAAAAAAGTATCGGTATCGGCGAGTACTTGGAAAAAAAGTATTGGTACCTGTACTCGGTCTTAAAAATTGGTATCGGTGCAACCCTACCTGCTATTACACTAGTCTCCCTTGAGCCCAGACCTGCCCACCAGCTTTATCTGGGAGAGAGACTAGTGTAGTAGTAGGCATGTGTTTTGTCAGCTTGTGTTTTTGTGAATGAAAGCGATCTTGTCTAGCTACCTTCATTTACAGCAAAACAAGCTGACAGTTACTTCTCTGCGCCCTCTTCCCTGAAGCAGGTCAATGTGTCTTGGTTCAGTCTCGGCCTTAAATAGCTGTCAGCTATTCCAGAGAAACTAGTATAGCAGTTGTCTTGAATGATGTATAATGAGAAGATTGCTGTCATCATGAAAACACAAGCTATACACTATTTTCCTTTGGAAAACAGCCCAGACCTGCCCACCAGCTTTATCTGGGAGAGAGACTAGTGTAGTAGCTGGCATGTGTTTTTGTCAACTTGTGTTTTTGTGAATGACAGCGATCTTGTCCAGCTACCTTCATTTACAACAAAACAAGTTGACAGTTACTACTCTGCGCCCTCTTCCCTGAAGCAGGTGAATGTGTCTTGGTTCAGTCTCCGGCCTTAATTAGCTGTCAGCTATTCCAGAGAAACTAGTACAGGGGGTCCCCTAGTTACAAACATCCGACTTACAAACGACTCCTACTTACTTACAAACGGGGGGGGGACAACAGGAAGTGAGAGGAAATCTGCCCCCAGGAAGGGAAATTCACTCCGGTAAGAGTTATTATGGGAAAAAGGTACCTCCACTGATGCCCCCAAAGCCCGATACAAATCGAAGGGAGAACGAAGATTCGCAGTACAGGGACCCCGGCTATGGAATGCTCTACCGAACAACATCCGCTTGGAAGAAAACCATCAGGCCTTCAGGAAAAAACTCAAGACCTACCTCTTCTAAACATGGCATCACAACAAGAGCAGACAAGCGCCTTGAGGCGATTAAGTTCGCAGTTGTAGCGATATACAAATCATTCATTCATGCTTTTTTATCAAGGCTTGTTTCCACAACAACCCAAAATTTTCAAAATCCAATTTTCATTGGGACAGGAAGTGAGGTGAAATCTTCTGAACAGGGGCACAGACAGCAAAACAAACATTACAGGGGTGTTAACCCTTCCCTATGCTTTACAAAAAGCTTAAAAATACTTTTTCTGGCTGGAATTACACTTAAAAAAATGTACCTGTTCCGACTTACAAACAGATTCAACTTAAGAACAAACCAACAGACCCTATCATGTTTGTAACCCGGGGACCCCCTGTATAGCAGTTGTCTTGAATGTAATGAGAAGATTGCTGTCATCATGAAAACACAAGCCATACACTCTTCTCCTTTAGAAAACAGCCCAGACCTGCCCACCAGCTTTATCTGGGAGAGAGACTAGTGTAGTAGCTGGCATGTGTTTTGTCAGCTTGTGTTTTTGTAAATGACAGCGATCTTGTCCAGCTACCTTCATTTACAATAAAACAAGCTGACAGTTTCTACTCTGCTCCTTCTTCCCAAAAGCAGGTGGATGAGTCTGGGCTTAGCCTCAGGTCTTAAATGGGAAATAATTAAGGTGTACATATTTGAACAGTGAAAAATACTATGTCGTTGTGTCTTTTGGAGGTTTTTTACAAGCTTCCTCATCCTCTGGTAATACTTCTTTAAGTAAACTAACCCTGTCTTGTTGATCGATTTTGTTTTTTTTGTATATTTTCAGCACACGCCAGCGAGATGCTCTCCAAGGATCGTCTCACTTTATCTCCAGTTTGTAAAATGGAAGATGAGGACATCACACCAGATTGTCTTTTCTCCTACCCAATGAACTCAACTACCAATGATGGCTTTCACAGAGTGGATAGACCTTTTATGGGGAATGGTGTTAGAATCAAGGGGGAGAAGAATCCTGATTATGGGGAAAATTTGAATTCCGATTTAAGTCCTAATGCCCATAAAAGCTCAGAAGAGCTATATACCTGTTCTGAGTGTGGGCACTGTTCACAGAAATCAGAACTCGCCATTCACTACAATTCTCTTACAAAGGAGAGGTTATATTCCTGCCCTGAGTGCGGGAAAGATTTTTCAGAGACGTCCCATTTTCACACAGAGAGGTTTCAAATCGGCGACAAGCCATTTTCCTGCGCTGAGTGCGGGAAATGTTTTTCAGGGAAGGCCTACCTTCTGGTACATCTAAGATCTCACACCGGGGAGAGGCCTTTTTCCTGCACCGAGTGCGGGAAAGGGTTTTCACGGAAGTCCATTCTTAACATGCATCGGAGATCTCACACGGGGGATAGGCCATACGCCTGCCCTGAGTGCGGGAAATGTTTTTTACAGAAAAAACATCTGAACACACATCAGAAGTCTCACACGGGGGAGAAGCCGCATTCCTGCCTTGAGTGCGGCAAATGTTTTTCGGAGAAGTCGCCTCTTCGCAGACATCAGAGGATTCACACTGGGGAGAGGCCGTATTCCTGCCCCGAGTGCTGGAAATCTTTTGCCCAGAAATCAGACCTGGATAGACATCAAAGGTCTCACAGAGGGGAGAAGCCGTATTCTTGCTCTGAGTGCGGGAAATGTTTTTCAGAGAAGTCCAGCCTTAACAAACACCAGAGGACTCACTTGGGCGAGAAGCCGTATTCTTGCCCTGAGTGCGGGAAATGTTTTGCACAGAAATCAGATGTTGGTAGACATCAGAGGTCCCACAGAGGGGAGAAACCGTTTTCATGCCCTCAGTGCTGGAAATGTTTTTCACAGAAGGCCAATCTTTATAAACACCAGAGGGCTCACTTAGCTGCGAAAATGCAATCCTGAAGTGCGTGAATTTTTTTTTTTATTATTTTTTTTTTTTTTGTGGACATATTAACTTTCTGAAGATCAGATATTTTACACAGGGGAGAAGCCACATTTCCTGCCTTGAGTGCAGGAAATGTCTTCTTTTCTGAATCATATTTTGCTGTACATCTCATACCGGGAAGAAGCACACCTTCATACAGTATACACCTCCGAAAACACAAGTGATCTTTCATTCTTCATAATATAAGAGAAACACTTTGCAAGGGAACTGACATAGTTTGTTAGGAAAGAGGGAAAGGGGGTGTGTCACTACTGGATGCGTTCCTCCTGCAGTGTATTCTGATCTCCCCTGCTCCTCTGTAGAATCACCAAAGGCTAGATATTGCTTATGAATAAAGAGTAAAGGGAGATCAGTCCTAAACAACAGGGTGGGCAATTTCAGTACAAGAGTTGTGCCATCAACAAAAACAGGCAGTTGTATTTACTTGGAGTGCCACCTGCTGGCTTTATATGATTTTTTTTCAGATGTAACTCTTCATATTGAAATAAAATAAACAATATATACCCTAAGGGAAGTGAATGTTAATATCCTCCAGAGTGCAACATTACATTACTTAAAGCGGGGCTGCACTGCCTCCAACGTTTTTTTTTTTTTTTTTTGTGACATCTATAAACAAATTAGTTTTGAACTTTGTTACTTACATGTCCCGTTTTTTGAAGTTTTCCCATTGCTTTTTTTAGAATCTAAGAACGCTTTATAAAAATCATCTACATCGTTGTCATCTTGCCTGTGGGCATGTGAAGTCCACAGGCATTCTCTTCCTGGATTCAGTGACGTGCATCTCCCAGAATGCAACGCCCATTCTATCTAAGATCTCGCGCATGCGCAGTAGTATTTACATAGGAGCGCCGTCAACAGCTTCTGTTGCCATCGCAACGGGCGGCGTTGTCATAAGTCCCGCCCCGTTGTGATGGCAGATAGAGCGGACAATCGTCGAGGAGAGAGCCCTCGTTTGCAATGGCGGTTTTTGAACCGCCCTCTCAACGTGACTGTCGTAATGACGTCACTTCAGGGTTCTAAAACGCGCCTGGGAACAAGAAAAAAGGATCCCAGGAGACAGTGCGGCACAAAGGAAGTGTCGTAATAGCCGCACCAACCCCGCCCATACCCGCAATCCCCCGAACCCGGAAATGGCCAAGATCCGCAGAAAAAAAAAAAAAAAGGTACCGTATATACTCGAGTATAAGCCGACCCGAATATAAGCCGAGGCACCTAATTTTACCACAAATAACTGGGAAAACGTATTGGCTCGAGTATAAGCCTAGGGTGAGAAATGCGCAGCTACTGTAAGTGGAAAAGAGGGTCAACAATGCCCATTTGCAGCCTCATTGTGCCCATTTGCAGCCATAGGTCCCTCAAACTTGGTAGTTAAGGGTTACTAAATGCCCCCTAGCTGCAGCCAAAATTTGGGTCTCTGGACCCAAAGGGACATCCTCCCATTCTTGCCGTGCATGTGCGGGGTGATCGATAGTAAATTGTGTCCGTAGGACATCACTGATCGGTGTAAAGAGCCAATGACAGCAGCTCTTTACCACACGATTGGCTGTGTCCAATCTCAGCTGGTCACGTAAAGACACTTGCTGGTGTTATCAGCATTCCATTCCTCGCTCTGTCACAGTGTGAGGAGAGAGTCGGTAACCAGCTAGTGTGAATGGGGACATCTACACTGATAATTAGTGCAGCCCCAACATACCTCATCAGTGCCAACCAGTGAGTATCAGTACTGCCTATCAGTGCACCCTCATCAGTGGTGCCTTTCAGTACTGCCTATCAGTGCCTCTTCATCAGTGCAAGCTGAATGTTTATCACAGACCTCAGAGCAACGCAGCATATTAGAGCTCTTTCCCTCCTCCTCCTGTTTATGTGCAGGAAAGCATCACACCCAGGTAGGAGGAGGTGGCGGGTTCCTCCACTTTGCACCGTGTGAGAGGGAGCCGGCCGTTAGAGATGCCTGCTGATAAATAGAGATGTGCTGCCATGTGGGACCCCAGGCACACAGCACAAGTGTGGGCAGATCTTACTGGTGACCACGGCTTCTGAGCTCCTGCTGGGTATGTCCCTGGATCCAAGTACCTACCTGATTCCTACACTGACCTACCTGTCCACTGAGGAGCCGAGGGGACGAATTGGGCGATATCTGCATATAGCGCCCACCACCTTTAGGTGGGTGCTAGTAGGTAGATGTTAGGAGAAATTGCCAGTGCCTTACTGTTTCTTGTTTAGACCTGGTTGTTTGATTTGGGTTTGGGGAGGAGCAGTAGAATAGAGGGGGGTGTGACCACCTGTACTTCACCCTGGAAGACCTCCCTTACTTCTCCAGAGAAATGTTCTGGAAAGGAGGCGGGGTAGGGACTGAAGAGTGTATATGGCCCTGGCGCAATCATTAATTTGTATGGGCGGGGCGGGGCGGGACATACATATATACTGAGGTCACATGCTTCCTGGGGGAGATGGGAAGAGACGAGGTCCAGAGGAACTTCACAATGTGACCTCAAGGAACAGGCTCAATGGCCTGGGGGTTCAGAGACCTCCAGCGCTGGCAAGCAGGAATCTAACCGGAGGGCCTGGGGGTTCAGAGACCCCCAGCGCCGGCGAGCAGGAATCTAACTGGAGGGCCTGAGGGTTCAGAGACCTCAGCGCTGGCGAGCAGGATTCTAACTGGAGGGCCTGAGGGTTCAGAGACCTCAGCGCTGGCGAGCAGGATTCTAACCGGAGGGCCTGGGGGTTCAGAGACCTCAGCGCCGGATGGTTCAAACCCACAAGCTGCACAAGAAATACTGGGAAAGGAACCAGGCATCCCGGCCGGGATGTACCATTTCACAAGAAGCGGAAAGTAGCTGCAAAGCGGATGAAGTAGACCGGGGTTGACCTGGACTTTCCTGAACTGGTCTGGGGAGGATCGCAGGAGGTGAGAAGGACAGGTGAGGCCTGGGACTTCTAGCTTTCCAATTGACTAAGATGTCTTTCAGAGGGGCATCGGCCAGTTCGTTAAGGGAAAGGGACTCAGCTACTCAAGGGAAACAACAAGACGAATAGGCAGCTCATACTTCCTTATACTACTGATGACATTATGGACCGCAGCAAGAAAATAAATGTTCAATGTACTGTTGTGTCTGTTGTGACTTGTGTGGGGTGGAAGAGCGGGGTTAAACCAGCAGTACTGTAATGAACTACACCAGCAGCTCCCAAGGGAGTAGTGCGCTACATGCAGATGAGGATGGTGATGTAGATGGGGGCGATGTTGTGGATGGCCTTGTATGTTATGGTTAGCATTTTGAATTTTACACGGTGGGGTAGGGGCAGCCAGTGAAGGGATTGGCAGAGAGGGGCGGCAGTCACGGATCGATTAGTGAGGTGTATTAGTCTAGCAGCAGCATTCATAATAGACTGAAGGGGGGAGGAGCCTGTGTAAGGGTAGGCCACTGAGGAGAGTGTGGCAGTAGTCAACGCGGGAAATAATCAAGGAGTGAATAAGTTGCTAAAACAAGTCCCATCACTGGCGTCAGTGTAGGGTTGCCACCCCATCCCTTTAACCACTTCAATACTGGGCACTTAAACACCTTCCTGCCCAGACCAATTTTGAGCTTCCAGCGCTGTAGCACTTTGAATGACAATTGCGCGGTCATACAACACTGTACCCAATTTTTCCCACAAATAGAGCTTTCTTTTGGTGGTATTGGTGATCACCTCTACGGTTTTAGTTTTTGCTAAACAAATAAAAAAATGGCAAAAATTTTGAAAACATTTTTTTTTTGTTTCAGTTTCAAAACGTTGTAAATAAGTACGTTTTCTCCTTCACTGATGGGGCTTCACTAACGGGCACTGATAAGGCGACACTGATGGACACCAATGAAGTGGCACTGATGAGGTGGCATTGATGGGCACTGATATGTGGCACGGATAGGCGACACGGATTGGCACTGATAGCTGGCATGGATAGGCGGCACAGATGGGCATGGATAGGCGGCACGGATGGGCACTGATAGGTGGGATGGATGGGCACTGATAGGTGGCATTGTTTTGTACTGATGGATGCCAATCAGTGATGCCCATTGTGGGCACTGTGTGTCATCCCTGGTGTCTAGGGTGACATACTTGGTGCTGGCTGCTGGGCATCCCTGGTGGTCTGGTGGCATCCCTGGTGGTCCAGTGTGGGCATCCTCGGGGAGCTGCGCTGATAATCGATCAGCACAGACCCCCCCCCCCTGTCAAAGGAGCAGCCAATCGGCTCTCCTCTACTTGCGTCTCACAGACGCGAGTGAGGAAAATCTGATCACCGGCTCTTCCTTTTTACACTGTGATCAGCCGTGATTGGACACTGATCACGTGGAGACTCTTTACCAAGATCGTAGTTGCAGGTGTCAGACTGACACCCTGTAACCACGATCGCCGCAATGTGCGCCTCCAGGGGCGCGCAGCGGCTCAAAATCCTGAGGACGTCATGTGGCGTCCGGTCAGGATTTTAAACCCACTTTGCCGACGTCTATTGACAATAGGGCGGGCGACAAGTGGTTAAACCCGAAAACATATGAATTACACGGGTTCTGAGGCTAATTTAATGCTGATAAGGCACCAAGTGAGTTTAATTACCACCTTAATCAGCCACAGAACCTGTGTAATTAATATGTGTTCAGTTTTAAAGGGATGAGGTGGCAACCCTATGTCAGTGGGATAAAATAAGCCCCATCATTGGTGTCAGTGGGATAAAATAATCCCCATCATTGGTGTCAGTGGGATAAAATTAGCCCTCCAGTTCCTCTAAACTCCACAAGGTGATGATCTCACATATTCTGAGCTAGAACTGTCTCTATGAAAGACAGACAGGAAGTGATGTCATGTACAGACAGGAAGGTGCGGGTGAGAGGTAAGTCGGGAGGAAGTGGCAGTAGAGGAGGTAATAAGATCTTGTTTTCTATTTACACCCAGTAACCCCCCCCCCCCCCCCCCCCCCCCCCCGTCATGTCCGTCCTCTTCCTCCATAGTCACTGTGACGTCTTTTATCTCCAGCAGATGATGATGTCAGAATGTTTGTACTGAAATAATGAAATAGTATTGTAATGATGAAAATATGCAAATCTTTGATTTGGGAGATTTCCAATTTTCTACCAATACCAACAAGAAATTCAAGTTCGTTTTATCCGCGCTATTTTGAAGACAAGTGACACAAATGATAATGCTTAAAAATATATATTTATTAACTAAAATTACAGTGCAAAATAATATCAGGTGTATATTTCATGATTAAAACTATTTAAATGGATAAATGTATACTTCTACATATCAGAGATAAATGATGATAAAGATAATATTATTCACATTTCTGTTATTCGACATCTTAACTTTCTGAAGATCAGAGATTTTACACAGGGGAGAAGCCACATTCCATGCCTTGAGTGCAGGAAATGTCTTCTTTTCTGAATCATATTTTGCTGTACATCGGAGATCTCATACCGGGAAGAAGCACATCTTCATACAGTATACATCTTCGAAAACACAAGTGCTCTTTCATTCTTCATAATATAAGGGAAACACTTTGCAAGGGAACTGACATAGTTTGTTAGGAAAGAGGAAAAGGGTGTGTGTCACTACTGGATGCGTTCCTCCTGCACACTGCATGGGAGATCAGAATACACTATTCTGATCTCCCCTGCTCTTCTGTAGAATCACCAAAGGCTAGATATTGCTTATGAATAAAGAGTAAAGGGAGATCAGTCCTAAACAGGGTGGGCAATTTCAGTACAAGAGTTGTGCTATCAACAAGCACAGGCAGTTGTATTTACTTAGAGTGCCACCTGCTGGCTGAAAGTGGTTTATATGATTTTTTCAGATGTAACTGTTCATATTCAAATAAAATAAATAATATATACCCTAAGGGAAGTGAATATTGATATCATCCAGAGGGCAACATTACATTACTTAATTGCAACAATCAAAAATCACTCTTTACGTTTGTAACCTCCTGGTATATTTGTGTCATGAGGGCCACGTTCCTTAAGTGTGAGATCGCAGTAGTGGGGAGGCCTCCCTTGCATCTCGGGCCGTTAAAGCCTCTGGAGATGGAGACCGTGCAAGCCTTAGTCCTGGATCCTAGCCGAGGTCAAGTCCAGTTGGGCAACGAAGCATAAAATGGTTAATTCAGAAGAAGAATGGTCAAGATCCAAGCCGGGGTCGGCTCCAATCTGGCATCTGAGTACAAAAGGGGCAAAGAAGTAGACCCCCAGATGATGCCTGTATGAGGCGAAACGCGTCGGAACTCGGTTAGCTGTTACCACTGCATTACCAGTAGACCATTATATGCTTTTACATGTCGTTTTAAATGTGAGTACCCATTTTTATATGCTTTGTCAAAATAAATCCCCTATGGTATTACACTACGTGGCTCCATTTTTCTCTTTATCGGTCCCACTAATTTGAGCACTACCAGTGGTATAACATCCATTATCCCTCCATCCTGAGAGTTCTTTGGATATATCCAGTGAAGGATCTTGTCGTTTGGCACCATCCCCAAGTAGATGCTCCCACGGGTGTAGTGACACCAACTGCCTTTTGTGACCCATACGGCGTAAGCCTATCTGAGTTCACGCTATCTGGTAAGCGCATTCCCAAGAGGTGGTGGACTGCAACAGACAACTTGCACCAAGTCACCTGTTATATATTTCTTAACGCACCAATGTTGAATTTATGTCACTATTAGGTGGTATTTTTAGCTTAGATCACTATTTGTAACACACATTGCTATATGGTTTTGTTTATATGGTGATATATATTCAAGATTTTTCTACTGTCATATTTATTGTATATGTGATCTATGCGATTATGTGATTAGTAGGTCTACCAACCCTTTCCATATATATGATCTTTTGATTCACAATCCATTTGATTTATCATATTTGTTTGTTCACTATTTTTAGTGACACACATTCATATCTTAATTTTTATTTTTGGATACTGTATCATAATTTAGTATCATCACTTTTAGACATTGATTGTTATTTTTCGTGCTCTATGAGCGCCGCACTTTTTTATATTTAAATTTTATTCACTCATTACAGTTACCTGTTGTGCAGGCCGCTAGTATACATATATTTTTCAATATCTTTATAAGACAGCGCAGTTTTTCTTTCCTTTTGCACTAAAGAAGTAGAATGGTTAAGGTACAAATCAGAGGTCAAAGGCAAGCAGAGCAATTAAGAGTAGTCAAATAGGTTTCCAGGTCACAACAGGTTCAGACAGATCACACACTAGCACAGGAACAAGGGGGGACTGAAGATAATCCAGAAATTTGGCAGTGTCTGGGCTGGGCTTATATAGGGAAGTTTGATGTCACTTCCTGTGCACCTCCTGGGCATTTTCCCGCCTTTTTCCATCAGGTTGAGGTCACTTCCTGTGCACGTCCTGGGCATTTTCCTGCCCTTTTCCATCAAATCTTCTGAATTGAAAATAAGATAATAGAAAAAAAATTGAATAGAAAGAATATAACAGTATAACTATCTTCCAAAATTCTAATTTAGAATAGAATAAAAAAGAATAGAATAGAAAAAAAACGATAGAATATAACCATCTTCCAAAATCCGAACAAAATGGCGGTAGCAGCGTTCTGAGCTGGGAGCGGAGGTCTGACCGACGGTGAAGCAGGCGTCCACATCCTGCTCTTGCTTGATCATCAGCAAGTCTCAGCAAGGGTTGGAAGGCTGGTGACAAGATGGAAAGGGAGGAGAGGCCCTCAGCGGCCGCAGTATTAGAGGAGACCACAGGGGGTGAGTCGACCTAGCTGGCAGGGGTAATGATGGGGAGAGAGACCCCTGACTCTTACTCCTGCGGGACATAGCAACGGGGGCATTGCTTTCTAACTTACATATGTGTCTCTTATAGGGGAGGATGGTACTGCCCAAGTGGTCGTCAGCTGTCCTTCCCGCTCTAAGAGATGCGGATATTGTAATGATAAATTACCACAGGATCACTCTAAACCTTTTTGTTAAGTGTATCCACAAGCTAGCGGCAAAGGAAACCTCTCAGGTTATGAAACTTTCTCTCTGTTCAGTCGGAGATGCTGTCAACTCTTAAAGCCTTCCCAGCAATCCTCAAAGCTAGGGACCCTGAACCCCACACTAGCAGAGAGGGTTCCCTCCTCTAACCGAGCAGACATAGACGTCTTCCCTCTCAGGATTCTGAGGAGGAGGAGGTTGAATCCCCTGAGCAGAGTGGTTCTGATGAGGCCATGGAGGACAGTCAGGAGGAGGACTCCAGACCAGGTAGACATATCTTTGCCGCTGATGATATGGATGGCCTACTTAGGGCAGTGTATGCGTCAGAAGAAATTCAGGAACCCGCAACCCCAATCCAAGTTCCTCCCGACCTGCCAGGCCCTTAAGGATATCATCCTGAGGGAGTGGAAGGAGTCTGAAAGAAAACTTTTGAAGTTTAAAACATGGAAACATAGGTGCCCTTTTAAAGGAGGAAGAGTGACTCTTTATGACACCTAGATTAGATGCTTCCCTGGCCCAGGTGTCCAAGCAATCCAACCTCTCATTTGACGATGCAGGCAACATTAGGGGCCAGATGGATCGACGAACCGAGACCCTCTTACGCAGGGCCTTGGAAGCTAATGCAGCGGCTATGAGTCCTGCCTTGACTTCGGCTTGTGTGGCAAGGAACGCAGACATGTGGGTCACCAAACAAATGGATAATGTATCGCAAACCTCTAAGTCCAAACAGCTCTTGGACTCTTTAGAGGTGATTGGTAGGGCAGTAGCCTACCTGGCAAATGCAGCAGTGGAGACGGTGTGTACAACCACTAATGCCCCGTACACACGGTCGGAAAATCCGACGGGAAAAGTCAGATCGGATTATGTTGTCGGAAAATTCGATTGTGTATGGGCTCTATCAGACTTTTTCAGTCGGAAATTCCGCCGGAAAAAATTTGAGAGCAGGATCTCAAATTTTCTGACAAAAAAATCCAATCAGACTTTTTCTGATTGTTTGTAGAGAATTCCGATTAGACAAAGTGCCACGCATGCTCAGATCAAATAAAGAGACCAAAGCTATTGGCTACTAGCCTGAACGTAGTCCCGTCGTAACGAACGAACGTCATCACGTTCCGAACGATCGGATAAAAAATATCCGACCGTGTGTACAAGGCATAATACTGGTGCCCTTTTGAATTCCGCAAGGAGAGCCTTGCAGAAAAAAACCTGCAGCTATGGTCTTTTACTGGACGAAATTCCGATTGTGTGTACCCCGCTTAAGGTTCTACTATTCCTCAGGCATAAAAAGGGAAATAATGGTGCAATGACTAACCATACATTATAGTAACAATCAAGTAAAATGAAAATCAATGATAATATATAATGTGTATGTATGTAGATAAAGTCCCGTCAATGAGAAATGGGGTGGTTAAAAAATAGTTTGCGGCAGCTCCCTCTGGAGTAGAAGCAAATACTCTGGAAGACAAATGAAGAAAAGACAAGGTGCGCCAATCTAAGTGCAGTATGTATTAACACGTTAATGAAGATAGTAAAAGGTGGCCGAGTGGGGGCGTGGCCTGGACGGCATGGAGTGAGGAGTGCTGAGTGGGAGCTCCGCTTGCCCGAGATCCGTTTTCAACTATCCTGCGGCCACATATCCTTCTAAACTACACCTGCCGAGGCTGAGTGAACTCCCGACTACCTGGGGAACATGTCGCCACCAAAAGCGGCCAAAGATACAGCTGCAAAGCTGGCCAAGTACCGCCACGCGGGAAAGGAGGCCGTGGGGGAAGATGGCGCCGAGTCCTCCTCGGCGGGAGATACAGCGGCGGAGGACACAACGCGCGTGCTGGAAGCAATCTCAGACTGTAAGAGTACCCTCACGTCTAAAATCGAGGAGATTAAGGTGGACGTGTCATTGATCCGCCAAGATCTCCAGAAACTGAGAGACCGGGTCTCGGAAACGGAGCACCGAATAAGCAGGGTGGAGGACGAAGTGCCGCCACTACAGACGACGACCGAACGGCTCCAACACCAGCTTAACATGGTGCTAGTGAAACAAGACGACGTTGAGAATCGCCTACGCAGATGCAATCTGCGATTCGTGGGACTGCCGGAGGGCTCGGAGGGCCCTGACCCCCCCACGTTTCTGGAGAACCTGCTTATCAAGACCTTTGGCCGGGCTGAATTCTCCACGTCGTTCGTGGTGGAGCGGGCGCATAGACTGGCATCCAAACCTCCCCCCCAAGGCGCACCTCCAAGAACCTTCATAGCCAAGCTACTAAACTTTCGCGACAGGGATGCTGTCCTCCGCCTCACGAGAACGAAGGGGAACATACCGTTCCACAACGTTGAAATCCGAGTGTTTCCCGACTTTTCTGCCGAGGTGCAGAAGAAAAGAGCACACTTCAACGAAGCCAAGCGTCAGCTAAGGATCCGACACTACGCATACGCCATGCTCTACCCGGCGAGGCTCCGCGTGACTGGAGAAGACCGAGCGCACTTTTTCGACACACCGGAGGCAGTGATGTCCTGGTTGGAGGCCCGGGCAGCCCCTGATGATCCCCCCCAGCAGAAGCGCTAACATCCACACCGAGTGCTGCTTGCAAAGATAGTAACCACCCGAGGGATTGGAGGGCATTTCTTCTGGAAACTCATGCCAGGTACTGTAACTTGCTGCTGGACTCCTTGCCCCCCCTAGATCCCCCGGGATGGATGATACCCCTGCTGCCCATAATTGTACCGGTGCTGGGTGGGCCCCAAGTTCAGGTTGCCCCCCATGCGGCCTTCTACCGTTGGGTCCACTCACCTGCATGACTATACACTCGCTCCCCCGGGCGAGCTGGGGAAGAGGAGGACCCCTGCGCTTCTATCCTACTTTGCTCAAACTCTCCCTCCCCATGTTGTCTCCCCAGTGGCACCATTCAATGTGCTGAAACACCCCTTATGTATAGAGACAAACACTTCTGGCCCTGAAACCTTAAGCTATATGGCAAGTACCCACCAGATATGACACCCGGGACATGGACATGGGGTTTTTTCTATGCAATATCCGTTGACCCCCCCTGTAATCATTGTCCTGTTGTCCCTCAACCGGGGGTCTCCCCCCTTGCACCATGGCAGGATTGCCAGAGAACAACCGTCCCCCTAGATGCGGGAGTCCCCTCGGACCCCTGTTTTACCAATAGCCAAGATGGCGGCTGCCACGAGGCTCAAGCAAAGTTTCCCCGGCCTAGTCGGATTGAACTTGCTATAGCGTCCGCTGGCTCAGCGGACGGTTCATCCGAACAGGTCGGTGCACAGGTTTGTAGCTATGTTATGCTACTGTGTTTATATGTTATTAATGTTTTGTGCAATACTGGGAAGAGCGATGTAGATGCTTATAGACCTATACACCATCTTTTATGCAGTACAGAGCCCGCCACGACGGTGAGATACTGGGGCTCTAGGGCCTCGGAATATATTATCCTGCCCCCCTCGCTCTGGGCCCCGTGGGCGGGGCCGCGACCCCCCCCTGCAGGCGGGGGGGGGGCGTGGCCCCGCCGCGCTGGCCCTGGGTGGGGGGGACACGAACGGAAATTTAAATATGCAATGCCTGTAATTAAATGTATTACTTGGAATGTACGTGGGATGCGAGCTAAGCCCAAGAGGACAGCAGTACTGTCATATTTGAAGGCACAACGTGCGGACGTTATGGTCTTGGTCGAGACGCACCTCACAGGTCAATTGATGCTATCCCTCAAGAAACCCTGGGTGGGGTGGGTTTACCAAGCCCCACACACAGCCAACTCCAGGGGAGTCGCAATATTGATAGCCAAGACGACTAGATTTGTTTTGCTGACTCTCAGATCTGACCCGCAGGGTCGGTACCTATTCTTACATGGCAAAATTAATGGCCTAGAGGTCCTGCTCCTGGCAATATATATTCCCCCCCCGTTTCAGTTTAATGTTCTCATGGAGGGACTGGCCTATATGTCCCAACACCCTACTGTACCTGCGATATGGCTAGGGGACTTTAACAACGTAACAGACAGAGACAAAGACAGACTCAACACGCTCCCACCAACCTCCCCCACACACACGAGGACACGGTTTGGTAGACTTGTGGAAGATTTAGACTTGATAGATACATGGCGACATAGATACCCGGATGACACGACATATTCGTGCTTCTCCGCAACATACAATGCAATGTCCCGAATAGACCTAATATTGGTTTCCCGCTCCTTAGTACCATTACTTGGGAGGGTGGGCTTCAGTCCCCGAGTTCTCTCGGATCATGCCCCATATTGGGCGGAGATCCGAATAGATTCAGCCCCGACAACCTACAGTTGGAAGCTTAATCCATTCTGGCTAGAGGTGGTGCCAGACCTAGCAGACATTGGAAGTGAGTGGGAATTCTTTTTTCAAATAAATAATGACACAGCGTCCAGAGATGTGGTTTGGGACTCATTTAAAACACATGCACGAATGATATTGTCTCAACGGATAGCCAGGTACAGGAAAAACTCCACGCAAGTGGTTGAGCAGGCTGAGCAAAAATTATCCAACGCAGAAAAAAACTTTTCCAGTGACCCGACCCCTGACAAGGCAGAGGAACTCAAACTGCAGGCCAGACTGGTTAATGGCCTGCACTTTGAAAAAGCAAAACGCAAAATATTTTATGTCAACCAACGCATCTACGAACATGGTGAAAAGGCGGGACACATGCTGGCATATCTTGCTCACATGGATCACAAGCCTCCCACCGTGGTATCGCTTCGAAGGGCGGATGGTTCCACAATTACTGACCCGGAGGGGGTGGCGGGAGAGTTCCGCACCTTCTTCGCATCACTCTATACCTCCAGTGCAGACAATCCCAGGGAGGAGATTGAGGCCTTGCTGGCTGAAATTGACCTACCCAAACTCACAGATTCTCAGATAGAGATGCTGGAGGCCCCGATTACCACGGAAGACATCACAGAGGCCCTGTCCAACCTCAGCCCATCGAAAGCTCCCGGGTCAGATGGGCTGCCGTTGGAATTCTATACCGCTTACGCGGATGTCCTAACCCCCAAGCTGCGGGAGCTTTTCTCACACATGTTCCAAACAGGTAATAGACCAGCTTCTATGGGTGAAGCATATGTGGTCCTCATCCCAAAACCGGACAAGGACTTAGGGAAACCTGAATCCTATCGTCCGATATCACTCCTTCAGCTAGACATAAAAATACTAGCCAAGGTCCTGGCGCTACGATTGAATAAAGTAATCATGTCCCTGATACATCCAGATCAGTGCGGCTTTATGCCAGGAAAGAACACAGCGCATAACCTGCGGCGCCTCCACATGAACCTGCAGGCAGAGCACTCCCAGATGGGCTCCAGAGTAGTGGTGTCGTTAGATGCTGCGAAAGCATTCGACTCTGTCGAGTGGGAGTACCTCTGGGAGTGCCTGGCTCGATTCGGGTTTGGACCCAATTATATCCGGTGGATCCGACTCCTATACCAAAATCCTAGCGCCAGGATCCTTGTGAATGGGATGGTCTCAGCCCCGTTCCCCTTGTCCAGGGGGACACGTCAGGGATGCCCCCTATCCCCGTTGCTATATGCGCTAGCCGTTGAGCCCCTTGCTTCAACCCTCAGAACCAACACGAGCATACAAGGTCTGCACCGTGGGGGAGTAACGGAAGTTACGAGCCTATATGCGGACGATATGTTACTCTACCTAGCTGACGCCGGCCCTTCCCTACAGATGGCTCTGGAGGTAATACGCAACTTCGGGCGCTACTCAGGGCTTAAGATCAATTGGGACAAGTCCCGAATACTCCCTATAGACGTAGGAGTCCCCACACAGACAGAAAGCTCATCCCCACTGCTTAGGGTCAGCTCCATGAAATACCTAGGGATCACGGTTTCCCGATTCAGGGAAGACTATGTGAAATTGAACTTAGAACCAGTCATAGCCGACATAAAACCCAAATTGCAAACCTGGTCGAAACTGCCACTGGGGGTCATGGGGAGAGTAAACATCATAAAAATGATAATACTCCCTAAATTGCTGTATATATTCTGGCATGCTCCGGCCTACTTACCCTTAAGAATATTCAAATCCGTTGAGGCATTACTTAACTCATTCGTGTGGGGTAGAGCCCGCCACAAACTGGCCTGGAAAGTCCTGAAAAATCCCACAAATATGGGAGGGGCGGCACTGCCTGATCTGGGGCTTTATTACCTGGCGGCACAAATGTCCCACATGTACCACCTTGACAAACTGGACAAGACGAGATGCCTGGCTCTACTGGGCTCTCCACGAACTCGGGGACTTACTCACCCATTCCAGATCATATTCAGGGAGCCCTCCGACCCCTCAGCATTGGGGGGCCGAGGGGGATTGCTATATAATTATTGTAAAATATGGGAGGTAGCTAGGAAAAAACTAAATGCCCCACCCACCCACTCGCACACACCGTTATGGGACAATCCAGGTCTGGGCGAGCTGCGCTCCATACCGGATCATGTCCTCTGGCTTGACAAAGGGGTAACCATACTATCAGATGTGTACAGGGGTGACACACTCAAGTCATTCCAACAGCTAAAAGAAGATTTTGATCTGCCTAACCAAATGCACTTCCGATTTCTCCAGCTCCGCCATGCCCTCCAAACCCAATTTCCTGAAACCCCCCCCATTCTAGAACGTCTGGTACAAGTGGACACCCTGCTGGGTCAGGAGCCCCAAAAGCTCATTTCCATATTCTATAATGACCTCCTCCGGCCATCTGCTGCACAAATAGCGTACGGACTGAAGGAGAAATGGGTGGGGGACGTGGGGGCACTGGAGGATGAGGAATGGGAAGACGCCCTGGAAGCTAATAAAAAGATATCCACCAGACTATCAGACCGACTCACACAACTCTTTATTATGCACAGGTCCTACTTGACTCCCGCCCGCATAGCCAAATACGACCCGAACCACAGTCCCTTGTGCCCCAGATGTGACAGCCCCCATAGTACGTTCTACCACTTACTCTGGACGTGCCCGATCATCCATGACTTCTGGTCCCAGGTAGTAAAGTTCATACACGACGAAATGGGGTCCCCTCTAACAGTATGCCCCAAACAATGCCTATTGGGTATTTTCCCGGACCCTGACTCGGATAAATATCACAAACTGTTCTTGCAAGAATCACTGTTTATTGCCAGACTAGTTATAGCAAGGAAATGGTTGAGACCAGATCCCCCCACAGTCCAGGAGTGGAAAGCAGCGGTCAACAATGTGTTGCCATACAAGAAAGAGATATATGTACATAGAGGATGCCCGACTAAATATGGGAAAATATGGGATTCATGGCTAGGAAACGCATCAACCTGCGATGAGGTGGAGATAACATCTTAGTCCCCCCCCGGCTGTTAGGATGTTATATTTGTATAAAGAATGTGCCAAGTAGTATTGAGTTTGGGATGCCCATGCTAAATCCAAGATTGCATATGAGATGTTTTGTACAATGTTTGTAACTGCTCTGTTCATGTAACTCCGTGTATTGTTTGACATATATTTGTAATTGTTGACTCTTCCAATAAAAACTTGTTATTTGGAAAAAAAAAAAAAAAAAAGGTGGCCGAGTGGCTACTCATAACTTATGAGTGAGAATCAGACATGTAAATATATGTATTGGAGTCTATGATCACTTGTTAGATCCACGGCTGAATCTCTGGAGGCATTCCAGCGGGGTCTGGAGAAACTGCCCAGATGGAGGTTCAGAAGCAGGGCGATCGTAGGTCTTGCTGGTGGTGGGCGCCGTCTTAATGCAAGCCAGTTTAAGGTACAGGGGGACCTGGGTGTAGGGCTCTGTTGAATGCCGTCCGTCCTCAGGGATACCGGAAACCGGAAGGACAACCAGTGTGGAATGCACACCTCAATGGATACGGAATCCATTGAGGTGTGCGTTCCACGCTGGTTGTCCTTCCGGTTTCCGGGATTACCGAGGACGGACGGCGTTCAACAGAGCCCTACACCCAGGTCCCCTTGTACCTTAAACTGATACTGCACTTAGATTGGCGCACCTTGTCTTTTCTTCATTCTACTATTCCTCCCAATGATAACCAAAAATTGGTTACTATTATTACTAATGACAAGGATGTGTTGCACTTCCTCATAACACCAATGATGGGTAAATATTCTTCCAACTGTCATGGATGATGGATCAGTATTCCTCTCAATGACCCCAACTGTGTGTCACTATTCATCCTACTGACAAACCATAGGGCACTATTCATCACAATAACCTCAATGGTGGGGCATTATTCCTCTTCCTAGTCACCATAGGCACTGTATAATAGACATGTGCACTGACAAAAAATTTGTTCATTTTCGTTTCATTCGTTTTTTTGCTTTTTTCGGAAATTTTGGGAATCTTCCCATTTCTATTTTTCGGATTTTGGATTTTCGTTTTTTCGTAATTCCGAATTTTCGGACTTTCGGAACCCCGGAATTCCAAATTTTCGGACTTTCGGTATTCGGGAATTCAAAGATTTGAAAATCCCAAAATGTGAAAATCTGAAAAAAAAAAAAGAAAATCAGTTTAATTAATAACTATTAAATTAACGAATACGAATTTATCCGAAGTTACGAATTATCTGAAATAACGAATGCTGCATCTAAACAAATGGAACGGAACAAATTAATAATAAATAATTAATAATAATAAAAAGGTTTTATTATTATTATTATTGTTATTTATTATTATTATTAGATCGTTACGTTCCATTTGGTTAGATGCGGCATTCGTTATTTCAGATAATTCGTAACTTCGGATAAATTCATACTCGTTACGTTTACTAACAGACAAATTTGAAAGGGAATTCCAATACCTATAATTTAATAGTTAGTTATTATTTAGAATTAAACAGATTTTCTTTCTTTTTTTCTAATTTTCTAATTTTTGAATTTCCGAATTCCGAAAATCGGAAAATTGGAAAATTCTGAAATCGGAAATTCGCAAATTTTCAAATTCGGAATTTTCGCAAATTGAAAAATCCAAAATTCAAATTTTCGGAAATCTGGAAATTCGTAATTTCGGAAATTCTGAATTTTTGGAAATTCGTAATTTCGGAAATTCTGAATTTTTGGAAATTCGTAATTTTGTAAATTCTGAATTTTTGGAAATTCGTAATTTCACAAATTTTGAAATTCGGAAATTCTGATTTAAAAAACGAATTCGGAACTAAACGAATTGCACATGTCTATTGTATAATGTTTTTTTTTTTATTACAAACAAACCACCAAGTTTAGGGAATCACTTTATTGAGTCTGCCTTATTTTAAAGTATGATGGACAGTAAAATGTACATGGTTATTGAAGCCTTGTCGAACCCTTGTATAAAAAAACTAACAAAAAAAGAAAAAAAAAAGGCTAATGCATCTCATTTAAAACATTTAGCCAAGTTTGTATTTTTTCAGGGAACGCTTTTTTTATGTTTCTCGTTACGGAAAACAGGAAAAACATTTTTCATTGCATCTTCTTTGACTGTTTTTTCAAAATCGGAGCAATGTTTCAGGAACACCGTTGCCCTTGGAAATCCAAGGAATTATTGAATCTCCTTTCACTAGCCGCAGAACATCCTTAATCAGATCAAATAAAAATTCTTGATTGGTGGTTTCATCTATTGCTCGCACGATCCACTCTTTTCTACCCTTGCTATAAACAAGGGCATTACGTGGTGCTTCTGTAGTACATTCATCTTGAAATTGTTTCTGCACCGAAGCCTGAACTCTATTCACATTTCTATTATGATCCAAAGCAGATAATTGTGTTCGAGCAAATAGGCCATCAATAGAAAAGTGAACTCTTTTAGGGCGATACTTTAAGGTGCTACTATGATAAATTTCCAATTCACCGGTGTGACAGAACTGAGATAGATGTTTGAGGTCTCGCAAAAGTTTGGGATTTTGCACAATGTCCTTCAGCCGGTTATAGGGTAAACTTCCATCTCGCAACCAATTCTTCGCTTGTTCTTTTTCTTCGGGGAGCCGAGGGTGGCTGCATTTGTCGTAATACAATGCATTTGGCCACTGGTGTACATTAATTACATGGTGAACTAAAGAGTTCCATTTTTCTAAAAGAATATCAGGATTTCCTAGGCAGGTTTTTGAACACCACCACAAGTGATTCTTGATGGGATCAGACCACTCTGCCAATTCTCCACAACCCCTTCTCTTGCTAGTTGAAAGAATTTTCTTTCCAATAGACTTGGCAACATGCCAAATGTCAAACAGATGTAATATGGTAGGATGTTCTTTTCTAATAGCCTTTCGAATACTGCCGTTTCTGTCGGTACAAATCATCTTGATGTTAACATTTTTGGCTAAAAGATCATCCATGGCTCCTTGGAAGGCAGTTTTTTCAAGCGCAACAGAAGATTGATTTCCCCGAAGTTGCTGTACGTTAATAGCCAATATATTTTTGGACTCCACATCCATCATTGTGTACACGCAGTATTGAGCGCCATGTCCAGGGCTGTCTGACCGACCATCGCCTGCAAGGCAAACTGCTTTATCTTTTAAATTTTGAATATTATTCTCAGTTTCAGATAACCAATGGTAATTGATGGTCGGAAAAAGATAATCTTTCTGGAAGCGATAATACGTTTTTTCTACCAATATTCTGGATGTTTAAAAGGTTAAACAGAAGAGAATTAAGGTTGCTTCCCCCAGTGAGATGGATAGAAATCGGTGGTGGTCTCATCCCTATTGTATAGATAAGAAAGGATCCCCTATGGTTGGGACTTTGTATAGAGCACCACTCTCACAAGATTTTATAGAAAAATATAAATGTTTTATTGATAAAAAAGATGTAAAATCCTCAAAATTTGTTTAGCAGCAGGATGCACATTATACAGTATGCATGACAGTACACATATACAGAAAAACATACAAAAAGAAATTTGTACAAAAAATTACACAAAAAAATACAAAACAACACAAATGTTGTTTTGTATTTTTTTGTGTAATTTTTTGTACAAATTTCTTTTTGTATGTTTTTCTGTATATGTGTACTGTCATGCATACTGTATAATGTGCATCCTGCTGCTAAACAAATTTTGAGGATTTTACATCTTTTTTATCAATAAAACATTTATATTTTTCTATAAAATCTTGTGAGAGTGGTGCTCTATACAAAGTCCCAACCATAGGGGATCCTTTCTTATCTTTAAAAGGTTAAACAGTCGCCTCACTTTCAAAAAATGCGAACCACTGCAGAGAATGGCGGCAGAAATCTGTATGTTTCCGATGGGGCATTTTCCGATTTTGGGTTGACTGTCCCATAAGTGACTACTGTGGCCACTTTCACATTTTCCGAAGACACTTACTGCAGAACCTATGAATTTTTTAGACACTTGTGTGATCGGTGCTGAACATTTTCCGGAAGCTTGACAAGTGAGCATCCTAAACAACTTATCCAAACAACTATCGAAGACAATATATTTTTTTTCACGTACAGGATTTTCTCTCATGTTGGGGTCCAAATCAATGAAAAGTGATTCTTGGCTGGATTGGGATATTTCTTCATCTTCAGAATCTGGACTTGAGTCGATATCAGGTTTTTTAAAATCCTCATCAAATTCACCATCGTAAGTTGAGTTGGGCATTGATTCACTAGGAAATTTTGAGTTTTCTGAATTAAATAGATCATGCCTATCTGGTACAGAGGCCGATGAGAGCTGTGTATCTTGGGAAGCTAAAGTCTCATCCATTGCACTAGAGGTGGACAATACATGAGGCAAGTCAATTTGGACATTTACTTGTCGAATCGGAGCAGGGAAATCAGATTCCACTTTGTATGCAGCTTTTCCAAAGCAAGAACTTTGAACGGTACTTGACTGAAATTCACTTTTAATCTTTGTTCTTCTGCTTGGGAAAAGGCATAAAGGTGGTGCATCCAACAGCTTGCATTGCACTGCTACTGATCGGTGTGGCGTTATCACTTTCCTTGTTTGTGCAGTGGCGCTTCTTTTCTTTTCTGGTTTACGAGGATCAGGGCCCGATGAAACCGCTCCAGATATACTTTCTGTAGCTGAAGATGAAATTGCGTGACCACAGGAAGCACAGCATTCCTCTTCAGTTTGGCAAAGCGTGAAAACCACTCTTTTACGCTTACGTTGTCCTGATTCGTTGAGCGTAGAGAATTTATTCAGAAATATGGTTGGTAACGCATCCTTACTCAAACTATTTCGTTTAACGCTGGTGTGAATGTAGCTATCTGGTGAAAAATGCAGTGATCACATGCGGAAACTATCAATGCTTTTTGATTCTAGTATTTTGTTTGCATAATCGGTAATGTCACCATAATCTTGCCCGGTCTGAGTCAGCCATTTTTTTTATTTTTTCAATGTTCTTGGGAAGTCACATGACGCCACGCGTAGGGACACGGAGAGGCATTCATACCTGAAAGATAACGAGTTCGGTGCTCGTTTGGAGATAAGCAAAACCTTTATTTTTTTTGTGAGTTTTTTACTGTGAGTTTCGATTTTAATGCTTGAATAAACTGCTTACTAAGCTATTATTTAAATGTACTACACTATACGGCTCCCCTTTATTTTTCACCTACCACTCCGGCGATTGCCGAGAGAGATAAGGCTAAAGATACCAGGAGCCAGGGAAGGAAGAAGGAAACACACACCCTCCTAGGCAGAGCAGCACGTCAGAAGAAGGGGACAGCAGAACCCATATTACTATCTTTATGCGGTTAACCCTTTACCGCAAGGTAAGGGTCCATTACTTATCATAGTGTGCCCTGCACGAAGAGGAACGCCCCCCACTATTTTATGACACCCCACTGCACGAACACCACTTCTGTATAAGGATCATATCACTTACACCGAGATTTGTAATCACAGTTATCAAACTGTCAAGGACTTTTTCTCTAAATCACGGACCTATGTGCATGCTACTTGATTTTGGTCACATTTACCTCTTTACGGATATTCATTTCCAGCCTTGTTCTTACATAACAACTTTGTGCTACTTTATTTAGCATTTTTTTCTGTTGAAATCGCATTTTTTTTGTTAAATCGCATTCTGCGTTTTTTTGCGACTCAGTTTTTTGCAAATCGCATTCTGCATTTTTTTTTTTCTTTTGCAACCCAGTCTTTTTGTGCATATCTATATATGTATAACTCTCTCTAGTCAAGCAGACTAGCTCCACTTATGCTTCACTACCTGCACCTTAAATGCATTGTGCACTTTCATTCACTGTTTAATTTTTTATTCTTGTCAGTGCATCTTACTTTCTGCACTATCATCTTATCATCACACTCCGCAGATTGAGATATCAACTTTTTCTACACTGTATCGCATAGCCAGTGTTATTATATATACCAGCACCTCACAGTTTTACTATATATACCGACACGTCACGGTTATATATATTTATTCTTTGCAGTATGCACTTTATATTTTATATTGATCTATACCATATGTTCACCTAATATATTTTTTATATATTTTATTGATATTTTTTATGTCTCATATTTATGATGTTTTACTAGCTATTATATGAATGTGCCATTAGTCATTTTGACACTCTCGCACTGTTTACATATTTATCTATCGGCCACCACTATTATCAGTATATTTATTGATCGCAGTACATTGTGCTTACCACTAGGTATCATTCACCTCACACTCAGAGTTTGGATCTAACTGGTAGACGAGACAATACCATTGTCTATTACCATTGTATACATTAGGGGTTCACGCCTTTGCCCCAATACTGCCACCTTGAGGCAGATCTAATACATTCCCCTGGGGAACAACGCAGCATCACCCCCACTTTTCTATACATTGTTCAGTAGGTACGGTCTGACCTACATTCGGTGCTTGCAGCAGTCCCCCCTCAGTCAACCCTTCCCTCCCATCCCCCACCCTTCCCTCTCCATGGTAGCGCAGGAATACTTTATCACACATGTAAGATGGTATGTGATTTTTTCAACTTCGTATTGGTAATACATCCTTTAACCACACAAATTGGCATGGTAATTATAATCCTTGAAAAAAAAAAAAGTATAATTGTAATAATTATTTTATTAAATCACAAATGAAAGGCTTTCAAATCTATTTTCAAAGTTTTACATGGAATGAATATACAGTGGGGAGAACAAGTATTTGATACACTGCCGATTTTGCAGGTTTTCCTACTTACAAAGCATGTAGACGCCTGTAATTTTTATCATAGGTACTCTTCAACTGTGAGAGACAGAATCTAAAATAAAAATCCAGAAAATCCCATTGTATGATTTTTAATAATAGTAATTAATTTTGCATTTTATTACGTGACATAAGTATTTGATACATCAGAAAAGCAGAACTTAAGATTTGGTACAGAAACCTTTGTTTGCAATTACAGAGATCATACGTTTCCTGTAGTTCTTGACCAGGTTTGCACACACTGCTGCAGGGATTTTGGCCCGCTCCTCCATACAGACCTTCTCCGAATCCTTCAGGTTTCGGGGCTGTCACTGGGCAATACGGACTTTCAGCTCCCTCCAAAGATTTTCTATTGGGTTCAGGTCTAGAGCCTGGCTAGGCCACTCCAGGACCTTGAGATGCTTCTTACGGAGGCCATCCTTAGTTGCCCTGGCTGTGTGTTTCAGGTCGTTGTCATGCTGGAAGACCCAGCCACGACCCATCTTCAATGCTCTTACTGAGGAAAGAAGGTTGCTGGCCAAGATCTCGCGATACATGGCCCCATCCATCCTCCCCTCAATACGGTGCAGTCGTTCTGTCCCCTTTGCAGAAAAGCAGCCCCAAAGAATGATGTTTCCACCTCCATGCTGCACGGTTGGGATGGTTTTCTTAGGGTTGTACTCATCCTTCTTCTTCCTCCAAACACGGTGAGTGGAGTTTAGACCAAAAAGGCTCTATTTTTGTCTCATCAGACCACATGACTTTCTCCCATTCCTCCTCTGGATCATCCAGATGGTCATTGGCAAACTTCAGACAGGCCTGGACATGCGCTGGCTTAAGCAGTGGGACCTTGCGTGAGCTGCAGGATTTTAATCCATGACGACGTAGTGTGTTACTAATGGTTTTCTTTGAGACTGTGGTCCCAGCTCTCTTCAGGTCATTGACCAGGTCCTGCTGTGTAGTTCTGGGCTGATCCCTCAACTTCCTCATGATCATTGATGCCCCACGAGGTGAAATCTTGCATGGAGCCCCAGACCGAGGGAGATTGACCGTAATCTTGAACTTCTTCCATTTTCTAATAATTGCGCCAACAGTTGTTGCCTTCTCACCAAGCTGCTTGCCTATTGTCCTGTAGCCCACCCCAGCCTTGTGCAGGTCTACAATTTTATCCCTGATGTCCTTACACAGCTCTCTGGTCTTGGCCATCGTAAAGAGGTTGGAGTCTGCTTGAGTGTGTGGACAGGGGTCTTTTATACAGGTAACGAGTTCAAACAGGTGCAGTTAATAGAGGTAATGAGCGGAGAACAGAACAGGAGGGCTTCTTAGAGAAAAAAAAATAACAGGTCTGTGAGAGCCGGAATTCTTACTGGTTGGTAGGTGATCAAATACGTATGTCATGCAATAAAATGCTAATTTATTATTTAAAAATCATACAATGTGATTTTCTGGATTTTTTAATAAAGGTGAACTTTTTTGGAGTGCGGCTATCCAGCGTTCTATTTCTTCAATTATCTCTGTTGCAAACAGAGCCAGCACCCTGCCTGATTGCGGAGACAGCTGTTCTTAGGAGAGGTGATTTTAGAGCGGCGCACTCCAATGATATGATTGGTAACGGACAGTCACATCACCCTATTATGTACCATGTGATCAAAATTTTAAGCACATCTGATATTAACCACTTCAGCCCCGGACCAATTTGCAGCCAAAGGACCAGGCCCCTTTTTGCGATTCGGCACTGCGTCGCTTTAACTGACAATTGCACGGTTGTGTGACGACAAAATTGGTGTCCTTTTTTTCCCACAAATAGAGCTTTCTTTTGGTGGTATTTGATTGCGGTTTTTATTTTTTGCGCTATAAACAAAAATAGAGCGACAATTTTGAAAAAAAATGCAATATTTTTTACGTTTTGCTATAATAAATATCCCCAAAAAATATATAAAAAAAACATTTTTTTTTCCTCAGTTTAGGCCGATACATATTCTTCTACATATTTTTGGTAAAAAAAAAAAAAAATCGCAATTAGCGATTTATTGATTTGTTTGCGCAAAAGTTATAGCGTTTACAAAATAGGGGATAGTTTTTATAGCATTTTTATTAATATTTTTTTTTTTTTACTAGTAATGGCGGCGATCAGTGATTTTTATTGTGACTGCGACATTATGGCGGACACATCGGACATTTTTGACACCATTGTCATTTATATAGAAATCAGTGCTATTTAAATGCACTGATTCCTATGTAAATGACAGTGGCAGTGAAGGAGTTAACCACTAGGGGGCGGGGAGGGGCTAAGTGTGACGTGTTTTTTTTTTTTTTTTTTTTTTTTACAGTAGGGGGGCGTGGCTGTACGTCTGACGTCGTTGATCGGCTTTCCCGATGACAGGGAACATCAATGACAGGCAGTGTAGGAACACCGGGAGCTCTGTGACCTGATCATGGGACACCAGCGGCGATCGGTTCCACTGGTCCCGCGGCCGTGGTCACGGAGCTCCCGACTGGGTCGCGAGCGCGCCGGTGGCTAGGCAATTAAAGGGGACGTGTATATATATGTACAGGCGGCGGTCGGGAAGGCGTGTCTACTTACCACTGTAGGTGGCACTGTTTGCGTAGCCTGGTACGGTAGTCCTGGGGTGCGAAGTAGCTGTTGCCTATATTCCTTTATTGGCAGAGAAAGTGATGACGTTGCAATGATTTTCTTTGTAGAGAAAGAGAGAGAGAGAGAGAGAGAGAGAGAGAGAGGAGGAGGAAGTGAGAGGCAAAAAGGAGAGATAACTAGCATGCTGCACTGTATATATCTGAGGGGAGAAGGAGGAAGCAAAGGACTAAAGAACACAGCACACACAGTGTAAATACCATCCTGGACTCTCTATACTGGTCTATATCCGGGGGCACTTACTACTGTTGTTGACACGGGTTGTCACTTTATGTAGCCTGGTACAGGAGTCCTGGGGTGTGACTAAGTAGATGTTGCTTATATTCCTTTGACAGAGAAAGTGATAATGTTGTAGTGATTCTCTTTGTGGTCTGTACTTTGCCATACAAAAAAAAAGAGAGAGAGATTTTTAAAATATCTGTGTCTACTTACCACTGTAGGTGACATGGAATGACTATTTGCGTAGCCTGGTACAGTAGTCCTGGGGTGCGACATAGTAGATGTTGCCTATATTCCTCCCTTGACAGAGAAAGTGATAATGGGATATAGAGGGGGGAGAGGGAGAGAGAAAAGGGGGGAGGAGAGGGAGAAGGGTAGAGGAGAGGGAGAAGGGTAGAGGAGAAGGGGGAGAGGAGAGGGAGAGAAGATGGAGAGGGGGAAGAAGAGGAAAGGGGAGAGGGGATAGGAAGGGGAGGAAAGAGGGAGAGAGGCGGGAGAAGAGGGAGAGGGGGAAAGGGAGAGAGGGAGGAGAGAGGGAAGAGAGGGAGAAGGGGGGAGAGGAGAGGGAGAGAAGATGGAGATAGGGAAGAGGAGGAAAGAGGGAGAGAGGGGATAGAGGCGGGAGCAGAGACAGGAGGGGGAAAGGGAGAGAGGAGGGGGAGAGGGCATAGGGAAGGGAGAGGGGATAGGGAGGGGAGAGAGGCTGGAGAAGAGGGGAAAGGGGGAGAGAGGAAAGAGGGAGAGAGGGGGAGAGGGAGGGAGAAGAGGGAGGAGGAGGAGATGGGGAATAGGGAGAGAGGGGGAGAAGAAGAGGAGGGAGGGGGGGGAGGAAATGGGGGGAGAGGGAGGGAGAGAAGGGAGGGAGGGAGGATAGAGGAGGAGGAGAGAGGGGGAGAGAGAGGGGCAGGGAGAGAGAGGGAGGAAAGGGGGGAGAAGAGAGGAGGGGAAGAGAGAGGGAGGAAAGAGGGGGGAGAGGGAGAAGAGAAAGGGAGGAAAGAGGGGGGAGAGGGAGAAGAGAGAGGGGGGAGAGGGAGAAGAGAGAGGGAGGGGCTAGGCAAGGATACAGAGGTATAGCCGGAAGTGACATCATAGATGTCACTTTCCAGGTCACAGCAAGAAGTGGGGGGTGGATGCGTGTCCACTGCTCGTTCTTCTCCTCCCCCCCACCCACCGTGTCGGTCACAGGTCTGCAAATGGGCAAGTGAAGTTGGGGGGGGGGGGGGTAAGCAATGGGGCGGCAGCGCAGATGCCAAATGCGTTCACCTGACGGGAGGGGGTCTGCCTGTCAGTCACAATGAAGATATTTGCCAGCACACCATGGAGCGACACAAATAGCGTCCAAAAGGGTGATTTAATGCATGATCACAACACAAGGATAGTGCAACGTTTCCGAGCCACGCAGGGCCCCTTTGTCAGACATGTGATGATCATCCCATGACAAAGGGGCCCTGCGTGGCTCCGAAACGTTGCACTATCCTTGTGTTGTGATCATGCATTAAATCACCCTTTTGGACGCTATTTGTGTCGCTCCATGGTGTGCTGGCAAATATCTTCATTGTGACTTGAACCAGTATCCAGCTGGTTGTTGCTTCAGCACCCAAATCTGAGAGCATTTCCAGGAACGTGTGCGATGGGAAAATGAAGTACTGCCTGTCAGTTACACACACACACAATTTCGGAGGCTACACCCGCCAGATTGTGCGTGAACCCATGTACGGACCTGCCAGTAAAAGGGTTAATCGTCCAGGATTATGTACACAGCTCAGGAATTGCCCAGCACATAGTGATCCAACCACAGTACAGTGTGCACTTCTCTGTTACACATTGCACAGGGTCAGTAAGTGTTTAGTTGCAATTAAAAATGAGTATCCAAGGCGGGAGATCCGGTCACAGTAAGCCTCACATAGAAAGTATTTATGCTCTGCTAAGCCTGAACATTAGAAATCAGTGGATTCCATTCACAGCACTCAGAATTCCTCAGAGCTCCATAAACATGCTCAGTAGAGATCACTGATATTTATCCCCCACCTATAGTCACACTGCTTACCGCCTTGTGAAATCTGAGTGTTCTCTATTGGTCTCCGTCTCTCTGTTTTGTTTTTTGTAATCCAGGAGGGAAGGAGGATCACATGACTACTCCCTTGTTCCCCTGCACTGGGGGGGGGGGGGGGGGACGACGACGACAAATGACTGCAGAGAAAGGGAGAGGGGTCAATAAAGTTCAGTAAAAAAAAAAAAAGTGGAGTGGAGGCCACATGCTTCCTGTCATCAGTGGAGCTCCACTCTGCAGCCACACCCCCTGTACACAGAGGAGAGGGGGAGGGGAGGCACACTGCTCTGTTTCATCAGATTAGGTAACGGAAGTGACGTTCTATCGCCGCCATCTTGCTGCACTCAGCTGAAGTAAGGATACAATGCGAAGGGGGCAAACGGACATCTTGTTACACCCACCGAAGTCTTGCATTTCATACTTATTTTTACCACTAAAAAAGGAGCTTTACAGTAATTGAAAATCTGTAAGACTCTTTTGTAGGGCTGTTACTGATTAAAATTTTCGTGTTCGATTGATTTTTTTTTTTTTAATCGATTAATCGACTAATTTCGATTAATTATAACGCACATACAGATCCAACTACTTTTAGCTGATCTCCTTGCATTGCAACTCTGCATTAGTCAGTGATAAATGTGGTATACACTATATACAATCACCCGACACTAGTTAGTTTCCACAATCCATGACTTAACTTCACAGTTCACACAAATACGTTTTAAATTCAAACTGTAGCACTGACGTAAGTAATTTTTTTTTTCCACAGTAGCGTAACAATCCCTCCACCTCCGGTCCAACTTGTTGTGCTTTTTTAAGGAAAGTTTCCCGCACATTTTTATTAAGTAATTTTTAACGAAGATATTTTTAAGATACAAAATCAATCGATATGACACAGTCTATATATGCGAAACTGGTTCACGGAGACGAGTGATCATACTTAATAGTCACATTTATTGGTTGACAGAAAACAAATATTTACATGAAATTAAAATACAGATTGCATTATTTTAACATTTGACAATTAATGGAAATACCCTCAAATTGGGTGTAATAGTACCTTGGACACAATATCACCATGATAACTTCTTCAGTAGAATCAATAACCTTATACTTGACAATTTAACAGAATGTCTGTATTTTACACACACCCAGCCGTTACTATACTGCAGGTAAGTAACGTTGAACAATGCGAAAATAATTTAGACATTTGTTTGTCAATAAAATTTGGTAACTATGCAAAAAATAATATATAATAAAAATTGAATGTTAGAGAAAAAATCTAAATGACGGTTATTGATTCTGGAGAATGATTACCAATATTAGAATATTCAATACATCAATAATTAAGAGAACATACAAGATAAAATCAACATGGCATATTTACCCATTCCAAAATGGCTATTAGTCTGGATTTAAGATAGCTACCGGGTTCAGGAATCTCCTTGGAGGTTAAAGTATATTTCCAGGCATGGCTGTCAGTCTATCTGGGAAGATGTTTCTCTCCCATTGTCCCTTCCCCAGGGTGGGTCCCTGAGCTCTCAGGTCCCCTGAGCTGTCTCCTTTTCTCACTATCTATCTAGGTTCTTAAATATCCTCTCACACAATAAGATCATAAAATTTGTAATATGTTCAGCCCAAAAGATATGTGTCTGTTTCCTATTGGCCTAAATGTTTTTAATGTAATTGCACCTTCAACCACCAGGGGTCTCACATGTGTTTTGGGGCTGCTCTGTAAAGTAATATATTTTATTTTATACTGTATATTTTACTTTAGTGGAAATATCTATATCTTTAATATTTGGGAATTCTACTAACCCCATACTATCAAATACGCTTAGCATAATTATTGATCAATCACTTTGCATAAAAATGGTGATATACATGCATATCATTGTATATCTGTAAGCATTTAGTCCATTTAAAAAGGACACAAGTTGTATGTATATACATATATATATATATATACATATATATACATATACATACACATACATATACATACACATTAATCAACATCACATACAGTTTTTTCTATCTGGATACCTGTATAATTTGGGTATCCAATCAATATTTGTTTATCTAGCATAGTTAAATTCTAATATATTCATATCATAATCATATATATATCTTAATACTAATTTGTTCCTAAAACAATTCTATTAATAATCACCCTTTATTTATTATGTTTTCTTTATAACCGACTTCATCAATTCATCGGTTACTAAAATGATAGTTTTCTTTTTGTGATTTCCAGATATCACATATACTATGAATTGACTGGTAACGTCATGTTTTGAGATGAACTTTAGACATTCGGGTGAACAATCTCATGTTTATTCTCATTATTTGTCCTGTTGAAAAACAAACTTCACTTGGTATCCTAGTCATTGTCTTATGAGAAGTGAGGACAATACAGACTCCTTGGCTTTAGGATTTTTGTATTGATGGTTGTAAATTGTCCAAACAGCCTTCACCTCAGCACAAAGGATTCTCCCCAGTCACGAACCACCTCCAGTGATGACACCTAATAAATTTGGCCTTCTCAAACTAATCAACAAAAATAAGTACACACCTTTTGTTTGGTGACAAAGGCTACCATTGTTCCTGTCTCCTTTTTGGTTCGATACAGGCCTGTAAACTTTATATATTTGAGACTTGTAAATTAGGCATCCAGTTCATCTGCTTTTCAGGAGCAAAAGTTCATTTCAATTTTTTTTTTTTTTTAGGCCTACTAAATCTCCCATCTTTGCCAGCGAATATTAGATGTATTTCTTCATAAATTCACAACAAAGCCCCCCTTGGAAATTTGTCAGTTGCCGGAAGTCATCTGACAGATTTTCCCAATGCAACTTGTTGAAGAAATATGGCTTCGTTTGGGCCTTGTAAGTCGAGTTGTGAAAATGGATCCGGATTGTGGATATATTTAAAAGGTATAGACACCTGCAGATGGGTGTAATTTTTTGTAAAACAAAACTGGGTTTGTGATCGATGTGTGCATCTCAGGGCCGTCATCCGTTCTTTGGGGGGAAATGGATCACTCCGGGCACCTTTTGGTTCTTGGCTGTCCTGGTGGGTTTTGTCCCTGTAGACTGGCCATCAATGATGTCCCTGGATTCCACATACGGTTCCTTCTCTGGATGTTTCACACATGTTGGACTCTCGGTTCTGTTGACCGGCTCATGGACATATTGGTTCTGTAAAGGAAAATAGATTCCATGAGAAAAACATATATGTCCTTTTTCTTTTTATATGATTTTGAGATATCCATGTCAAGCAGGTATCCTGGGCTTCCTCAGAGCCCCCCTCTTTCCCATTGTGTTATCAGTCCTTTAACTAAACACCTTGGATATAAAGACAATGTATGACACATTTGCTATGGGAGACCAAGCTCCAGGGCTCATTATCATGAGGACATTTATTAATAGCTGTGGATACCAGACATTTATGACTGACTTATGTTCTTCAGAACCATTTTTCTTTTTTTTTTTTTTTTTAGCTTAATTGTAGCGGTTCTGGAGTAACAATAAAAGCATTTCAGTTTGACATGTAAGTGACAACTCACTGTCAGTAATAAGATATTTGGCATTATAGTCAACCTTCTACTTGTGAGGAATAAAACAAATAAATTCTCCCCCCTTTGGGGTGTCAATATGACTCATTTGAGGCAATCAAACTACCTTATGCGGGTGACTCCTCATCTTTTACCAAAATATCAAACCATTTAGGCCTCCTGATATTAATGCCTTTAGGATTCGGTCTTCCTCTGGAATTACCGTCTTCGTCGACTTCTTGAAATTAGGCTGTTTGGAGCGACCTGTTTATGTCAGAGGAATGAAGTGACCACTGAAAAATAGGAGAATAATTAATATCTAACAACCACAATCCCCCGGAAGGGATTTCAGGATCCTCATTACTGTAACCTGGGGAGAAACATGGCGTTAGAACCTCTGCTCCCTATATCTTTATTCAGTGCATTCCTCTGATTTATTTTAACATAGGCGCTTAAAAGGCTCTGTGGCCCTTGGCTGGCCACAGGATTTGCCCCTTGAAGAATTTCTATTCATGTTAGCAATGAAACCATTGATACACTCGTGGTTTTTAATCTATTCAATTAATTAAGTCAATCTATTTATTTATTTCACAAATTGGCACAACACACTGAACTAAAGTAACTAACTGGTCCACACCATTTGCCGGTGTACTATAGAAAGTTTAACATTTTAGATCCTGTATATCTGTTCCTAATTTGACCAAGCTTTGGTTTGCACGGATTATCAAACCATATATTGTATGAGGTTTATGCGCACTGCGGCCATCTATACCACAGCAAATTCACCTTTTGAAGGAAGTTTTAATACACTTAACACTGTTTTATTTCTTTTATCACGTATTCATATATCACATATTATTCACGTTTTTGCGCAGAGGTCTCCTAAATAACTTATTTTAAACAATCTATTGAGTTTTTTAAGGTTGATTTAAGCGCACCTATTACACAAAAATGTGTACTTGTCTTTAACTTATTTTACGTGTGGGAACACTATTATATGGGTTGCAGCTACATCATTTGGTTATCTTAAATATCGGTTGCATTTCTGATTTTAAATTCATAGTAGCGCTTGAGTACATGCATTCAGTACTTATTCAAACCGTGTAACATATCCGTAATTTTGTCTATTTTGGTTTCCATATTGCTTACAGGCTGATCAGAATTGGGTTGTGGGACCCGGTTTCTGTACTTTCTGGGGACTACTGGCTCAGTTTGATCAGACATATCACCATCAGAAACATTGTCTTGATTCTGGGATAGTTGTCTGGGCCTTAGTTGTTCCCTATTGTTCTGGGGATTTTGTGGTGTCCTACCCTGTAGTTTCTCCTTATTTACCCGTGTAGGCCCCCGAAGCCAATTACACCGGTAAAGGTGAGGGTGTCTACCCTTAGGTTTAAATCTGACCCGTTGGAGGTATACCCTATAGTTTCTCCTAAACCTCGGGTCTGGATCCTTTGGATGAGACTCCTGAGGTGGTCTTTGAACTCCCCCTCTAAAGGGTGGTCTCTGCTCCCCCCTTCTGATGGGTGGGGACATTGGTTTCCCACTGGGGAAACTCGGTAGCATCTCTCTTCTGACTATATCAGCGTATCTCTTTTTCTTGGTTTTGGACTGTAATGATTGAGGAGATACATAAAATTCATCCACAAATTTCATTATAGGGCTTTCAGGCCTTCCATTGTTTTCACCAGTCTGTTGGATAGAGTACAAATTGTTACTCTCTTTTACCAAAGACTCCAGTGAACACCCCCCTTTGTAATCTTTCGCTAAATTTACTTTTACGTGGGTAGGCGGGGCCTCGAAGAACATGGGTTCAAACCCAGGTTTATCATAACCTGGCTCCTTTTCTGCTAAGTGGTCATCACTTTTGAGCACAGCCATAAATTCAAAGGGGCTTTCATTATTGGTACATGTGATATTGTGTATATCCGCGCTAGCCGCATTAACATTTTTGTGCGGGACAAATTCTAGATGACAGCCGTTTTTAATTTCTTGCCAGGCAGTACCCAACAGACTTTTTAAATCTTCGCAAAATGGACGGTGTTTGGTTTCAAATACCCACGGTAAGAAATTAATCCTAGATTGGTCATCATTTAGGCCTAAAGCTGATAAAGCATTTTCATAGGCCTCAATGTGGTCAATAATGCACACGGATCCCTCTTCCTTAAACACTGGGACAGCATCTTTTAAAAATTCTATTATTTCTGAGGCGTCCTGTTTAGGGGTGCCTGTAGTTTTCTCTGATCCCAAAGAAAACTGATTAGACCTACTTTTATGTGGTGGTTCAATTTTTACCCCCCTTTGCTCTACAGATGGCTTGGGGTAGAACATGGTAACTTTTTCTAATTCCTCTTCATTATGTAACTCCCAAACTTTAGGTTGAGAGTCAAATTTTGGAGTATTATCAGATTCTATACTTTCAGGGTTAAGCATCTGAGCATTATTCTGGGGCATAAACTTCCCTTGTTCTTTTAATTCTTCTTGTTGCTTAATTAGGGATTCCTGTCCTGACCTAAGCTGATTTGTTTCTTCTTTTAAATTGCCACTGCATATTACTCTGCAACTTTTTAAATTTCCACTGCCTATTACTCGGCAACTTTCTAAATTTCCACTGCCTATTACTCTGCAACTTTCGTCAGGAGACTCGTTTTCCTGCAGAAAACTCTCCTTCTCTCTTAATTGTTTACACTCTTTACCTAATTGGTGACATTCTTCCAGCATTGTTATTGCATTATTTTGCATCTGTTTTATTTCATATTTCATCATTGTCACTGTAGATACATCGTAACAATCTGCCTTGTCATTAATTTCATTTAGCTTTTTAGTGGGCTCATATTCCCCTTCTATTAAATGGGACTGGGGTTCTAAGATATCACTCTCCTGTTGGGTATATTGACTTTTAAACTCACTATAAAGATACATCAGGTTATCGCTTAATTCAAAATGCATGGGATCAGGCCTTTTTATTTCCTTTGTCTCAGAGGAGCTGTCTGTGAGTTCATTGCTTTGACCTTCCACGTTCCACACGTCTTTCATTAACTGACGGGCGTGGTTTATAAGGCCTTCAATGCCTGCTTCTAGACTATTCTCGTTAGACAAACTTTTTTCGGCATGATTTGTCATGTTAATTTTTGAAAACATATCCAACATTTCCTGTACTTGTATCAAATTTGTCTGAGTACTCATATTACCACTAAGGACTGACTCTTGATAATCCCCATCAACATAAAATTCACTTTGACCAGACATTTTTCTTGGCAAAAATATTTTTTTTAAAAAATTAATAATTAATAATTTCATGCAAAATATTATTTCTGTCACCACCGTAACTATGACTGATCCTGTACAAAATATCGACGTTATCTCACGCAGTGCCTCCATTTAATATGTTGTGCTTTTTTAAGGAAAGTTTCCCGCACATTTTTATTAAGTAATTTTTAACGAAGATATTTTTAAGATACAAAATCAATCGATATGACACAGTCTATATATGCGAAACTGGTTCACGGAGACGAGTGATCATACTTAATAGTCACATTTATTGGTTGACAGAAAACAAATATTTACATGAAATTAAAATACAGATTGCATTATTTGAACATTTGACAATTAATGGAAATACCCTCAAATTGGGTGTAATAGTACCTTGGACACAATATCACCATGATAACTTCTTCAGTAGAATCAATAACCTTATACTTGACAATTTAACAGAATGTCTGTATTTTACACACACCCAGCCGTTACTATACTGCAGGTAAGTAACGTTGAACAATGCGAAAATAATTTAGACATTTGTTTGTCAATAAAATTTGGTAACTATGCAAAAAATAATATATAATAAAAATTGAATGTTAGAGAAAAAATCTAAATGACGGTTATTGATTCTGGAGAATGATTACCAATATTAGAATATTCAATACATCAATAATTAAGAGAACATACAAGATAAAATCAACATGGCATATTTACCCATTCCAAAATGGCTATTAGTCTGGATTTAAGATAGCTACCGGGTTCAGGAATCTCCTTGGAGGTTAAAGTATATTTCCAGGCATGGCTGTCAGTCTATCTGGGAAGATGTTTCTCTCCCATTGTCCCTTCCCCAGGGTGGGTCCCTGAGCTCTCAGGTCCCCTGAGCTGTCTCCTTTTCTCACTATCTATCTAGGTTCTTAAATATCCTCTCACACAATAAGATCATAAAATTTGTAATATGTTCAGCCCAAAAGATATGTGTCTGTTTCCTATTGGCCTAAATGTTTTTAATGTAATTGCACCTTCAACCACCAGGGGTCTCACATGTGTTTTGGGGCTGCTCTGTAAAGTAATATATTTTATTTTATACTGTATATTTTACTTTAGTGGAAATATCTATATCTTTAATATTTGGGAATTCTACTAACCCCATACTATCAAATACGCTTAGCATAATTATTGATCAATCACTTTGCATAAAAATGGTGATATACATGCATATCATTGTATATCTGTAAGCATTTAGTCCATTTAAAAAGGACACAAGTTGTATGTATATATATATATATATATATATATATATATATATATATATATATATATATATATACATATACATACACATACATATACATACACATTAATCAACATCACATACAGTTTTTTCTATCTGGATACCTGTATAATTTGGGTATCCAATCAATATTTGTTTATCTAGCATAGTTAAATTCTAATATATTCATATCATAATCATATTTATATCTTAATACTAATTTGTTCCTAAAACAATTCTATTAATAATCACCCTTTATTTATTATGTTTTCTTTATAACCGACTTCATCAATTCATCGGTTACTAAAATGATAGTTTTCTTTTTGTGATTTCCAGATATCACATATACTATGAATTGACTGGTAACGTCATGTTTTGAGATGAACTTTAGACATTCGGGTGAACAATCTCATGTTTATTCTCATTATTTGTCCTGTTGAAAAACAAACTTCACTTGGTATCCTAGTCATTGTCTTATGAGAAGTGAGGACAATACAGACTCCTTGGCTTTAGGATTTTTGTATTGATGGTTGTAAATTGTCCAAACAGCCTTCACCTCAGCACAAAGGATTCTCCCCAGTCACGAACCACCTCCAGTGATGACACCTAATAAATTTGGCCTTCTCAAACTAATCAACAAAAATAAGTACACACCTTTTGTTTGGTGACAAAGGCTACCATTGTTCCTGTCTCCTTTTTGGTTCGATACAGGCCTGTAAACTTTATATATTTGAGACTTGTAAATTAGGCATCCAGTTCATCTGCTTTTCAGGAGCAAAAGTTCATTTCAATTTTTTTTTTTTTTTTAGGCCTACTAAATCTCCCATCTTTGCCAGCGAATATTAGATGTATTTCTTCATAAATTCACAACAAACTAATCACTCTCACCTTATGGCATGGACCCCTGTGCAAACAGGTGGTCATGCAAGCGGGTATCAAAAGGGTTAACACGGACCATACACTTCTCTCACGTCTCCTTGGATCTCAGCAAGGACGCCAGGTCATGGGTAGAAAGAAAAGATCTAAGTGCTCACCGCTTAAGTATAAGATTTTATTTTTGTGTTCAAACACAAACTACTCACATAAAGAGGATAAAAACACAGCATGTAAAGCCGACAATCGTGTTAGTTCCGTAGGGCAGCAGCGGGTGACGTCATGCGTAGCTCCTCCCCCGTACGCGTTACGTTCAATCAGAACTTCAACATCACCGGACTCCTCCCCCCTTTCCTTCGTTGGCAGACGGAGGCACTTGGGGAAGGGAGGAGGAGTCCAGTGATGTTGATGTCCGTGACGTCACCGGATCTCCGACGGAACTCCCTGAAGACCCGAAAAGCCAGCGGAGAGGTGAGTACCGATCAAAAAAATTTTGATCGATCAAAAAAATTAACGATTAATCGAGGAATTAATCTTCAATTTTCACAGCCCTACTCTTTTGATGTTGAATTGTAAAATCAGCAGTGTTCTGTCAGATTAGCAAATCATCAAAACAGTCTGACGGATTTAACCACTTAAGGACTGAGCCTCTTTCTGAAATTTGTTGTTTACAAGTTAAAAACAGTTTTTTTTTGCTAGAAAATTACATTATACATTTTTTTTTCTTACACCCTAGAGAATAAAATGCTGGTCGTTGCAATACTTTCTGTCGCAGCGGTCTTACAAGTGCACTTTTTTGGGGGAAATAAATACACTTTTTTGAATGAAAAAATAAGCCAACAGTAAAGTTAGCCCAATTTTTTTTTTTATATTGTGAAAGATAATGTTATGACGAGTAAATTGATACCCAACATGTCACGCTTCAAAATTACGCCCGCTCGTGGAATGGCGACAAACTTTTACCCTTACACAACCCCATGGGCGACGTTTAAAAAAATTCTACAGGTTGCATGTTTTGAGTTGCAGAGGAGGTCTAGGGCTAGAATTATTGCTCTCGCTCTACCGACCGCGGCGATACCTCACATGTGTGGTTTGAACACCGTTTTCATATGTGGGCGCTACTCACATATGCGTTCACTTCTGCACGCAAGCTCGTCGGGATGGGGCGCATTTAAAATAAAAAAAAGGTTTTTATTTATTTTACCTTTTATTTCTTATTTTCACACTGTTCTATTAAAAAAAAAGAAACTTGTGTCACTTCTATTCCTATTACAAGGACCGTAAACATCCCTTGTAATAGAAAAAAAAGCATTACAGGACCTCTTAAATATGAGATCTGGGGTCAAAAAGACCTCCGATCTCATATTTACACTAAAATGCAATAAAAAACAAAAAACAAATTGTCATTTAAAAAAAAAAAAAAATGGCCCTTTAAGAGCTATGGGCGGAAGGGACGTTATGACGTCCATCAACCCCTGAAGCATGTCCGCAGTCTCCAACAACCTTGTAGCATGTCCACAGTCTCCAACAAACCTTGTAGCATGTCAGCAGTCTCCAACAACCCCTGTAGCATGTCCGCAGTCTCCAACAACCTTGTAGCATGTCCGCAGTCTCCAACAACCATTGTAGCATGTCCGCAGTCTCCAACAATCCCTGTAGCATGACCGCAGTCTCCCAACAACCTATGTAGCATGTCAGCAGTCTCCAACAACCCCTGGAGCATGTCCGCAGTCTCCAACAATCCCTGGAGCATGACCGCAGTCTCCAGCAACCCCTGTAGCATGTCCACAGTCTCCAACAACCCCTGTAGCATGTCCGCAGTCTCCAACAACCCCTGTAGCATGTCCGCAGTCTCCAACAACCCCTGGAGCATGTCCGCAGTCTCCAACAACCATTGTAGCATGTCTGCAGTCTCCAACAATCCCTGGAGCATGTCCGCAGTCTCCAACAACCCCTGGAGCATTTCTGCAGTCTCCAACAACCACTGTAGCATGTCCACAGTCTCCAACAACCCCTGTAGCATGTCCACAGTCTCCAAAAGCCCCTGTAGCATGTCCGCAGTCTCCAACAACCCTTGTAGCATGTCCGCAGTCTCCCAACAACCTCTGTAGCATGTCCGCAGTCTCCAACAAACCCTGTAGCATGTCCGCAGTCTCCAACAACACCTGTAGCGTGTCCGCAGTAACCAAAACAACCTCTGCAGCATGTCTGCAGTCTCCAACACCTGTAGCATGTCCGCAGTCTAACAACCCCTGTAGCATGTCCGCAGTCTCCATCAACCCCTGTAGGATGTCCGCAGTCTCCAACAACCATTGTAGCATGTCCGCAGTCTCCAACAATCCCTGTAGCATGACCGCAGTCTCCAGCAACCCCTGTAGCATGTCCACAGTCTCCAACAACCCTTGTAGCATGTCCACAGTCTCCCAACAACCCCTGTAGCATGTCCGCAGTCTCCAACAAACCCTGTAGCATGTCCGCAGTCTCCAACAAACCCTGTAGCATGTCCGCAGTCTCCAACAATCCCTGGAGCATGTCCGCAGTCTCCAACAACCCCTGTAGCGTGTCCGCAGTAACCAAAACAACCTCTGCAGCATGTCTGCAGTCTCCAACAATCCCTGGAGCATGTCCGCAGTCTCCAACAACCCCTGTAGCATAACCGCAGTCTCCATCAACCCCTGTAGGATGTCCGCAGTCTCCAACAACCATTGTAGCATGTCTGCAGTCTCCAACAATCCCTGTAGCATGACCGCAGTCTCCAGCAACCCCTGTAGCATGTCCTCAGTCTCCAACAACCCCTGTAGTATGTCCGCAGTCTCCAACAACCCCTGTAGCATGTCTGCAGTCTCCAACAACCCCTGGAGCATGTCCGCAGTCTCCAACAACCCCTGGAGCATGTCCGCAGTCTCCAACAACCCCTGGAGCATGTCCGCAGTCTCCAACAACCATTGTAGCATGTCCGCAGTCTCCAACAATCCCTGGAGCATGTCCGCAGTCTCCAACAACCCCTGGAGCATTTCTGCAGTCTCCAACAACCCCTGGAGCATGTCCACAGTCTCCAACAACCACTGTAGCATGTCCACAGTCTCCAACAACCCCTGTAGCATGTCCACAGTCTCCAAAAGCCCCTGTAGCATGTCCGCAGTCTCCAACAACCTCTGTAGCATGTCCGCAGTCTCCAACAAACCCTGTAGCATGTCCGCAGTCTCCAACAACACCTGTAGCGTGTCCGCAGTAACCAAAACAACCTCTGCAGCATGTCTGCAGTCTCCAACAACACCTGTAGCATGTCCGCAGTCTAACAACCCCTGTAGCATATCCGCAGTCTCCATCAACCCCTGTAGGATGTCCGCAGTCTCCAACAACCCCTGTAGCATGTCCACAGTCTCCAACAACCCCTGTAGCATGTCCGCAGTCTCCAACAATCCCTGTAGCATGACCGCAGTCTCCAACAAACCCTGTAGCATGTCTGCAGTCTCCAACAACACCTGTAGCGTGTCCGCAGTCTCCAACAACCCCTGTAGGATGTCCGCAGTCTCCAACAACCATTGTAGCATGTCCGCAGTCTCCAACAATCCCTGTAGCATAACCGCAGTCTCCAGCAACCCCTGTAGCATGACCGCAGTCTCCAGCAACCCCTGTAGCATGACCGCAGTCTCCAGCAACCCCTGTAGCATGTCCACAGTCTCCAACAACCACTGTAGCATGTCCACAGTCTCCAACAACCCCTGTAGCATGTCCACAGTCTCCAAAAGCCCCTGTAGCATGTCCGCAGTCTCCAACAACCCTTGTAGCATGTCCGCAGTCTCCAACAATCCCTGTAGCATGACCGCAGTCTCCAGCAACCCCTGTAGCATGTCCGCAGTCTCCAACAATCCCTGGAGCATGTCCGCAGTCTCCAACAACCCCTGTAGCATGTCCGCAGTCTCCAACAATCCCTGTAGCATGTCCGCAGTCTCCAACAACCCCTGGAGCATGTCCGCAGTCTCCAACAACCCCTGGAGCATGTCCGCAGTCTCCAACAACCCCTGTAGCATGTCCACAGTCTCCAACAACCCCTGTAGCATGTCCACAGTCTCCAAAAGCCCCTGTAGCATGTCCGCAGTCTCCAACAACCCTTGTAGCATGTCCGCAGTCTCCAACAATCCCTGTAGCATGACTGCAGTCTCCAACAAACCCTGTAGCATGTCTGCTGTCTCCAACAACACCTGTAGCGTGTCCGCAGTAACCAAAACAACCTCTGCAGCATGTCTGCAGTCTCCAACAACACCTGTAGCATGTCCGCAGTCTCTAACAACCCCTGTAGCATGTCCGCAGTCTCCATCAACCCCTGTAGGATGTCCACAGTCTCCAACAACCATTGTAGCATGTCCGCAGTCTCCAACAATCCCTGTAGCATAACCGCAGTCTCCAAAAACCCCTGTAGCATGTCCACAGTCTCCCAACAACCCCTGTAGCATGTCTGCAGTCTCCAACAAACCCTGTAGCATGTCTGCTGTCTCCAACAACCCCTGGAGCATGTCTGCTGTCTCCAACAACCCCTGGAGCATGTCCGCAGTCTCCAACAACCCCTGGAGCATGTCCGCAGTCTCCAACAACCCCTGGAGCATGTCCGCAGTCTCCAACAACCCCTGGAGCATGTCCGCAGTCTCCAACAACCCCTGGAGCATGTCCGCAGTCTCCAACAACCATTGTAGCGTGTCCCCAGTCTCCAAACAATCCCTGTAGCATGACCGCAGTCTCCAGCAACCCCTGGAGCATGTCCGCAGTCTCCAACAACCCCTGTAGCATGTCCACAGTCTCCAACAACCACTGTAGCATGTCCGCAGTCTCCAACAACCCTTGTAGCATGTCTGCAGTCTCCAACAATCCCTGTAGCATGACCGCAGTCTCCAGCAACCCCTGTAGCATGTCCGCAGTCTCCAACAACACCTGTAGCATGTCCGCAGTCTCCCAACAACCTCTGTAGCATGTCCGCAGTCTCCAACAAACCCTGTAGCATGTCTTCTGTCTCCAACAACACCTGTAGCGTGTCCGCAGTAACCAAAACAACCTCTGCAGCATGTCTGCAGTCTCCAACAACACCTGTAGCATGTCCGCAGTCTCTAACAATCCTGTAGCATGACCCCAAGAACACCATCCCCATCATCAAACATGGAGGTGGAAACATTATGCTTCGGGGTTTTTCTGCTAAGGGGACAGGACAACTGCTTCAAAGGGATGATGGACGGGGCCATGTACCGTCAAATCTTGGGTGAGAACCTCCTTCCCTCAGCCAGGGCATTGAAAATGGGTCTTGGATGTGTATTCCAGCATGACAATGACCCAAAACACATGGCTAAAGGCAACAAAGGAGTGGCTCAAGAAGAAGCTCATAAGGTCCTGGAGTCTACAGACCTTAAATCACATAGAAAATATGTGGAGGGAGATGAAGGTTCGAGTTACCAAACATCAGCCTCAAAAACGTAATGACTTGGAGAGGATCTGCAAAGAGGAGTGGGACAAAATCCCTCCTGAGATGTGGGCAAACCTGGTGGCCAACTACAAGAAACATCTGACCTCTGATTACCAACAAGAGTTTTGCCACGAAGTCATGTTTTGTGAAGGGGTCAAATACTTATTTCACTCATTAAAATGCAAATCAATGTATTAATTTTTTGAAATGCGTTTTTCTGGAAAGTGACAACATAACTCATTGATCACGCTTTCTGGGGTTACAGAGAGAGGGGAACAACATCAATTCCTCTCTCTCTGTTCAGGGCAGCCATTTACGGTATGTACAAAAAAGTTCCTCCCCCTGTCAGCTTAGGAGTCAGCATTGTGAAATTCTGTAATCCCCAAAATAATCCTTAGTTAAAGACCATGTAAAATCATAGACCATGTAAAATCAAGTAACCAGTTCTGTAAAAAGATATTAGTTATAGTTATATAATGTCTTCTTGTGTAACTTTATTGTGGAAAATATCTTATTCACAGCACCGCTGGGCGCTCACGTGACCCGCCAGAGCTCTTCTTCCCCGCTCCGAATACGGCAGAGGGAGAGGCCAAGATCCCTGCTTGACAAAGGAGCGCGGTCGTCACATGATACACGGCCCTGCCAGCTCAGGAAACGCGTCGCATGCTGTGACATCATCACTGCTCGCCTGGATTGCATGCTTGAGTTCCAAGCCTCACTTTGGCTCCCCATCCACCACGGACGGCCAGGAAGACATCTGCCTCAGCTTGTGGACAAGAATCCCTGCACAGATCCAGTCCCAGTGTTTGACTCCATCCGCACAGGACACTTTATATGCTCAACACTCACCTACCAAATGTGAGTGTATTTTATCATTGTCTTTTGCACAATATTAAAACCGTTATACAGTCTGCACCCAGAGGCGCCTCTCTTTCTTGTTTCTTTTCTAGTGTACTGGGAATAACAGTTTCTGTTCCCACTGGATGGCTGCCATTGCTACAGACTTATTTAGTACACCCCACCACCCCTCCCTGTCATATCCCTGGTCATTTTCTTTTGATTTATTGTTATCCAGAGAATCTTGATAAATCCCCATGCACTATAGTTGAAATATTAGGTATATTCGTATATACCAGCTTCTGTGTATTTAGCATTGTGCTCTATGTGTATCTATATATATATATATATATATGTATATATATATGTGTGTGTGTGTGTGTGTGTGTGTGTGTGTGTGTGTGTGTGTGTGTGTGTGTGTGTGTGTGTGTGTGTGTGTGTGTGTGTGTGTGTGTGTGTGTGTGTGTGTGTGTGTGTGTGTGTGTGTGTGTGTGTGTATATATATATATATATATATATATATATATATATATATATATATATATATATATATATATATATATATATATATATTTCTTCCAACCACTGGAGGAAAAAGATTTTGAATTACTGTGTTTTGGTTGTTGCGCCATTTACTTGTATTATCCCTGCTGATGTCAGTCCTGCTCCGAGCACTGCAGAGGGAGGGGCTGCTGACATCAGCCGGGAGAAGAGAAGAGCTCCGGCAGGTCATGTGAGCGCCCAGCAGCTCTGTAAATGAGGTATTTTCCACAATAAAAGTTACACAAGAAGACACACTGCACATTATATAATCTTTTCACAGCACGGATTACATGATTTTACAAGGACTTTAACTAGGGCTCATTTTTGAGGTAGGGCTTATATTGCAGCCATCCCAGAAACTCACACTAGGTCTTATTTTCGAGGTAGGGCTTATTTTCGGAGAAACAGGGTACTTCCCATCTTTATATAAATGTCTCCAGATATAGGGGTCCATTTATAAAAAAAATTGTATAGCAATTCACCTGGTGAAAGGGTATGTACATTCCTTGTGTGAATGGGATGGCGGGATGAATGTTAGTAGGCTTTTTGCTAAGCCGTTTGAATAGATTCCATTGACTTTAAATGTAAAATACCATATTTGAGATTAGATGGTGATTAGTGGGATTGCTTCAGCAGTCCCACTATTGTTATTCGTTTTTTTATTTATTAATCATCAACTTTATTCCGTACATTTTTTGGCTCTGCGTAACTTCTGCATACTTTCAGCTATTAAAGCCATATAACTTTTAAAATGTTCAGCTCTTTCAGCTGATGTATGGACTACTTCAACTTTTTTTCTACTATTTACACTTTTTAAAATATTAAGCTTTTTAACACTTTTTTTAACATTGAAGTCAATGAGAGCATGCTTAAAATCCTTAAAATCTTCTTCCGCTACCAAAAGTTTCAGCTCCTTCATACTTTCACCTGCAGATGCCAAACACACTAACATTTTCACAAAATATTCAGCTGTCTATATCTTTTCAGTTTGATATCTTTTACAGTTTTTGTGATCATTTCAGGCAATTTCATTAAATGTAGGGCATCCAGGCTTTTGTTGTCTGTTTTGTTTCCATGGTTACCAAAGCTTCTTATACACAGTGATGGGCGGTGGGGGAGAGCACAGACACACCATGTACTGATTTATAATAGAGGAATATGATGGGCAGTTTTGATGGGGGCAATATGATGGGGCAGTTTTGATGCTATTCAGCATTCCCACACATTTTCTCCAGGAAATGCATTTTCTAGTTAATCATCATCATCATCTTTTTATTATTATGTACGTTTTTTGGCTCTGCGTAACTTCTGCATACTTTCAGCTATTAAAGCCATTCAGCTTTTAAAATGGTCAGCTCTTTCAGCTGATGGGACTTCTTCAAGTTTTTTTCTACTATTTATACTTTCTTAAATATAAATCTTTTTAACACTTTTTTTTAAACATTGAAGTCAATGAGAGCATGCTTAAAATCCTTAAAATCTTCTTCTTCTTCTAAAAAAACTTTAAAATGTTCACAAAATATTCAGCTATCTGGCTATATCTTTTCAGTCTGATATCTTTTACAGTTTTTGTGAAAAAGCTTAGTGCTTAGTTTAGTGATCATTTCAGGAAATTTCATTAAATTTAGGGCATCCAGGCTTTTGTTGTCTGTTTTGTTTCCATGGTTACCCAAGCTTCTTATACACAGTGATGGGTGGTGGGGGAGAGCACAGACACACCATGTACTGATTTATAATAGAGGAATATGATGGGCAATATGATGGGGCAGTTTTGATGCTATTCAGCATTCCCACGCATTTTCTCCAGAAAATGCATTTTCTAGTTCCTATGATACTTTGTGCCATATAGAAGGCCAAATGCAGCATTTTTCATGTTAAATCAATGGTTGGTTTAACCTGTTCCTGCCCACATTATAGATGAAAGATGGCTACAGCACAGGCTTACCTTCCGGTCATCGGAGCGATCTGTGATTGCTGCATCTTAAGCTGATCACAGATTGGGGTAAAAGGCCAATCACAGTGGCCCTTTACCACGTGATCAGCTGTGTCCAGTGACAGCTGATCAGGTTGTAAACACAAGACGGTTATCGGCATTCCTTTCCTCATGCTGACAGCGTGAGGAGAGCAGATAACCGGCTTGTTTTAAAAAGGAGATCTATACTGATTATCAGTGTCCATTTTATCAGTGCAGTTCCAACAGTGCTGCCAATCAGTGCCACCTATTAATGCCGCCTATCAGCTCCCATCAGTGCCTTCTCATTAGTGCAGCCTAACAGTCCTGCCCATCAGTGTCACCTCAGCAGTGACGGCTTCATCAGCACACATTAGTGCCCATCACTGAAGGAGAAAAATTACCCGTTTGCAAAATTATATAACAAATGATGAAAAGATTTTTTTTTTTTTTTTTTAAACTTTCGGTCTTCATTCGTTTATTTAGCAAAAAATTAAAAGCCCAGCGGTGATTACATACCACCAAAAGAAATCTCTTTTTGTCTGGAAAAAAATGTCATATGGGTACAGTGTTGCAGCACAGCGCAATTGTCATACATGTTATTTTTCGTCACTACCTCCCCGAGTCGGGAGTAGGTAATTTGCGCACCTGCTGCCTTCCTTGGATGTGGTAGCCGTTGCTCAGGCTCACTCTCCGGGAATCAAACCCTGATTCCCCGTTACCCGTGGTCACGTGGACCCGTAGTCACCATGGTAGGTGAAAGTGCGCAGTAGGCAAGTGGTTAAAGTGGTTGTAAACCCCTCCATTTACCCAGTGAAGTGACTGGCCTCAGGTGACGCAGAGAGATTAAGCATATAAGTGGCTTCTACCCCGTGTGAGATCTCTGATGTGTGGAAAGACTGGACTTATGTGAAAAACATTTCCCACACTCAGAACAGGAATATGGTTTTTCACCTGTGTGAGATCTTTGATGTCTGTAAAGATCAGACTTGTCTGAAAAACGTTTCCTGCACTCAGGACAGGAATACGGCTTCTCCCCCGTGTGAGATCTATGATGTCTGTAAAGATGAAACTTCCGTGAAAAACATTTCCCGCACTCGGGACAGGAATACGGCTTCTCTCCTGTGTGAGATCTCTGATGTAGGGAAAGACTGGACTTCTCTGAAAAACATTTTTGGCACTCAGGACAGGAATGCGGCTTCTCCCCTGTGTGAGATCTTTCATGCACATTAAGGCGGGATTTAAAATGGAAACACTTCCCGCATTCAGGACAGGAATACGGCTTCTCTCCTGTGTGAGACCTCTGATGTAGGGAAAGACTAGACTTCTCTGAAAAACATTTCCCGCACTCAGGACAGGAATGCGGCTTCTCACCTGTGTGAGATCTTTCATGCACATTAAGGCGGGATTTAAAATGGTAACACTTCCCGCACTCAGTACAGGAAAACCTCTTCTCTGTTGGAAGGACGGCACCGTCCCTCACAGTCTGAGGTTCCTCAGGATAAGAGGAATACGCTGGTCCATCTACACTGTGTGGTGCTGGATGGACATTTGAGGTAGTCGGGTTTTCTCCTGGACTATACTGTGTGATGTCCTCATCTTCTACTTTACAGTCTGGAGACAAAGTGAGACAATCCTCTGAGGTTTTCCTCATCTCCCGTCCATCTACTAAAATAGAAAGAAAAAGATTACTAGACATGAGCAGATTGGTTCCCTTAAACCAGGACTCCGCCCACATCAGGCAGCTTTGTCTCTGAGGATCTTACAATTCCCCCCTCAAGGTAACTAGTAAATGGGTCCTCTGATCTCCTACCAGTTCATTTCTTTATTCATGGACCTTAGTCAGAGAGTGAGGAAACAACGAGAACTGTCTTTTATAGGAGTAAAAGTGATGAGGGGATTATAGGACAAGTGTCCCCACCCCCTCTATCACTCATTGCCATCTTCCCAACACAAGAAGTCCTGCACTTCCTTATTTAGTCCATGATTTAGTCATGAATAACAGCGGGGCTGAGCCCCACCAGAGGTCAGAGAGTGAGGATGGGGGGAGAACAACCGAGATGAAGACTGGACTGATCCTGAAGACCACCATCATTGGGTTACTGACTCCTCCCTCATTATCACTTTCTGTTTAAGGTTCCAAAGTTTAAGGATGTTATCACATTATTATCAACATGTAAAAGTCTGTGCTCCAATCAGATCATCAGCTATAAAATGTCCAGCTGGTAGGAAACTGGAGCAAAATAATAAGGCGTATGTAATGTACAACTTATTATATAAGATACAAAAGTTAGGACTATACAGTATCAGAATGATTTAATGTACAGCAAACGTAAATATAGTGCAGGGGTCAGGAGTATGGAATTCACAACAGAGTATATAGTGAAGGGATCAGAACTATGTAGTGTTAATGACTCACCTGTTCTGATCTTTGATGTTCCCATTATTCCATCCACCTCTGCAGACTGCTGATCCTTCCTCACATATGTCTCTTCTTTTTCTGCTTTAACATTTATATCTATCAGATCGTCAGCCTAAACCAAGAGCGAGAGATCAACAATAATATTTTGTAAGTAGTGGCAGCTGGTGCTCCAGCCGGGAAGGGGGGGGGGGGGGTTGTTGGTTCAGGGGCCAGCAAACAAACCACCCAGAGCCCCCGTACTTACCAGGGACATGCAGTCACCTACCATGAACATAAAAAGAAAAAAAATGTGTGTATGTGTATGTATATATATATATATATATATATATATATATAAATAAATAATAAATAATAAATAAATAAATGATCAAGCTTCAAGGGTCATAGCTCGACGACCTGGGGTTAGAGAGACCCCAAATTTGGGGAGTAGGTAGCTGAAGTCCTACCCCTGATCAAAATTGGTGAGCTCCTGCCACCTATACGGGGCTCCTTGTGCAGCCTGTCAGAAGCTACATACAGAGTGGCCAGTTTAAATACAAGCTGGCACACTCTGTTTGCAGCAGACAGAGGATGAGCTCACAGTGTCTCTCCTCACTTCTTGTCAGAAGCACTGAGCTTAACCTCCCTGGCGGTATGATTCTGTCTGGAATTTAGTGCTGAAAGCGGTACAATTATTTTGCATGGAAATTTGGCGTTTTTATATTGTAGGCATGCAATTCTTATGAATAACTCACTTAAATCTGTCCGAACCAGAGTCTAGTAGACATCCCGGGTATGGTAAAGTTTGAAACACAAAATCATAAATTATAATAAAATAAAAATATATATAAAAAATGATTCAATAATGTAATCAAATTTAAAAACACAGAAATTTGCTCAGTTGCAGAATAGTCGCTGTCATTAAATTTAGTGTTTGATGATAAATTGTGATTCTAATATTTTATCGGTGTTTTCTAGCTGGTCTAAAACCACTTTTGACATAAAGGGACACTTTTTGGTTGCTATGGCAATCTCCAGTTTCCGGGCAGAAAAAAATCTTTTTATTATATAAAATGACATGCTGGGCACTGGGCAGACCACTAGGGACAAAGGGGATGTGTATTTTTTTGTATACAGTACTGTAATCTGTAAGATTACAGTACTGTATGTGTACTGTGTTTTAAAACTTTTTTGAATTTGGCACCGATCTCCGCGTGTCGTAACGTCGCAGGGAATGGAGATCAGCGTCACTCGGCACTGTGTGAATCGAGCGAGCAGGCGGCTCGCTTACACAGCGGGGAGACATCGCAGGATCCAGGGGAAAAGGTAAGTAACCCCCCCCCCGTATCCTGCAACGCAGCCCGAGTCTGGCTCGGGGTTACCGCTTTTGGTAATGAAGTTCCTGACCCGAGCCAGACTCGGGAATACCGCCAGGGAGGTTAATGGACAGCTTGGAGCCTTGGACCAATGGTAAAGCACCATTGGAACAAACTGTCAAATAAAAATGCTGCAGTGGAGGCTGTCTTCTAACTGCAGTGAGATAGACAGTGTCTAAAAGACAAATGCTTCATTCCAGCCCAGCCCTCTTAACTAGAAGGAAAAAATATAAGTATAAGATTTACACAGTTAAGGACAGAGGGAGAAGGAGAATCTGCTGCCTGCTGAAAAGGTACTGTTTTAATCAAGCTAAATCATATATTATTATACTATGTGTTCTAACATAATAATTTATTACCGTATTTATCGGCGTATAACACGCACTTTTTTCTCCTTAAAATTAGGGGAAAATCGCGGGTGCGTGTTATACGCCTAGCCGAGTGTACTGTGCTAGGCTCCGCTCCGCTCGCAGTCATGCCCAGTCCCGCCATTGGACCTGTGTTATATCCATCATAGGAGACGGGCCAAGGGGCGGGACTGGGTGGGACTGCGAGAGGAGCCGAGTACACAGGACATCTGGCTCTGTATCTCGGCGGCGCTAAAAAATTTAAATACAAAACATGCTGCAATTTTAGGCAAGGCTGCAAAGACACTGGATTTTCTATAATGTGAAAGATGTTACGCTGAGTATAAAGATACCCAACATGTTACACTTGTTAAATTGCGCACACTCGTGGAATGTCGCCAATCTTCGGTACTTAAAAATCTCCAATTTTTTTTTTTTTTTTTATATTTTAATCTTTTATTTTTCAGAGGAAAAAGGGAAAAATACAGAATACATTGTCCAAAAAAATTCCGCTTATATACAAGAACAACATAAACTTCCGTTTCACAACGTAATATTACACTTCACCCATTTCGACTTGGAAACATACTACAATTCATCATATTGAACCCTTGCCTTTTTAACCGTAGTTCTACCTATTACTGTATCGGGGGATTTAGGGTACACTCCCTTTCTGCCCCCCACTTTCCCTTCTCAACTTTTTACCACCCTCTACCTACCCAGAACAAAAGCAAACCCAAAAAAAAAAAAAAAAAAAAAAAAAAGAGAATTAAATATAATGACTCCCTCCCTTCCTTTCCCGCCCCCCCCTCCCCCCCCCCACCCCGGCGACACGGGCAAAATCCAAGGTTCAACCTCAGACATTCCCAGACATCATTCTCTTTCCCTCCTCTGTATTTATAAATCTGTTCAACCCTGCCCATATTTTATCATAACGCTCTTTTTTATTTTGGCCCGAAGCCACTAGGTCCTCCATAGCTCCTATCTCTCGCACTCTATTAAGCCACTTCCCTATCGAAGGTGGGCTTGAATCTTTCCAGCACCCAATAACAGTTGCCTTGGCTGCATTAATCAAATGACAGAGAATGGATTTTCTATATGTCGGTATTTGGGAGACATGGAGAAGGAAGAAGGCGGAGTCTTCCGGAATTGCGATATCTGTAAATTTCCGGGATATTCTCCTGACCTCCCCCCAATATGACTTGATCTTAGGGCACGCCCATAGTATATGGAATAGGGTTCCTGGTTCCTCTCCACATCTCCAACAAGCACCTGATGTTTCGGGGAAAAATCTCTGTAGTTTTATTGGCGTATAATACCATTGCATCATTATTTTATAATTTAACTCTTGGATTCTTATACATATCGATGTACTCTGGGAGAGGTAAATAATATTCCTCCTCTGGTCCTGGGTAAATGTCCTATTCAAATCCCTTTCCCATTTAGCTATACTAGGAAGCACAAAATGTTCTGAGGGGTTATTTAACATCCCGTACATTCTTGAGATTAACCTGGGGAATGGTTCTTGCTCCTCGCAGTATTGCTCGAATATTGTCAAATTACGATCGTATTTTTCTGCGGGCCCCAGAGATCTCAGAAAATGCAGTACCTGTATCGCTCTCCACGTTTTTAATTCAAAACTTCCCCCCAGTTGCCTCAGGGCTGCTAAGGTGGGCCAGGCCCCGTTGGACATAAAATGTGAAGCTTGGGAAATTCCTCTCTCCCATAGACTTTTAAATACACCTGCCTCGGTTCCAGGGGGGAACCCCGGGTTTCCCAGGATGGGAAACAGTGGTGAGTTTTTTGAGGAGATTTTAGGGTCCCGCAGTAGGTTGGCACTGATACGCAGAGTAGTGCCTATAGTCGGATGCTTCTTAATAAACAGTGGAATTGTTTCAAAGCACCAGGGTGCTCTGCGTAGTGGTATCGTACTTGCCTGCTGTTCCAGATCTACCCATGACTTGAATTCTCCGTGTCTGCACCAGTCTACCACTCTGCCCAAATGGACTGCCTGGTAATATTTCAATACGTTTGGGACTGCTATTCCACCAAAACCCCTAGGCATCATCATAATACCCCTCGCTATCCTGGGTCTTTTCTCCGCCCATATAAATTTAATGAAAAGGGAACAAATTTGACGGAGATAGACTACCGGAATAGTGATTGGTAAAGCTTGGAATAAATACAAGAATTTTGGAAGAATGCTCATTTTTATGATGTTACAACGTCCAAACCATGAGTGAATCCCATGGTGCCATTTATCCAGAAGCTTCCTTACTGAGTTGTATAAGGCTGGAAAATTTACCTCATAGGTCTTTCCTATGTTCGGTGGAATATACGTACCCAGATATTTTAACTTTTCAGTCACCCATTTAAATCTAAAGTTTAACTGAATTGCGTTGCGGACCTTGGTCGGCAGCGCAACTCCCATCGCTTCTGATTTCGTGTAGTTTATTTTTAAGTTCGATAACTTTCCGTATATTTCAAACTCTCTCATCAAATTAGGAATTGAAATATGTGGTGCAGACAGGGAGAACAGCAAGTCATCCGCATAGGCCGAGATCTTATAGTCTCGGTCTCCTATTTTTAACCCCTGGATATCCGGGTTTTGCCTTATTTTGTTTAATAGGGGCTCCACCGACAGTGAGAACAGCAGTGGTGAAAGAGGGCACCCCTGTCTAGTGCCATTTGATATTTTAAAGGGTTTAGAAAACACTCCATTTACTTTCACCTCTGCCTTTGGATGTGTGTAGGCGCTCATAATCCAATTAATCATCTGATCACCCATGCCGACCTGTTTCAGCACTGTGAACAGAAAGGGCCAACTCACTCTATCAAATGCCTTTTCCGCATCCGTGCTCAAAAAGACACTGGGGGTGTTTGTCTTATCGGCATGGTAGACCAGGTTAAGGACTTTGATGGTGTTGTCCCGCGCTTCCCGCGTGGGGATAAACCCCACTTGGTCTAGGTTGATCAGCTGGCATAGTAATGGCTGTATCCGAGATGCTAAGATTTTAGTGAAGAGCTTCAAGTCCACATTCAGTAACGAAATCGGCCTATAACTACCGCACTCCATCGGGTCCTTCCCCTCCTTCGGCAACACCGTAATGTGTGCCAGAAGAGAGTCCGGAGGGAATGCTGCAGTCCGTCCTAAAGCATTAAAGACCTTCACCAGCTGAGTACTCAAGTGGGTTGAGAATTTTTTATAGTAATGTAATGTAAAGCCGTCGGGGCCAGGTGCCTTTCCTGGCTTCAACGTTTTAATTACAGCATTCACCTCCTCTACGGAGATAGGTGAGTCCAATTTCCTCCGATCTGGCGATGAGAGTTTTAACAGTCTTGCCGAGGAGAGATATTCCTCCTGGGACGCGTTCAAGATAGGTGTTGCTTCTAGATTGTATAATGCGGCATAAAATTCCCCGAATGTCTGCGCTATATCTTTAGGAAGTGAAATTATTTTCCCGTCTCTCCCCTTTATTTGAGGTATATAAGCTGTCGTGGTTTCCCCTTTAAGTTTGCCTGCAAGCAGTTTACTACATTTCTCTCCTAGTTCGTAGGTAGTCTTCCTTCCTCTTTGTATGGCTGCTTTAGCCTTAAAACGCAGGATGTCCGTTAGTTGCCGCCTCAAGTGTCCCAGGTCTCTCCCGATGGGAGGGGTCGGGGTCCTCTTATGTTGGAGTTCCAAAACATGGATTTCTTGTAGGAGACTCATCACCTGTTTTTCCCTCTCTTTCTTTATTCTAGATCCATGTTTGATCAGGATGCCCCTGATCACAGTTTTGTGCGCCTCCCATACTGTACCCGGGTTACTTCCCGGGGTGTCGTTTGTCTGAAAATACGCGTTTATTTCTTTTGCTACTTCCTCCTGGATTTCCGGGAGCTGTAACAGACCCTCATTCAGTCGCCACCTTCTTTCGGTAGAACCCAGCGCGCCAGCAAGGGATATGCACAAAGTGATCGGGGCATGATCTGACCACGTTATATTTCCTATAGTTGCCTCCGTTACCCTAGTAAGTAAATAGTGGGGGATCAGAAAGAGATCTATCCTTGAGTATACCTGATGGGGATTAGAAAAAAAAGTATAGTCCCTCTCACCTGGATGCATGGTCCGCCATGCATCCACTAGCTGTAATTCGTGTACTCTCTTCAATATTCCCCTTCTAGCCCCTTGTGAGATAGATGACATACCTGTAGACGTATCTAGTTTAGGGTCTAGGGGAATATTAAAATCCCCACCGAGGATCAATTTTCCTTCAGAGAAATCAGTTAATTTTGTGAGGACCTTCTTTAAAAACGCTTCTTGCATGACATTTGGAGCATATATCGTGGCCAGAGTCACCTTGACTCCTCCGACTTGTCCCTTCAGAAACAGATACCGCCCCTTCGCATCTACCCTCTTGTCTGCTAGGGACCATGGGATCCGATTAGAGATCATAATCGAGACCCCTTTTGTTTTTGCCTCATAGTTTGAGGCATGGTATACATTTGGGAAGAATCTGTTCTGGAGTAGCGGGAATCCACTCGCTTTAAAATGGGTCTCTTGTACAAAGGCAATATCTGTGTGCGTCCGTTTTAAATCATTCAGAAGCATCCTTCTTTTTTCTGGGACATTGAGCCCCTTTACATTTATTGAGGTTATCTTTACTTCCTCCATATCGCCGGGGGGAAAGGGAAAGAGAAAGAGGACGGGAGAGGCGACGAGAGACGGAGAAGAAGGGAAAAAAAAAAACCCCGACTAACCCCTCCCTCTACTTTTCCTTCCCCCCACCCTTTGACACACCCACCCCCTTTTTACAGCCCCTAGGGGAGACACCCTACTCTGTACCCAACTCCTATGGCACAGAAGGTGCTAAACTATGTGGGGAATTGGTCCAAAAATAGCCGGAGAATTCCCCCCCTACCCCCCCAGGCATATGAATTTATTCCCTCTCTGGATCCCCTCCACCTCCATTCTATTTTATTTTCATTATTTCTTCTACTATTTTAATCCTATTTGGAGGAGAGAGGGATACCATATAGGGACCAAAAAACAAAAACAAAAAAAGAAATGTATATTTATATAACGGCAAACAAATAAAGGAGAGGAGCAGGGCTCTAATACACCTTTGTTACAACTCTAGTCATATAGGCCTATATATCCCCTGCTTCTCCCCCCACCCCTTATTCAAAGTTTTTTGGCTTGACCCCAGTTCCACCAAGCCCTTCTCTGTAAAGTCCCATCTTACCCTTTCTTCTCTCTCTTTCTCTTTCACCTCCCCCCTTCTTGCTAAATCCCATTTTTTACCTAGAATCTTACTCTATTCCAATCCCACTCTCCCTATCTCCCCCCCCTCCACTTCGATCTAAGGGGTCTCTTGGAATCAGAGACTGCTCCTTTCCTCTCTTTTTTATAACCCCATCTTGGCTGATTTTAACTCCTCTACTGCTATCTCCGCATTCCATCTCTGACTTAAGACTATTCGGCCAGTTAAGTGCCAGAGTAAGTCTCCTCCTCCCTTATTCACTAGAATAATATTTTTATATTTGTCCATCTCAGTCAAGCTGTTTCAAGCTACCTCAGGGCCTGAATTTGTAGATAATGTGCTCCCTCCCCCTTATTTCTTTACCTAACAAGATTCTTTAGTACCCAAACCCCCCCCCTCCATTTTCCCTTATATCTCCTCCCCCCCCGCCCCACCCCCTGCCCCTTTACGTACCCATCCTCTATAAACCTACCCATATGTGTCAATCCGATCAGGTCCTGTGTGCGTTTTTTATCTGCAGATTTTTTCACATTGGACATTATTATTTAAGTGATTTTTCTAGTTAATTAATCTACCTTAAGTCACATTCCTCTCTCTTAATCCTATATTAAAACACATCAAATACAACAAAGGGAGAGGCGAGGTGGGGGGATTAGAGAGGGAGGACGAGAGAGGAGAGGAAAAAATACTTCCTCTTATAGGCCTCTAGCTATTAGTTATAGCTGTTAGTATGTGTCCCCCAGTGCCAGTTGTGCATCCTTAAGTATCGTTTTGTGGTATATAAATGTGACGTATAGTCCCAACCCATTCACCTCCAAAATGAGGGGGGCATAAGGGGACCCAAGCATCCCCCCCCCCTCTCCTACTCCAATCGTGAACTAGTGCTCTGTATTTTAGTGCCACACCAAAAAGAGAGAAAAAAAAAAAAAAAAAAAAAAAAAAAGGAGGACCGACAACCAGGGAGGGGAAAAGGAAGCAGTTCTCTCCCTTCTTCCCTCGGCCTTCCTCCCCCCCCTTCTCCTCTCCCCCCCTCCCAAAATGCATAGATACACATATTATCCACTAGTAATATTCCTTACAATCCTTACAAATCATCTGTTAGACTTAATCTTAGAAAAAAGAAACAGCATTACTAGATTTGCATACTTATATATAAATGCATGCATGCCCACCTGCGTGAGCTAATACGCATACACCCATGCATCGTGCTTGTCCATAACCCCAAAAAAAATAAAAAATAAAAAAAAAGTACCCCCCATTCCGTGTGCTGCTTGGAAAATAATACACATAAAGCAATCCTTTTTACAAACAAACAAACCCCCATTCCTCATCTAATCCCTCCACCCCCCCCTACCCCCCCCCCCCTCAAAGTAAAAAATAAAAAATCACACCCCTGAGGGAGAAAAAAAATAAATAAATAAATAAATATATGAATAAGTAAATATGTGAATAAATAAATAAAGGGGACACATATATCGATTATATAGTCCATATGGCTTCCGTACTAGTAGCAAGAAGTGAGGGTGAACTCAAATGTCTCTCTGAAAAACACCAAACAGAGAAAAAAAGAAAAAAACACAGCGAGAGAGGAGGAGTTGTCCTGTGTCTTAAGGGCATGGTGGTCTGGGGTCACCTCTATTTTCACTTCTAGCGTATATAGGGTTTACCTCCTCTGCCCCCCCAGTCCCTGTTTGTCACCTAAATATTGTAACCAGTCTGGTATCTCCATCGCCTCTTCTCCTAGAAAGGAAAACAAGTGTGGCAAGTCCACCGGATGCCGTAGAACGAAAGATTTGGAGTCCTTTTTTACTGTTAACGAGATCGGGTACCCCCATCGGTATGTGGCCCCTGACTTCCGAATTTTATCCAATAGAGGGCGTAGCATAGATCTCCTCTGGAGGGTAGCTCTGGATAAGTCGGGTAAAATTTTTATCTTCATACCCTCATATACCACCTCCTTAACCTCCCAAGCCTTACGACTTATCAGCTCCTTATGTGCATATCGGAAGAAACAGCAGATCACATCTCTGGGTCTCTCAAGGTTAATGGAGGGGGGTCCTGCTGCTCTGTGGAGCCTTTCAAACTCCAATTCTTCTAGGGGCACCTGAATACCCATTTGTTGGCATACCGCAGCTATAGTGGATTGCAGTGCCCCCCCTCCTACTGCCTCCGGTATCCCCCTAAATCTCAAATTCTTTCGTCTGTTGCGGTCTTCCATTTCCTCTAAACGGAGTTGCATAGAGGGGGCATAAAAGTTAACATCAGACTGTACCTGCTCTAGTCGCGTAACACGGTCTGCCAGAGATACTTGCATACCTTCTCCCGCTGATAGCCTCTCCGCTAGCTGTTGTACCTCCGACCTCACCTCCTCCATATCTCTCCGGTGGACCTCTTCTATTCGGGTCATCCACCCCTACAGGTCTGCACGTGTCGGGAGGGCTTGTATATCCGCCCGTGTCGGAAGAGCCCGCAGGAGAGCCCTGAGATCTGCATCTTCACCCAGCATTTGCCGGGAATCTTCCCCCTCCTGTGGTCTTTGAAATTGCTCCTCTCCCTCCTTCTCCACACAGGTCTCCCCGTCCAGCTTCACTGACGCGGCCCGCGTCACTGGCGTGGGGGCGGCGTTCGTCGCTCCGCTGAATTCCCTGTCCGGCGCAGCTTCTCCAGACGCCGGTTCCTGCCTCCGGGCTGCCGCTGCTCTGGTGCACGAAAAATACTGGGGGATCTCTGGCTGGGCAGGTACCCTCTGTGTCTTCGCCTCTCTTCTTCTCATTCCACCTGGTATAATGTTGGGGGGGCCGTTTTTAGCCTAGTTGCTGGCTAAAGACCCATGCCGCTTATCACTGCTGTTTAGCCTAGGGGTTAGAGGGAGCCGAGCCGGACTATGGCTCTCCTACTCCGCCATCTTGGACCACGCCCCCCAAAAATCTCCAATTTTTAATCTCTTTAAAAAAAAAAAATCTTACAGGTTACATGTTTAGAGTTACAGAGGAGGTATAGTGCTAGAATTATTGCTCTCGGTCTAATGATCGTGACGTATGTAACCTGTATCTGGCTCTGATACTAGCCAGTGCCTCACCAGCCACTGACCTCAACTCACATCCCTGGTACTTACGCGGTCGGGCTCGCAATTGGCGCTGATGCAGAGCACAGAGATTGCTCTGGGCGGCCATCTCCCAAGTCCCAGATCTTCCTGTACATCCTCCCCCCTGCCCAGTCAATACGATCGCTTCTTCTCTTGGCCAGGCACGCTTTTCACGCTTCCTGTGTGGCCGGGAGGAGAAGCAGGAAGATGATAGCGAATATTAATTTGCTATTGTCACACACAACTGGGTGGGCTCGGGGCGCAGTGCTCTGCACCCCGAGCCCACCCTTTTTTGATGCCAATTAGAGCCTCTGGGCTCTAATTGGCTTAAAAAAAAAAAATAAAACTATTGGAATCCATGCGTCCGACACCCTACGCATGTAGATTAGGAGCTGGGCGCATGGATTAGGGGGGCAGCGGAGCGGCCACCACTGTCTGTAAGACATACGCTTTAATAATGTGACATCACCAAAAAGAATCCACACATTGTCTCCACAAGTCCATGTTCTAGATACTCCATCCCACTGACCTTGTAACAGTGAGTGATGGGGTGATCTTCCTGTGTGGAATCCAAAGGATGGGGACATCTCTCTGAAGGGTTCCTGGTATTAGGTGGCTCCATCATATCCTTGTGTCCTTCTGAAAACTCCTCCATCACTCCATACTCCTCATCCTCCTCTTTATACTCTTCTTTGAAAACAATATTCTCATGCCCGAGGTTTCCACTCTGAATCTATAATAAAACATTCATTGTAACAAACATGCTGTGTATAAATCATAACTATGAGTGATTGTTCCTCATCTACCTGGTGATGGTGGGGGATGGTGTGATCTTCCTGTGTGGAATCCCGGGAATACAGAGGATGGGGACATCTCTCTGGTGGGTTCCCATTACTGGATCCATCTGTAGGAAACACACACACTGACTGAATACATTGTTTCTATGTGTTTATCAGATGATGGGGGATCTAGGTGGAGCCTCCGTACTGCTCTCTCCTTTACAATAAAGTCTCCTCTTACCCGGTGATGTGAGGGGCGGCTGATTGTCCATCATGACGTCCTTGTAGAGATCCTTGTGTCCTTCTAAATACTCCCACTCCTCCATGGAGAAATAGACAGTGACATCCTGACACCTTATAGGAACCTGACACACACAATGATACAGTCACCATCCAGACACATCCCTTGTCTGTTACTGGATAATGTCCCAGAATTCCCAGCACCGCTCACCTCTCCTGTCAGCAGCTCCATCATCTTCTTGGTGACTTCTAGAATCTTCTCCATGTTGTGTCTCTCATGTTTTAGGGAGTCACATGGAGGCACTGTGATGGTCATATGATCACCTGACTTCAGAAGAGGAAATCTCTGTATTGAAGAACCAATAGGAATATGTTAGAATCCCAGAATCCTCCTCACCTCTCCGGTCAGGTCTGTGTTTTATTAATAGAGATAAGAGTGATGTCATGTGACCTCCCAGAATCCTCCTCACCTCTCCGGTCAGGTCTGTGTTTTATTAATAGAGATAAGAGTGATGTCATGTGACCTCCCAGAATCCTCCTCACCTCTCCAGTCAGCAGGTAGATGATCTCCAGGGTGAGGTTTAGTATCTTCTCAGTCATGTGACTCCGGTCCTCCTCCATCCTCATTGGTGCCGTCATTTGATCTATACAGGTCTCCTTGTAGAAGGATAAATTTGATAAATTAAAGTAAGAATTACAGTATTTAGATGGTGTTGGTCACACAAAAATAAGATGTGGATGTGAGGGTGGTAATAGGAGGGTTGCTGTACATATAGAATACTTTATTAATCCCAAAGGGAAATTGCTAAATTGTTGCGACACAGACACTCACCAAGACAACACAAGATCGCAACAAACAGAACAGGATACAAAAAACACAACAAAATCAAGTTAAATACTACATTACAAATAATACCATCCATACAATACAATTTAAAATACAACAGAGTAAATAACAGATGCAAATAATACACCACTTTCTCTAATACACACGGTCGGAAATTCCGACGGGAAAAGTCAGATCGGATTATGTTGTCGGAAAATCCGATCGTGTGTGGGCTCTAGCGGACTTTTTCTGTCGGATTTTCAGGCCTCCCCTCAGACCACTCTGTACATTACAGGCCTCCCCTCAGACCACCGTCCAGAGCACTGTGTACATTACAGGCCTCCCCTCAGACCACCGTCCAGAGCACTGTGTACATTACAGGCCTCCCCTCAGACCACCGTCCAGAGCACTGTGTACATTACAGGCCTTCCCTCAGACCTCTCTGTACACTACAGGCCTCCCCTCATACCACCGTCCAGAGCACCATGTACATTACAGGCCTCCCCTCAGACCACCGTCCAGAGCACTGTGTACATTACAGGCCTTCCCTCATACCACCATCCAGAGCACTGTGTACATTACAGGCCTCCCCTCAGACCACCGTCCAGAGCACTGTGTACATTACAGGCCTCCCCTCAGACCACCGTCCAGAGCACTGTGTACATTACAGGCCTCCCCTCAGACCAACGTCCAGAGCACTGTGTACATTACAGGCCTCCCCTCAGACCACCGTCCAGAGCACTGTGTACATTACAGGCCTTCCCTCAGACCTCTCTGTACACTACAGGCCTCCCCTCATACCACCGTCCAGAGCACCATGTACATTACAGGCCTCCCCTCAGACCACCGTCCAGAGCACTGTGTACATTACAGGCCTACCCTCATACCACCATCCAGAGCACTGTGTACATTACAGGCCTTCCCTCATACCACCATCCAGAGCACTGTGTACATTACAGGCCTCCCCTCAGACCACCGTCCAGAGCACTGTGTACATTACAGGCCTCCCCTCAGACCTCTCTGTACACTACAGACCTTCCCTCATACCACTGTCCAGAGCACCGTGTACATTGCAGACCTTCCCTCAGACCACCATCCAGAGCACTGTGTACATTACAGGCCTCCCCTCATACCACCATCCAGAGCACTGTGTACATTACAGGCCTCCCCTCATACCACCATCCAGAGCACTGTGTACATTACAGGCCTCCCCTCAGACCGCTGTCCAGAGCACTGTGTACATTACAGGCCTCCCCTCAGACCACTCTGTACACTACAGGCCTCCCCTCATACCACCGTCTAGTGCACTGTGTACATTGCAGACCTTCCCTCATACCACTGTCCAGAGCACCGTGTACATTACAGGCCTTCCCTCAGACCACCATTCAGAGCACCGTGTACATTACACCCCACCCCTTAGTTTATACAATCCCCACAGTCTGCACAGTCTCCCCCAGTCCACTACAATCCCCCCCACATCTGCACAGCCCCCCCCCCCAATCTGCACAACCCCCCCCCCCCCAGTCTATACAGGGGAAACAAAATGGGAAGGAAAAGAGGCAAAGCAAAGAGGTCTGGTGAGAGGAGGGTTGTTCACGGAGCTGATGGCTCACTCACCAATTATGCCTCCCCTCTCGGTAGGGTTGCCACCTTTTCTTCAAGCCAAACCTGAACACTTTAGCGGCCTGGTTGCCCCCAAGGAGAGTAGTAATGCGGTGCACATAGCGTGCCACAGCGAACAGTGGGTGTGGCCAAATTGCTCTTGCTTACATTGTTGCCCTGCCCCCCAGTGATGCTGGACCTGCCCCAGACAGCTTTCCGCAGCTGCCTGGCGGCAACAAATTTGTGTGTGACTATCTGGGTTACTTGGGGTTCCACAGCCTGGTCTGAATAGTGTGTCCGGGTTTCAGTCCGCCTGAAACCCGGACACAAGATTCAAAACCCGGACTGTCCGGGTGAATCCTGTACAGGTGGCAACCCTACCTCTCAGGCTGGTTTTCAATGTAGGCCGAGCACATTGCATGCAGAAGGCTGGAGTGTGGGCGGAGTGTCTTTTTGGACAGGCAGCAGAGTGAGGGAGGAGCTAGGAAGTGCTGATGGGACAGGCAACAGAGGAAATACAGCCCGACTCCCGAGCGCTGGCCGGAGCTTAAATACAGAAGCGATGACTGAGACCGAGCAGCCGAAAATAGTAAAAATAGTGCCATGGCTGCTGCCAATCCGGGGACAAAACCGGGGACATATTCGGTCTGGGGAGATTGTCCTCAATCTGGGTACTGTCCCCAGAAAATGGGGACATCTGGTCAGCCTATCCTAAAGTCTTTATGTCGTGGGGTAACAGCGCTGTCTCAAAAAAGTTTTGTCTTATACGTGACTAATTTTATAAAAATTAGTGATATAAATGGATAAACTATATAAATTAATAAAAAATTCTGCTGCAACCTGATGTGAGATACACACATAAAACAGAATATAGGAAAAAAGGCTGCGCTGAAATCCTAAAGTCTTGCAGGTTTACTAAACCTCACAGCCCCTTAGCTCCTCTACTTCCCTCAGAATGTTCCGGCCTCATAAGTGGGGAAATGTTCAGACCCTGAAGGGGTTAATCTAGGTTTCCACACTATTTATGTGTGTATCATCATCTGCTGGAGATAAAAGACATCACAGTGACTATGGAGGAAGAGGACGGACATGACGGGGGGTTACTGGGTGTAAATAGAAAATAAGATCTTAATACCTCCTCTGCTGCCAGATCCAGCAATGTCTCCTCTTGACTCATCTTTCTCCTGGAACTTCCTATTTATACCTGCCATCACTTCCTGTCTGTACCCAACATCACTTCCTGTCTTCCATAGAGACTTCCTGTCTGGGTAATCAGGTATCACCACCTTGTGGAGCTCGGAGGAACTGCAGCCCTGAGAACAATCTCGTAGTGTGAACACAGCTTTGTGCTGTGTGTGTATGTACTGTACACCGATCAGCCATAACATTCTAACCACTGACAGGTTAAGTGAATAACATTTATTATCTTATTACAATGGCATCTAGAAGTGGGTGCGATATATTAGGCAGCAAGTGAAAACGTTGTCCCTAAAGTTGATGTGTTGAAACAACAAAAAAAATGGGCATCACAGTTTGTTGTGTTATGTGTATGGGGCTGTGTATCGGCAGACCGGTCAGGGTGTACACGCTGACCTGTGTCCACAGTCAAAAGCACCTACAATGGGCACATCAGAACTGGTGCACAGAGCAATGGAAGAATGTGGCCTGGTCTGATGAGTGATGTTTTTTTACATCATGTGGATGGCGGGGTGTGTGTGTGTCACTTACCTGGGGAAGACATGGCACCAGGATTCAGTATGAAAAGAAGGCAAGCTGGTGGAGGCAGTGTGATTCTTTGTCTGGTGGAGTTTATGCCTTGAAAAGGGGGACCTACTTCATGAAACCGCCACTACTTGTCCTGCTTCCCTCTCCCATGGTGGCCTTCTCTGGACTCACTCCTCCAGACCAAGTGGATAGAAGGGAGGTGGAGTAGGGTGACCACATTTCCAAACTGCCATTCAGGGACAATTTTGCCAAGGACCGGGGGGGGTTGTGTTGAATGTAGTCTCCGGGTTGACGCTTTTTTGGCGGCGAGTGATTTGTTGGGTGAATGGCTGGATTTAGCACTTATCCCAGCACCATGCTTGAAATGTATTTATATTATTACATTAAGTATAGACCCCCCCCTCCCTCAGTACAGACCCCCCTCTCCACTAAGTACAGACCCCCCTCCCTCAGTACTGACCTCCTCCCCTTCCACTTGTGCTAGTAGAGAGGTGGAGGTCAGAAATGTGCTGGGGGGCACTTTTTTCCTGATCACTGTCCCTCTCCCCCTCCTCAGTCCATCTATATACATATAATAATATAAGCTTAACAGCAGACCTCAGATCAGAGATCAGCACAAGAGGAGCCCGGAGAACATCATGGGGGGGAACGGAGTACAGTCGGGGGAGCGGAAAACAGCATAGTGGGAGCGGAGAACAGCACAGGGGGGAGCGGAGAACAGCACAGGGGGGGAGCGGAGAACAGCACGGGGGGGGGGCAGAGAACAGCACCGGGGGCGGAGAACAGCATGGGGGGGACCGGAGAACAGCACGGGGGGGGACCGGAGAACAGCACGGGGGGGACCGGAGAACAGCACGGGGGGACCGGAGAACAGCACGGGGGGGGCGGAGAACAGCACGGGGGGGGCGGAGAACAGCACGGGGGGGACCGGATAACAGCACGGGGAGGACCGGAGAACAGCACGGGGGGGACCGGAGAACAGCACGGGGGGGGGCCGGAAAACAGTACGGGGGGGGACCGGAGAACAGCACGGGGGGGATTGGAGAACCGCACGGGGGGACCGGAGAAGTAAACTGGATAGGAGGGGCGGCATATAGGGGAACTGATGCCCTTCATGTTCTTCTTGCTCCACTGAATGCCCGCTTTCCCTCCTTTGCCACCTGCAGGCATTCAGTGGCTGCAAGAAGAACATGGAGGGCATCAGTTCCTCTATATGCCGCCCCTCCTATACAGGTTTAGAGGGAAGTTGCATGGGCCCCCTGAAGTATGAGGCGGGCTTGCAATGGCGACCCCTGTGGTTACACCGCTGCAGTGGAGAAAAAAAAAATATGTCAGGTTGAAGGAGCAAATAATGGAATGCTGGCAAGATTCTGAGGCTGATAGTTGCAGATAAAAAATGGGCCACTGCTGAGAGGATTGCTTGGCATACAGAGGGGTTAAAAAGACCAGTAGGTGAAAAGGTGGCAGAACATGAAAGGCTGAGGATGAAGGAGGGGGGGCTGCAGGTGTAGGGAGAGGCAAACAAGTAGTGGGAGAGAAGAGACAGTGAGCAGCTGGACAGAAGGCGGGTGTGAGGAGTTATCATGTGTGCAGTGATGAGGGAACCATCTTCAGCTCTGAGGGGTTCATGCTGGACCTGTAGTAGGATTTCAAGTCCCAGCATGAACCCTGCCCTGATATCTAAGGATGTGTCCTCCTTCCATCCAGGGTGTAATCCCATCTGTCAGTGTCCTCCCCTGCGGACCCTTATCTGCCGACCTTCCTCTGCACAGTGCACTGAGAGGCTCGCTCGCTCCAGGCTGACACACACTCTGAGTTTCTGTGAAGTGCTGATAGCACAGAACTCTGGCTGCTGAGGGAAAGCTGACAGGATTTTAACCCCCAATGGATCTGTCATGTTGGTGAGTGTTTAGCATTTTTCTTGCCTTTTTACCATTTCTCCGTTTTGTTTGTGCACTGCAGTCTGTCTCAGATGTTTCTTCTGCCGCCTGGCTGGAGTCCAGATCATACAGGGAGGAGGTGGGTGGAGCTAAACTGTAGGCGCGGAGGAGGAAGTTAAATCTCCTCCGCTGTGAATTCTGGGTCTCTGCCTCTCTCCTGCTCATGACGTCACTGGTTGCTACACGCCAAGCGGGCGGCAGGTAGCAACCAGTTTGGGCGCTGAGCCAGCAGCGGTGGTGAATAAAGTAAAAAAGGGTCTCTGCCAGCTAGGGGTCCACCACAGGCTGAGACAGAGAGAGACAGAGACAATGCTATTTTAGGGGGCATTAGATCGACCCAGGGCAATTCCGGGACACTGTATGGTCCCGGAATGAGGGTGCCCGGGACCCGGGACTGACCTGCTAATTGCGGGACTGTCCCGGGAAATCCGGGATACGTGGGCACCCGGTGGAGTGGGAATCCTTCTAGCCCCATGCAGCACCTATCAGGTACTTCACCCCTCTCCCTCTCTGATACTCTCCTCTTTTGAGGCACATTGTATTTGCCTATTTTCTCCTATTTCTCTAAGAATTGCTGTCATCTACTGGTCCCCTGGACTGGTATTAACCTTCCTTGATGACTTCTCAGCCTGGCTACCCTACTTACTCTCTTCTGAAATCTCCACAATCATTCTCGGTGACTTCACTATCCCTGTTAATGCTAACACTACTATTACTTTGAAGCTTTTCAGTCTAACCTCATCTCTTGACCTAAAGCAATGGATACAGGCTCCTACTCACTCCAACAGCAACACCCTTGACCTTCTCTCCTCTTATTTGTGCACTCCATGCAACCTCTCCAACAATCCTCTCCCACTCTCTGATCACCACCTTATTAGTTTTGCTCTATCCCAGGCTTCCACCTCCTCTCCCACCAACCGCCTAGCAGTTACCCATAGAAACTGTTGCCACCTCAACTCTTTTCTTCTCTACTCTGCTACTGATCACCTCTATGACAAAATCTCACCCATGTCCTGTCCCAGCCTAGGCACAGCTTATTGTAATCCTCCCTAGACAAGCTTGCTCCCCTCGCCACACGAGGAATCAGGTCCCAACCACTACAACCTTGGCAAACAGACGACACCAGAAGTGCCCTGCGGCCCCCCCACCCCAAAGCATGATGAGGAAAAGGGCCTCTTCCCGCCAACCCTGGCCGTTGGTTGTCAGGGTCGGCGGGCGGGGGGCTTATCAGAATCCGGGAGCCCCCTTTAATAAAGGGGCCCCCAGATACCGGCCCCCCACCCTATGTGAATGAGTATGGGGTACAATGTACCCCTACCCATTCACCTAAGGAAAAAAGTGTAAATAAAAAAAAGACACAATTTTTTAAAATACTTTATTGCACAGCTCCGGGGGTCTTCTTTCGTCTTGAGGGGTCTTCTCGCCGGACTCCTCCGATGTCTTCTGCTCTTTTACTAGCTCTTTCACTAGCGGAGGAGCCCGGCTTTCTTCTTTGTCGCCGCCGCCGTCTTGGGGGGTCTTGTTCCGACTTCGGGGGTCTCTTCTGTTCTTCTTGCCGGGCCTCCGCTTTCTTCTTCCAGCTCTTTTACGAGCGGTGGCCCGGGCTTGTGTTGCCGTCGCTGTCGCCTTCTGCTTTTTCTTCTTCTGCTTCTTGTTCTTCTTTCAGGCTGCGTGCTCGGATAAGGGTCTGATATGGAGTTGGGGGGGACCCCCACGCTGTTTTTTCGGCATAGGGATTCCCCTTTAAATCCATACCAGGTGACGGGGCTAGCGCGGCGGCATTGACTTCCTTCGATAGTCCCGTCTACTTGGAGTCACGTTCTAAATGAACAGACTTTCCTCCGTGTGTGAGGAAAGTCCGTTCATTTCAAAAGTCCCACGGACTAGCACACAGACGGCGGGATTGTCCGCCGCACTGCCGAGTCCGACGGACAATTTTAAGTCAAAACTTAAAACTAGGTCCGCCGGACTTTTGGGAGGAAAAAGTCTACCGGAGCCCCACACACGGTCGGAATGTCCGGCGGTATCTAGTCCAGCGGACAATCCCACCGGAAAGTCTGATCGTGTGTACTCGGCCTTAGATTGTAAGCTCTAAGGAGCAGGACCCCAAAATTCCTACTATATTAAAGCGGAGCTCCACCCTAAAGTGAAACTTCCATTTATCGGATTCCTCCCACCCTCCGGTGCCACAATTGACACCTTTCAGGGGGGTGCAGATACCTGTATAATACAGGTATCTGCACCCACTTCCGGACGAGATATCCGTAGCTGTCCCACCCCTATCCGGAGATGCCCCGTTGTGTCTTGGGAAACACAGTTCCCAGGACACAACGGTGACCAATAGAGACGCGCAGCGCGACTCGCGCATGCGCAGTAGGGAACCGGGCAGTGAAGCCGTTGCGTCTTCACTTCCTGATTCCCTGACAGAGGATGGCGGCGGGGCAGCCGAGAGACGAGCGGTCGCTCGTCACATTCTGCCGACACCGCTGGAACCAGGAACAGGTAAGTGTCCATTTATTAAAAGTCAGCAGCTGCAGTATTTGTAGCTGCTGACTTTTAATATTTTTGGTGCGGGTGGAGCTCCGCTTTAAATTGTATTGTACTTGTACGGTCTACCCTCAAGTTGTAGAGAGCGGCGTAAACTGTTGGTGCTATATAAACCTGTATAATAATAATAATAATAATATTAGAGGGGTGGCCCTAATGTTCTGGTGGGTGGTTATAATGTTATGGTGACTCGTCATAATGTTCTGGTGGGTGGTTAGAAGGATCTGGTGGGTAGTACATGAACGCATGACTTAGTATAAAAAGAAGCCAGGAGGAAAATGTAATTTGCTGCCAATTTAAAATTATTTTTTAGATTTGTAAATGTCAGTGCTAAAAGAAATCACTGCTCCCGGTCGCATGGAATTTAAAAAAATCTTTTTAACATTTGGTATATGTTTCCCAAAACAGTGCACATCCCTCCCCCCATGCTATTTTGACACCACCTTGCCCATTAGCCCAGATAATGGCCATTTGTTATTTGACAGATTTGTCTCCTGTTGATTTCAATAGGATTCGGTTCAGCATCACACCAAACCCAGGACAGTTCAGCTCATCACTAGTTACCATGAATTAGAGTTCCAATATCTCCCTTGTTTTCTGCAGACAGATATTCATTTCCCGATGCCTTATGTAGAGGTGACACCTTTTCTAGGTGTCCGCTATTGTAAATTTAGATATTTTTGTCTCTCAGAACAGTAAAGGGGTTCTGAGAGTTAATTGGATAGGGAAGCTTTGGCATCAGTTTGGCTGGGCTGTGTTAGGGTTCTGCCTGGTCATGTGTGCGGTGAGGTACACATGACAGGCTCAGAACCAGGCCTGGTTGGATGTTTTGGGTGCCGGCGTTCCTCTGAGCCAATCAGTGGGTGCGTTTGGCCCCGCTGAGGAGTCTGGGAAGGATACTTAAGATGATTGAGTCACGTGTTCGGGGTTCGTTAGGCCAGAGCTGCCTGTTTCCTGGAGCTGGACTGGGGTAGCCCCGTGAGGGGTCCCGGTCAGGGGAGTGTGTGCTGCCCCGCAACATGTTTGGTTTAACAGGCCCCACAGACCCGCTTGGTCTGGGGCAAGGATCCATCTGTTCCCGAGTCTCGGAACCGGCTGGTCCGAGGCGAAGAAACTGAGGGAGGATTCAAGGCGCCCAGGTGCGCTCTCAACTTGGAGGGGCACCGCAGCTCGTGTAAGCGACCGGGGGAGGACTCTTCGGAGGAGGGCCAACAAGCTGGCATCCTAAGAAGTGCCTGGTTGCTGGGTTGTCAAGGACACTAGAGAATCCACGCTTCCCCAATATTGTCAAGGAGACATATAACGTTCCAGGTACTGAGGAAAGGTTCCTGTTTTGTTTCCGAGTACCACTTTGAGTCAAGGTTAAAGACTGTGCAAATTTCGTTATTCAAGTGCTGACTGCCATAATCTCTGGCTAGAGATTTGTTCAGCTTGGAAGCGCCCAGCTGCGAGTGGCTACTCTTTGGGTTGGCAAATAGAGACTTTTGTATACTTAGCAGTTCAAGGTGCCTGAGTTTTCTTCATCCTTTCCCACATGTGACTGTGTCTGTTGGATGTTACCCCTGCAAATAAAGACCTTTCAAAAGGACTTTTATGGTGTCAGCGTGCAAAGTCGTTGGGTACTAACTCTGAGAACCCCTAGACCTGAAGGACAAGCCAAGCGGAGGTAACCGGTAAGCCCAAAAGTCAAGGCCGCCCCATCGAGGGTTATGGCCGCTACACTTACGTTGTACAGATTCCTCATGTTCCCCGATACAAGCTCATACATTGTACTTGTTCATCTACCCAACCAGGAGGGAATGAACTCGGCAATATACTCTCCCCATGTTGAGAGTATGTGGCCTGTCATGGTTCAAGAGGTGGCATGCTCTCTCCCCAACCCCAAACTCTTTCCTGGGCAGCCAAGCTGCATGCTCAGATGAGGATTCATAATGGACTTGAAGGGTCTAGCATGATTTTTTTTTTTTTACATTTTGTTTACATTAACTTATCAGCCTGCCATCCCTGGCTGACAACTGAATGGGCCTGGGGAATACATCACCAGTGTTAGGGTGCCTGCAACCACTGGATCCCTATCAACTAACCTGTGTCGGAAGCTGCCACATTTAGCAATGGTAGCAAAACTGCAGCTGGAGGTTCAACTTGGCTGAATACCCATTTAGTTCAGCCATTCTCTGACACCCCAAATAACTCCAATTCAGTCCAAACACGAGTTTGGTCCAAACCCGGAGCTCATTCTAAGTGGTCTGTTTATTGCTCCCTTACATTGGTGATCAATGGGACACGGATCCCCTTATATCAGTAATCAGTGGGAGAAGGACATTCTTACATCAATGTCTATGATGTCAGTTCTTACTAGGGTTGCCACATCATCCCTTTAAACCCAAACACATATGAATTACACAGGTTCTTAAGCTAATTTAATGCAGGTAAGGTACCAAGTGAGATTAATTATCACCTCAATCACCCACAGAACCCGTGTAATTCATATGTGTTTGGTTTTAAAGGGATGAGGTGGCAACCCTAGTTTTTACTGAGAAACAGAAATTGTTCATTGCTCAAAGAACCCCCAGAAACCTTTGGAGGAACCCTGGCTGAGAAAGCCTGGACTAGGCAGTAATATATTTCTATCCCCCTTGGTGGGAGTGCAAAGTCGTTGGGTACTAACTCTGAGAACCCCTAGACCTGGAGGAGGAAGCCAAGCGGAGGTAACCGGTAAGCCCAAAAGTCAAGGCCGCCCCATCGAGGGTTATGGCCGCTACGCTTATGTTGTACAGGTTCCTCAAAGAACCCCTAGAAACCTTTGGAGGAACCCTGGCTGAGAAAGCCTGGACTAGGCAGTCATATATTTCTATCCCCCTTGGTGGGAGTGGAGATGACCCCATCTATAAGGATATACAGTACATACACACACAGCACAAGGCTGTGTTCACACTACGAGATGTTTCTCTGGGCTGCAGTTCCTCTGAGCTCCACAAGGTGGTGATCTCACTTCTACCCAGACAGGACGTCTCTATGGAATACAGACAGGAAGTGATGTCAGTTACAGACAAGAAATTCCATGAGGTACGAAGTAGAGAGGAGACGTTACTGGAAATGGCAGCAGAGGAGGTAATAAGACATTATTTTCTATTTACACCCAGTAACCCCCCCCGTCATGTCCGTCCTCTTCCTCCATAGTCACTGTGACGTAGTTTATCACCAGAAGATGATGATACACACATATATAGTGTGGAAACCAGGGATGAGCTCCGACGTGTTTGCAAAAAGCATGTGCAGAGCCCACCAGGAAGTCGGCACTGCGGAGCGCTAATCACAGGCAGTGAGACATTGTCCTGATGTGCGGCTGCAGAGATCGAGAAATGTCTCACTGCCTGTGATTAGCGCCCCCCCCAGTGCCGATTTCCTGGCGGGCTCTGCACGTGTTTTTTGCAAACACGTCGGAGCTCATCCTTAGTGGAAACCTAGATTAACCCCTTCAAGGTCACAACATTCATTTTGTAAATGTGTCACCTTTCCCACCATCAGTCTATTCCAACGGATTATATGATTTTTAATAATGGCGGAGGATGGGGGGTTATTTAGTGAGGATTGGATTATGTATGCCCTCATTTTATAAGATTCCGATAGGAAGAAAGAGGGGAAAATGTAATTTGTAGTAAATGTGAAATTTTTTTTTCCATAATGATCTCAGTCTCATATATTAATCCTAAAATGTAAAGGCCCGGGAGAAATGATTCTGTATGAACAGAAACCTCACAGAGCGCCCCTCACAGGTCCTCCTCCCAATGTCCCTCCAACCAGAGTCAGAGAATCTTATGACATCACACTGACCTCACAGGACCTCCTCCCAATGTCCCTCCAACCAGAGTCAGAGAATCTTATGAAATCATACCGACCTCACAGCTCCTCCTCCTAATGTCCCTCCATCCAGAGAATCTTATGACATCACACTGACATCACAGGTCCTCCTCCTAATGTCCCTCCATCCAGAGTCAGAGAATCCTATGACATCACACTGAGCTCACAGGTTCTCCTAATGTCCCTCCATCCAGAGTCAGAGAATCCTATGACATCACACTGACCTCACAGGTCCTCCTAATGTCCCTCCATCCAGAGTCAGAGAATCCTATGACATCACACTGACCTCACAGCTCCTCCTATCAATGTCCCTCCATCCAGAGTCAGAAAGTCCTATAATATCACACTGACCTCACAGGTCCTCCTCCTAATGTCCCTCCATCCAGAGTCAGAGAATCCTATGACATCACACTGACCTCACAGCTCCTCCTATCAATGTCCCTCCATCCAGAGTCAGAGAATCCTATGATATCACACTGACCTCACAGGTCCTCCTCCTAATGTCCCTCCATCCAGAGTCAGAGAATATTATGACATCACACTGACCTCACAGGTCCTCCTCCCAATATCCCTCCATCCAGAGTCAGAGAATATTATGACATCACACTGACCTCACAGGTCCTCCTCCCAATGTCCCTCCAGCTGGTTCTTTTCCATATTTTTACAATGATCTTTGAATTTTTAGAAGACCCTTGACATCCTCTTGTTCAAAGCAGGACTGTTGGAGATGTGTTGTATGTATTGATGTCAGAATGCCTGCAACAAACTTTAAACCTTCAGAGTGTGGGGGTCCTGTGTGGGTAAGTTTTACCTCAGCCTGAAGTGGGGCTTTGATAAATAGAGACCTAAATGGGGAGGTGAGGCGGAATCTGGGAGGTCACATAAATCACTATTGATAAGATACAGACCTGACTGGAGAGGTGAGGAGGATTCTGGGATTCTAACATGATATTACTATTGGTTTTCCAATACAGAGACAGGGAATGTTATTTGATTGTGCTATTCAAATATAGATTTTCTAAGATTTGTGAAATTTGGGAAGCCTGTTGATCATATGACCATCACATTGCCTCCACCTCCCTCCCTAATAGAATAGAGAAATAAAAAGAAGATTCTAGAAGTCACCAGAGAGATGATGGAGGAGAGGTGAGCGGTGCTGGGAATTCTGGGACATTATCCAGTAACAGACAAGGGATGTGTCTGGATGGTGACTGTATCATTGTGTGTGTCAGGTTCCTATAAGGTGTCAGGATGTCACTGTCTATTTCTCCATGGAGGAGTGGGAGTATTTAGAAGGACACAAGGATCTCTACAAGGACGTCATGATGGACAATCAGCCGCCCCTCACATCACCGGGTAAGAGGAGACTTTATTGTAAAGGAGAGAGCAGTACGGAGGGTCCACCTAGATCCCCCATCATCTGATAAACACATAGAAACAATGTATTCAGTCAGTGTGTGTGTTTCCTACAGATGGATCCAGTAATGGGAACCCACCAGAGAGATGTCCCCGTCCTCTGTATTCCCGGGATTCCACACAGGAAGGTCACACCATCCCCCACCATCATCAGGTAGATGATTGACAATTATTGGTAGTTCTGATTCATACAAAACGTGTTTGTTATAGTTAATGCTTTTAATATCTTTCAGAGTGGAAATCTCGGAGATTATAACATTGTTGTTAAAGAAGAGTATAAAGAGGAGGATGAGGAGTATGGAGTGATTGAAGAGTTTTCAGAAGGACATAAGGATATGATGGAGCCACCAAATACCAGGAACCCACCAGAGAGATGTCCCCGTCCTCTGTATTCCCGGGATTCCACACAGGAAGATCACACCATCCCCCACTGTTACAAGGTTGGTGGGAAGGAGCATCTAGAACATGGACTTGTGGTGACAATGTGTAGATTTTTTTATGTGATGTTACAAGATTAAAGCTTGTGTCTTACATATATAATTTTCTCTAATTTTCTTGGTTTAGGGTGAAGATCTGATAGATATAAAAGTTGAGGTTAAAGCAGAAGAAGAAGAGACATATGTGAGGGATGATCAGCAGTCTATGGAGGAGGATGGAATAACGGGGACATTTATAGAGGAGGACACTCCTACAGAGATCAGCACAGGTGGGTCATTAACACTAAATACATTCCTCCACCCATACTGATCACTGATTGGTCCAGAGTAGGGCAGGACTGGGTGATATCAGCCTGTAATACCCTGGTCACTTTCCTGAGCTGTGTTCCCCGTCCTGTATTCCTGTATTTCTCTCGGATAATCTTCCTTCTCTGTGCTGCAGACACAATTTATGTATCTAGACTGGATTTATGGAGATTCTGGGAATCAGCTGGCAGCAAAATTTTCATTTTCACCATAGGCGTTGCTGGACCTAGGCACCTGGGGTATGTGCTTTGGGTCTTCTGCCCCATGCCAGGGTCTAGCAAGATCTCTGACAGAGCAATTCTCATAGGATTACTGGTTCTGTTGTTTGCTGGCTGTGCCGGGTGGAGGGATATGTCTGTATAGTCTCAGACCCAAGTCACTGAGTGCAGTCTCAGGAGATGGGAGGCAGCGGTGTGGGACCTCTGTAACTTCAAGTAAACATTTAAGCTTTCACTGATTACTGAATACCTATATTATGAGCCCTATATAATTTATATTGTACATTACATACTCCTGACCCCTGCACTACTCTATATACATTTGTTGTCTATAAAATCACTCTGATACTGCATAGTCCTAACTTCTGTATCCTATAAAATAAGTTGTACATTACATAGTCCTTGCTTCTTTTGCACTCATTTTCTACCAGCTGGACATTTTATATCTGATTTGATTGGAGCACAGACTTTTACATGTTGATAATAATGTGATAACATCCTCAAACTTTGGAAACTTAAACAGAAAGTGATATTGAGGGAGGAGTCAATAACCCAATGATGGTTGTCTTCAGGATCAGTCCAGTCTTCATCTTGGTTTTTCTCCCCCCATCCTCACTCTCTGACCTCTGGTGGGGCTCAGCCCCGCTGTTATTCATGACTAAATCATGGACTAAATAAGGAAATGCAGGACTTCTTGTTTTCGGAAGATGGCAATGAGTGATAGAGGGGGTGGGGACACTCGTCCTATAATCCCCTCATCACTGTCACTCCTATAAAAGACAGTTCTCGTTGTTTCCTCACTCTCTGACTAAGGTCCATGAATAAAGAAATGAACTGGTAGGAGATCAGAGGACCCATTTACTAGTTACCTTGAGGGGGGAATTGTAAGATCCTCAGAGACAAAGCTGCCTGATGTGGGCGGAGTCCTGGTTTATGGGAACCAATCTGCTCATGTCTAGTAATAATCTTTTTCTTTCTATTTTAGTAGATGGACGGGAGATGAGGAAAACCTCAGAGGATTGTCTCACTTTGTCTCCAGACTGTAAAGTAGAAGATGAGGACATCGCACAGTATAGTCCAGGAGAAAACCCGACTACCTCAAATGTCCATCCGGCACCACACAGTGTAGATGGACCATCGTATTCCTCTTATCCTGAGGAACCTCAGACTGTGAGGGATGGTGCCGTCCTTCCAACAGAGAAGAGGTTTTCCTGTACTGAGTGCGGGAAGTGTTTCCATTCTAAATCCAAATTTGATGTGCATAAAAGAACTCACACGGGAGAAAAACCATATTCCTGTCCTGAGTGTGGAAAATGTTTTTCTCAAAAGTCATATCTTCAAATACATCAGAGGTTCCACACAGGTGAGAAGCCGTATTCCTGTCCTGAGTGTGGAAAATGTTTTTCACAAAATTCTAATCTTAAAAAACATCAGAGGCTCCACACAGCTGGGAAACCATATTCCTGTCCTGAGTGCGGGAAAGATTTTTCGCAGAAGTCCACTCTTTACAGCCATCAGAGAACTCATTCAGGGGAGAAACCTTATTCATGTCCTGAGTGCGGGAAATGTTTTTCACGGAAGTCCCATCTTTACGTACATCACAGATCTCACACGGGAGAGAGGCCATATTCCTGTTCTGAGTGCGAGAAATGTTTTATACAAAAATCAGAGCTTGTCGCACATCAGAGATCTCACACGGGGGAGAAGCCGTATTCCTGTCCTGAGTGCGGGAAATGTTTTTCAAAGAAGTTCAATCTTTACACACATCAGAGATCTCACACAGGGGAGAAGCCACTTTCCTGTTCTGAGTGCGGGAAATGTTTTTCGCAGAGGTCCAATCTTAACACACATCAGAGATCTCACACGGGGCAGAAGGCACTTTCCTGTCCTCAGTGCGGGAAATGTTTTTCGCACAAGTCCACTCTTCACAAACATCAGAGGTGTCACACAGGAGAGAAGCCACTTTCCTGTCCTGAGTGAGGGAATCGTTCCTCACTGAAGTCCTGTCTTCCTGTACATCAGGGATCCCACACAACCCTTGAGGTGTATTAGTGCCTTAAGTGTGGGAAATGTCTTCTATATGAATGTTGCTGGACATCACAGCTCTCATGTGGGGAAGAAGCACACCCTGATATACACCTCAGATATACTCCATGGCTGATCTTCATCGTGTAGGAGCTTGAAAAATCAAAAGTGCCCATTTCGAAGGCTTATATGCAAGTTATTGGCTATAAAAAGGGTATGGTGCCCGGGTACTGCCCTGGAGGACATGTACCAATGCAAAAAAACGTAAAAAAAAAATGTTTTTAAAGCAGCAGTGATTTTAATGATGCTTAAAGTGAAACAATAAAAATCCTTTAAATATAGTGCCTGTGGAGTCCCTTTAGTCTGCCTGTAAAGTGGCGCATCTGTATCATGTATAGAACCTGCTGCAGCAAAACTGACATTTATAAAGAAAAAAAAAATACTTTTTTAATTGTTTTTCCCTGCAAGCTTTCTTTATTTGGACAAACTGGAATTTAGACGCTGGGCATGTGGGTGGCACTGAGTATTTTTTTTTTCTCAATGCAGCAGCTGGGGCAGAGAAATTTGCCTGCTATGTTCTACAGCTGGTGGTGTGCTGCTGGCAGACGTGTTGCAAGGACCTGGGACACCATTTGCTATACCATCATACCTGTCAGTGGAGGCTGCTGAGAGGTCATGAGATATAGCGGGGGTAGAAATGAGAGGTGAGGAGTGAGGAGAAGAATTGTGTCCCTTTTGTGTGGCTTTCAGGTGCTCTTGCCAACAGGCTGAGTGCTGGGAGGGTAAATGGAAAGAAAGAAATTTCGGCACATCCAGAACTTCCGATTTGCCTTTTACTTTGTTTCACAAAGATAACACCAAACTGTGGTCACGGGGACGCGTTTCGCACATACATCTTGTGCTTAATCATTACCAGACATGAAAGGGGAGGAGGAGAAAAATTGTGTCCCTTTTGTGTGGCTTTCAAGTGCTCTTGCCAACGGGCTGAGTGGTGGGAGGTTAAATGACTTGTCAAGCATGTGGTACCCAAATGATTGGTGTTTTTTGCCACGCTTGATCTGCTTGCAGCAGAGATTGCAAATTGCAACAGTGCGATCGGCTGCACCAGTGGCGGTGCGTGCATAGAGGGCGCAGGAGCGCCGCCCCCCCCCCTCTCCTGCACCGCTCTATCACCAATAGATAGATTCATGCATTGCATGAATCTATCTATTGTCACCGCTGCCGCCCCCTATTCAGGTGTCCGGCCCCTGATCGGGTGCCGGGCATCTGAATTACAGTGGGGGGGGGGGTGTTGCTGGAAGCGCCCCTATTAGAGCTGTAAGCTCTAATAGGGGACCTGATTAGAGCGGTGGGCTCTAATAGGCTTCCATAAGTGTAAACAGCGGGCGCACGGCTGTGCGTTCGCTGATTACACAGTATTGTGTTAGGGAAGCGAATACATCGCTTCCCTAACACAGACCCGCCTCTCAGCCAATCAGGTTGCCAGGTCTGTTACCTGTCACCTGATTGGCTGAAGTCACAGGCGCTGTGATTGGACGCTAGGCGTCCAATCATAGCAGAAGACAGGAAGAGCGCGGGAGAAGAAGACATCCGACGATGAGACACCGCTCGTCGCCTGACGCCGTCACCAGCTGCACACCGGGACAAGGTAAGTGCAGAGGGCAGGCAGGGGGCACAGTGGCAGCACTTGAGGGGCACAGTGGCAGCACTTAAGGGGTACAGTGGAAGCACTTAAGGGGCACAGTGGCAGCGTTTGGAGCACAGTGGCAGCACTTGGGGCACAATGGCAGCGTTTGATGGGCACAGTGGGAGCGTTTAATGGGCACAGTGGCAGCGTTTGATGGCACAGTGAGGCTGTTTGTTTGTGCCCCCCCAAAAATTTTGAGCACCAGCCGCCACTGGGCTGCACATGTGCTAAAAGAGGCCCAGACAGCTGAGCTGTGGGAAGTGGGCCGGGAGATAACGGCTCCACAATGTGATGGAATAGGGTGGCTGCCTCTGGAGGACATCCTGCCTTCTTGGGGTTGTGCCTCCCCCTCACTTTTCTCCTCTGCTCTATCCGGCACCCAAGGCACACCAGTGACCCCATCATCATCATCATCCCCTCCATGCTCATCATCACTGGAGCCAACTTGGAAATACGCTGTGGCTGGGGTGCACATGACGGCCGTTTGTTGTTTACCAGTGTTCTCCCCTCTCTGTAGGCTCATGTAACTCCCTTCCTCTGCCTCAGAACCAACATCAGAATCAAGTAATGTCTGTGCATCATCAAGAAGCAAGTGGCTGACGCTGTGTTCAAATAATTTAGCTTGCCTGACGAAGGGGCGCTGCGTGGCCCCCGAAACGTTGCACTATCCTTGTGTTGTGATCATGCAATAAATCACCCGTTTGGACGCTATTTGTGTCGTTCCATGGTGTGCTGGCAAAAATCTTCACCGTGACTTGAACCAGGATCCAGCTGGTTGTTGCTGCAGCACCCAAATCCGAGAGCGCATCCAGGAACGTGTGCGATGGGAATATGAAGTACTACAAATAATTTAGCTGACTCCTCCATGGATGACGGTGGGGCTATGGCAGGGGTAGCTGTGGACAAGGAGGCAGAATTGGCAGCTGTGGCGGACTGCAGTGCACACTTGTCTCCGCTTAGGTGACGGAGGATGAGGCAGGTTTAGTAAGCCAGTCCACCACCTCCTCGGCATGCTGTGGCTAGATGGCACGGGCAACATCACTAAACAGAGACAAATGTGCCCTGCCTGAGGACTGACCACATCCACCTTTGATAGGAACCTTTTTATAGTGTGGGGTGGGACTATGAGCACTGAGCCGTGATTGGACAAAGTCATCATCACTTAGTCCAATCAGGGCTCTGTGCCCTCATTGGCAAAGCCCTGCACCTGACCAGCAGTCCGGTGCATTGCTTCATCTAATTAGGGCCCTAGAATGCACTGTGCAGCACGTAGTGCATTGTGGGGTGCTCAGTGGGCAAACTTCCCGCTGAGTGCCCCGCAAATTCAGGTTTTTGCTGAATGGGCAACAGAGGCGGCTCTAGGCTTTGTGAGGCCTTAGGCAAACCTTAGACATGAGGCCCCACTCACTCCCATTATGGAAAAAATGATTCAAGCGATAGAAATTACAGCAGAAAAGAATGCAGACGTGATACAGGGGATGGTCAGAGACAGCAGACATGATACAAGAGATTGGCTAGCTGAATTTGATTGACAGCAGTGTGAGCCAATGGCATCACTGCCGTGTCTCAGCCAATAAGGAAGGAAAATCAGGACAGCTAAGACACTCGTGGACATCGCTGGACAGAGAGGGACCTCAGGTAAATATTGGGGAGGCTGAGGGGGGCTGCTGCACACAGAAGGCATTTTATCTTAATGCATGAAATGTATTAAGATAAAAAAACCTTCTGCCTTTACAACCCCTTTAAAGGCTCTGAGGGCACCGACCAGGGGACGTTCACTCCAACACACGGTAGGCAAATTAGGTGGCCGCGGGGCCCCTAGGAGTGCGAGGCCTTAGGCGACCGCCTAATTTGCCTAATTAGAGAGCCGCCTCTGATGGGCAAACAGGCAATGTTCAGGCCAAACTTTTGCCCGGCTTGAACCGTTAGCCCAACTGTATTTGTCAGGCATGGTTTCATACTAATATCTGACATCATAATCATGCATTTATGAGTACAGAACACACTAAAGTATATAAGTACGTATCGAAACCCTCACCTTGTAAAACAACCACATTCTCTCTGTTCTCAGCTGCATAAGCTGAGGGAGGAGAAATGGCAGCACACTAGTCTTCCTAGTGAATGGCTGTGCGCGGAAGGGGGGGGCGCACATCAGGACAAGTCTGATCATTGGAGGAGAGCAGGCTAAGTTCCCAGCACAGCTTGAGAACTGACAGTGCTGTGCTGCAATGCCTAGTGTGGTCAGTTTTCAATAGGAGGGCAGAGGGACTGCACACGAAGGAAGCATTATAAAGAGTACAGGAGACTTTTATACAAGTACATGGTGCAGCAAGCACATATGAGGAATAAGAAATGTTGGGTTTATATATTCTTTAAAGTGTTACTAAACCCACAACAGTGAAATCAGTCAGTATATGCAGTAAAGCATGCTTGTTATACTCACTGTGGAACCTAATTGGTTAAGCCCCTGCATTGTTTAAAAATGCTGTTTGAGCCTGTCTTTTCTGATCCTCCCCTTCTTCCACAGTTCCCAAAACATCTAATGGCAGAACAGAGCCTTGGGGGAACATGCTCAGTTTTGTGTGTGTTGCTAGAGATATTTTTTGTTGGGGGGGGGGGGGGGGGGTGCATGTGATCAGCACAGGGCCAATCAGCACTGTCCAGACAGAGGGTGAGGGGTCCTGAAGTCTATTGGGACAGTCAGAGTAGAATGAAAACTCCTACAAGCTTTAACCAGACACTGATAGAAGTAACAAGACTGCTCCAACTGCTGATGAGAAAAAGGTATTTAGCCATTTATATTTACTAAAATAATTAAATTTCCATGTTCTGTGTACTGTGGGAGACCAGATATAGTGAATGCAGGCTCCTGGGGAGAGCAGATATAGTGAATGCAGGGTCCTGGGGAGACCAGAAATAGTGAATACAGGGTCCTGGGGAGATCAGATATAGTGAATGCAGGGTCCTGGGGAGACCACATATAGTGAATGCAGAGTCCTGGGGAGACCAGATATAGTGAATGCAGGGTCCTGGGGAGACCAGAAATAGTGAATGCAGGGTCCTGGGGAGATCAGATATAGTGAATGCAGGGTCCTGGGGAGACCAGAAATAGTGAATGCAGGGTCCTGGGGAGATCAGATATAGTGAATGCAGGCTCCTGGGGAGAGCAGATATAGTGAATGCAGGGTCCTGGGGAGACCAGAAATAGTGAATGCAGGGTCCTGGGGAGACCACATATAGTGAATGCAGGGTCCTGGGGAGACCAGAAATAGTGAATGCAGGGTCCTGGGGAGATCAGATATAGTGAATGCAGGGTCCTGGGGAGACCACATATAGTGAATGCAGGGTCCTGGGGAGACCAGATATAGGGAATGCAGGGTCCTGGGGAGACCAGAAATAGTGAATGCAGGGTCCTGGGGAGATCAGATATAGTGAATGCAGGGTCCTGGGGAGACCAGAAATAGTGAATGCAGGGTCCTGGGGAGATCAGATATAGTGAATGCAGGCTCCTGGGGAGAGCAGATATAGTGAATGCAGGGTCCTGGGGAGACCAGAAATAGTGAATGCAGGGTCCTGGGGAGACCACATATAGTGAATGCAGGGTCCTGGGGAGACCAGAAATAGTGAATGCAGGGTCCTGGGGAGATCAGATATAGTGAATGCAGGGTCCTGGGGAGACCACATATAGTGAATGCAGGGTCCTGGGGAGACCAGATATAGGGAATGCAGGGTCCTGGGGAGACCAGATATAGTGAATGCAGAGTCCTGGGGAGACCAGATGTAGTGAATGCAGGGTCCTGGGGAGACCAGATATAGTGAATGCAGAGTCCTGGGGAGACCAGATATAGTAAATACAGGGTTCGGGGAGACCAGATATAGTGACTGCAGAGTCCTGGGGAGACCAGATATAGTGAATGCAGAGTCCTGGGGAGACCAGATATAGTGAATGCAGGCTCCTGGGGAGACCAGATATAGTGAATGCAGAGTCCTGGGGAGACCAGATATAGTGAATGCAGAGTCCTGGGGAGACCAGATATAGTGAATGCAGGGTCCTGGGGAGACCAGATATAGTGAATGCAGAGTCCTGGGGAGACCAGATATAGTAAATACAGGGTTCGGGGAGACCAGATATAGTGACTGCAGAGTCCTGGGGAGACCAGATATAGTAAATACAGGGTTCGGGGAGACCAGATATAGTGAATGCAGAGTCCTGGGGAGACCAGATATAGTGAATGCAGAGTCCTGGGGAGACCAGATATATTGACTGCAGAGTCCTGGGGAGACCAGATATAGTGAATGCAGAGTCCTGGGGAGACCAGATATAGTGAATGCAGGGTCCTGGGGAGACCAGATATAGTGAATGCAGGGTCCTGGGGAGACCAGATATAGTGAATGCAGAGTCCTGGGGAGACCAGATATAGTGACTGCAGGCTCCTGGGGAGACCAGATATAGTGAATGCAGAGCCCTGGGGAGACCAGATATAGTGAATGCAGAGTCCTGGGGAGACCAGATATAGTGAATGTAGAGCCCTGGGGAGACCAGATATAGTGACTGCAGGCTCCTGGGGAGATCAGCTATAGTGAATGCAGGGTCCTGGGGAGACCAGATATAGGGAATGCAGGGTCCTGGGGAGACCAGATATAGTGAATGCAGAGTCCTGGGGAGACCAGATGTAGTGAATGCAGGGTCCTGGGGAGACCAGATATAGTGAATGCAGAGTCCTGGGGAGACCAGATATAGTAAATACAGGGTTCGGGGAGACCAGATATAGTGACTGCAGAGTCCTGGGGAGACCAGATATAGTGAATGCAGAGTCCTGGGGAGACCAGATATAGTGAATGCAGGCTCCTGGGGAGACCAGATATAGTGAATGCAGTGTCCTGGGGAGACCAGATATAGTGAATGCAGAGTCCTGGGGAGACCAGATATAGTGAATGCAGAGTCCTGGGGAGACCAGATATAGTAAATACAGGGTTCGGGGAGACCAGATATAGTGACTGCAGAGTCCTGGGGAGACCAGATATAGTAAATACAGGGTTCGGGGAGACCAGATATAGTGAATGCAGAGTCCTGGGGAGACCAGATATAGTGAATGCAGAGTCCTGGGGAGACCAGATATAGTGACTGCAGAGTCCTGGGGAGACCAGATATAGTGAATGCAGAGTCCTGGGGAGACCAGATATAGTGAATGCAGAGTCCTGGGGAGACCAGATATAGTGAATGCAGAGTCCTGGGGAGACCAGATATAGTGAATGCAGGGTCCTGGGGAGACCAGATATAGTGAATGCAGAGTCCTGGGGAGACCAGATATAGTGACTGCAGGCTCCTGGGGAGACCAGATATAGTGAATGCAGAGCCCTGGGGAGACCAGATATAGTGAATGCAGAGTCCTGGGGAGACCAGATATAGTGAATGTAGAGCCCTGGGGAGACCAGATATAGTGACTGCAGGCTCCTGGGGAGATCAGCTATAGTGAATGCAGGCTCCTGGGGAGACCAGATATAGTGACTGCAGGCTCCTGGGGAGATCAGCTATAGTGAATGCAGGGTCCTGGGGAGACCAGATATAGGGAATGCAGGGTCCTGGGGAGACCAGATATAGTGAATGCAGAGTCCTGGGGAGACCAGATGTAGTGAATGCAGGGTCCTGGGGAGACCAGATATAGTGAATGCAGAGTCCTGGGGAGACCAGATATAGTAAATACAGGGTTCGGGGAGACCAGATATAGTGACTGCAGAGTCCTGGGGAGACCAGATATAGTGAATGCAGAGTCCTGGGGAGACCAGATATAGTGAATGCAGGCTCCTGGGGAGACCAGATATAGTGAATGCAGTGTCCTGGGGAGACCAGATATAGTGAATGCAGAGTCCTGGGGAGACCAGATATAGTGAATGCAGAGTCCTGGGAGACCAGATATAGTAAATACAGGGTTCGGGGAGACCAGATATAGTGACTGCAGAGTCCTGGGAGACCAGATATAGTAAATACAGGGTTCGGGGAGACCAGATATAGTGAATGCAGAGTCCTGGGGAGACCAGATATAGTGAATGCAGAGTCCTGGGGAGACCAGATATAGTGACTGCAGAGTCCTGGGGAGACCAGATATAGTGAATGCAGAGTCCTGGGGAGACCAGATATAGTGAATGCAGAGTCCTGGGGAGACCAGATATAGTGAATGCAGAGTCCTGGGGAGACCAGATATAGTGAATGCAGGGTCCTGGGGAGACCAGATATAGTGAATGCAGAGTCCTGGGGAGACCAGATATAGTGACTGCAGGCTCCTGGGGAGACCAGATATAGTGAATGCAGAGCCCTGGGGAGACCAGATATAGTGAATGCAGAGTCCTGGGGAGACCAGATATAGTGAATGTAGAGCCCTGGGGAGACCAGATATAGTGACTGCAGGCTCCTGGGGAGATCAGCTATAGTGAATGCAGGCTCCTGGGGAGACCAGATATAGTGAATGCAGAGTCCTGGGGAGACCAGATATAGTGACTGCAGGCTCCTGGGGAGATCAGCTATAGTGAATGCAGGCTCCTGGGTTTAGTAACACTTTAACCACTATAGTTCCAGAAGAGTTTACCTCCTTCACGACCAGGCCATTTTTTGCTATTCAGCACTGCACTACTTTAATTGCTCGGTCATGCAACACTGTACCCAAATTAAATTTACATAATTTTTTCACATAAATAGAACTTTCTTTTGGTGGTATTTGATTACCACTGGGTTTTTATTATATACACGAAAAAAGACCAAACATTTTGAAAAAATTAATTTTATTTTACTTTCTGCAATAAAATATATCTATTTAAAAAAAAAAAAATGCTACATGTCTTTGGTAAAAAAAACAAAAAAAAACAATAAGAGTATAATGATTGTTTTGCATGAAAGTTATAGTGTCTACAAACTATTGGATACAGACTGTAATTTTTATTTATTTATTGTTTTTTATTCTAGTAATGGTATAGATCAGCCACTTATAGTGGGACTGTGATAGTGCGGCGGCAATCTGTCATCACCAGTGACACTAATTCAGGGATTAGTGTTAATGCCATACACTGTCCCTGTACTAATGACACTGGCTGGGCAGAAGTTAAAATTTGGGGTAATCAAGGGCTTAAGTGTGTGCCTAACATGTGTCAATGTGTGTATTATGTGCTGCTTTTTACAAAAAAATTCTCTTTGTTCCTTCTCCCTGCTTTGCAGGGATAAGAAACAGAGAGATTTTTCCCTCTGTACAGAACTCTGTGTTGTTTGCCAACATAGGGCTCTGGGCTGTGATTGGGCACAGCCGATCAGCAGATCCTGGCCATGAATCATTGGCAGGAACCTGCTGACAAAATCCAGACTGTGTCTAATCAAAGCGGGTGTTGGTGGGTGGTGGGCATGCGCAAGCCTGTACCCGCAATTGGCCTGCGACATACAGGTATGCTTATAGGGACCACCTGTCTGCAGTAGTTTGCAGGCGGTCAGATCCAGAACCAGTTAAAAAAAAAAACACTGCATTTTTCCTTTAGATGGCGCTAAGTATCATTGAAATTAGCACCATATAATATCCAAAGATAGTGTTTTCCATTTTAATTTAAAGGAAACCATCCAAACAGCTCAGCAATGAGCCTAACAACATTCATTCCTCCACATTAGTACAGGATCAGCACTCCTGGGCAAGCGGCGTGCACGCCAGAGGCCTAGTACATCCTGGCATTTTACATACCAGCACTGCAGTATCACTTGGTGATGTGGAGAGTCCCATAAGTGCTGTCAAAGCTGGTGCGGTGGCTAGCACAAGTAGTGTCCCGCAGCCACCATGAATTAGAAGACAGGACCATACAGTAGCGTAGCGTGGGTTGTCAGCGCCAGGGCAAGGCAATTAATTTGTGCCCCCTCTGACCCACGGACTTACCTATTTTCAGCTAGCTCCAGTCTGGTCACATGATCCCCTGTATGAGACAGCAGTGGCTATAGGGGAGAGAAGAACGTGCTTAACAATGAGAGAGGGAGAGGGGCCTGAGGGGCAGATGAGAGAGACTGCTAGCCATACCTTCCATGCCAGTCTATCTCCTGGGTGCTTTGATCCCTCCAGCGGCTCCCTGGCAGCGTGCGCCTCCTCGCCCGTCCTCTGAGTCCCCAGTTGGCCCATTCTGTGGGCCTCATGTTACTGCTGAGAGGAAGTTGGTGCAATCCATGCTCTGAAGGCATGGGAGATGATGCGCCCGCCCCTTCTCATCTCTTGGGGGGGTGGGGTCAGGGGGGCTAGGTCAAGGAGGAGGCGGCCGCGGTGGAACTATTCTCCCAAGTCCCGGGCTCTCAGGTGGCCAGGATATCTGTCCTTGGCTTGACCCCTCGCTGACCACCATCGTGAGACGGATTCCCCAGCCGCACCCCAAGAGCGGCCGCTGTTGCTGAACAACTTTGACTCTCCGGCGTCATAAGTTTAACAAGGGGCTTTTATCCCTGTGCTAGACTGTCCACACTTGTGGCATCGCCCCTCTAAATTTTGCACCCGGGGCGGTGGCCCCCCTTGCTCCCCCAAAGCTATGCCACTGGGCCCATAGCGCCCATAGTGTTCTTTTGGATGCGCTTGCAAGTCCTGATTGGCAGCTCCCCAATTTTTCTGCAGCTCCCATACTTCCCTCATTCGCTGCAAAATTTAACAACTGCCCTTGATTTTTTTTTTTTTTTTTTTTTAGGTGTTTCTCACAGAAGAAATTTGTAGAATTTTTTTCACACAAACAGAGCTTTCTTTTGTGGTAATATATCACTACTGGGGTTTTTATTTTTTGCTAAAACAAACAAAAAAAGTCTGAAAATGTTGTTATAACATTTTGCAAACAGGTAATTTTTCTCCTTCATTGATGTGTTCTGATAAGGCTGCACTGATGGGCACTGATAGGTGGTGCTGATGGGCACTGGTAGGCAGCATCGATGGGCACTGATAGGTGACCCTGATGAGGCACTGATTGGCAGCACTGATGGGCACTGATTGGAGGCACTTGTGGGCACTTATTGGCTGCACTGGTGGGACTGCAGTAATCATCAGTGTCCTGATTATCAGTGTCGATGTCCCTTTAACACAAGCCGGTTATCGTATTTCTTCTTCTCTCCTTACGCTGTCAGTGCGAGAAAAAAAAAAGCTGGTAACTGGTGAACTGCTTACATCCACAGAATGTCTCTAATCAAACCCAGAGAGTAGCCACTCGCAGCTGGGTACTTCAATGCTGAACAAACCTTTAGCCAGAGGTATGGCAGCCAACAATGTGATCCGGAAACTTGCAAAAGTCTCTGACACAGAATGAACTTGCAACCGAAGGCGAATAGGAACCTTTCTCACAGTACCTGGAACTTTCTCTGTCTCCTTGGCAGCACTGTGGAAGTGTTGATTCTTTAGTGTCCATACAACTCAGCTCCCAGGCTCTTCCTGAGATGCCAGCTTAATAGCCCTCCTCCGAAGAGTCCTCCCCTGGTCAGTGGGTGGTGGTTTGGGTGTGGTGTGTTTTGGGGTGTGGTTGTTGTTGTGTGGTGTGGTGGGGGGTGGTGTGATGTGTGTGTGGTGGGTTGTGGGTGTGGTGGGTTGTTGGTGTGTGGTGCTTGTATGAGGGGTTGGGTTGTGGTGTGTGGTTGTTGGGGGGGGGGGTGGTGTGTGGTTGGTGTGGTGTGTGGGGGGTGTGGGGGGGGTGTGGGTTGTGGTGTGTGGGGTTGTGTGTTGTGGTTGTGGGGTGTGGGTTGTGTGGGGGTGTGTGGTGTGGGGTGGTGTGGTGGTGGTTGTGGTGTTGGTGTGGGGGTGTGGTGTTGGGTTTTGTGTGTGTTTGGTGGTTGGTGGGGTTGTGTGTGTGGTTGTTGGTTTTGGTGTGGGGGTTGTGGTTGGTGGTGTGGGTTGATGTGTGGGGTGGGTGGTGTGTGGAGTGTGTGGTGTGTGGGGGTGTTGGTGGGGGTGGGGGGGTGTTGGGTGTTGTGTTTGGGGGTGGTTGTGGGTGGTTGGGGGTGGGTGTGGGTGTGAGAAGGTTTGTATGAGCTGTGGTGCCCCTCCAATACTGAGAGCACACCGGGACGCCTTGATCCTATTGAATCCTATTTCAGTTACTGGGCCTCGGGCTAACCGGCTCCGAGACTCGGGAACAGATGGATCCTTGCCCCAGACCATGCGGGTCTATGAGGCGGGTCAAACTGACCATGTTTGCAGGACGGCAAACGTTTCTAGGCCCGGGACCCCTCGCGGAGCTACCCCGGTCCAGAACCAGGAAGCAGGACTGCGGCCGAACAACCAACACATGACTTCAGCACCTTAAGTACCCTTCCCCAGACTACACAGCGGGGCCAGGCACACCCACTGATTGGCTCCGGGGAAAACTGATACCTAAGACGTCCTGGTTCTAGGCCTGTCATGGGTACCTCAATGCACCCATGACCAGGCAGAACCCTAGTACACCCCAGCCAAACTGATGCCAAAGTTCACCTACACAATTAACCCTCAGAATCCCCATTACTGTTCTGAGGAAAAAACTAAAATTTCCATGTATAGCGCACACTCGTTAACCACTTTCAGACCGGACCAATTTGCAGCCAAAGGACCAGGCCCCTTTTTGCGATTCGGCACTGCGTCGCTTTAACTGACAATTGCGCGGTCGTGCGACGTGGCTCCCAAACAAAATTGACGTCCTTTTTTTCCCACAAATAGAGCTTTCTTTTGGTGGTATTTGATCACCCCTGCGGTTTTTATTTTTTGCGCTATAAACAAAAATAGAGCGACAATTTTATAAAAAATACATTATTTTTTATTTTTTGCTATAATAAATATCCCCAAAAAATATATAAAAAAAAACTTTTTTTTTTCCTCAGTTTAGGCCGATACGTATTCTTCTACATATTTTTGGTAAAAAAAATCGCAATATGCGATTATTGATCGGTTTGCGCAGAAGTTATAGCGTTTACAAGATAGGGGATAGTTTTATAGCATTTTTATTAATATTTTTTTTTTTATTAGTAATGGCGGAGATCTGCGATTTTTTTTGTGACTGCGACATTATGGCGGACACATCGGACATTTTTGACACATTTTTGGGACCATTGTCATTTTTTTACAGCAATTAATGCATTTAAATGCATTGATTTCTGTATAAATGACACTGGCAGTGAAGGGGTTAACCACAAGGGGGCAGTGTAAGAGTTAAGTATGCCTAGGGGTGTGTTTTTTTTACTGTGGGGGGCGTGGCTGTCAGCTAGTGAATGCTGATCTCTGCTCCAATCACAGGGAGCAGAGATCGGCGTCACTAGTTGCTAGGCAGAACGGGGAGATGCTGTTTATCTCGGCATCTCCCCGTTCAGCCGATCCGTGAGACGATCGCGGGGGTCCCCGCAGCGATCGAGTCCACAGGGACCGCGATCGGACTCACAGGGGTCCCGACCGGCGCGGGAGCGCGCCGCTCCCGGCGCGCTCCCGATGGCACGGACAGGCTAAAGGAGGGACTTATATATACGCCCTCCTGCCTGTACGTGCCATTCTGTCGACGTATATCGTCGTGCGCCGGTCGGCAAGTGGTTAAAGTGTGCACGCTACACTGGCTTGTGTTTTCATCCTGGGATCAGCTGTCAGCCAATGATGTGGTAAAGGGGCTGTGATTGGCCCTTTCCCCCGATCTGTGATGAGCTGAGTCCGAAGGACTGGACGATCACAGAGCGCGCCACCAGCACGATCACGGGAGGACATCCATGTACGCCGGTAAAGTAAGTCCGTGCTGTAGCTGTCTTTCGGCTATAGCGCGGGAGCGTGAAGTGGTTAAAGAAAGGGCACACATACCCCCCTCCAAATGTCCTCTAAAATACATAAACATATCTGTGTGCAATTGATTTCTTTGGAGTTCCGATTATAGAAGAGTCTGGGAAGAGAGTTCAGAGCAGATTGGGATCTCTTCATGGCTGACTTTGAGTCTAGAAGGATGGTTGGGAATGTTCTCTGCTGCTGGAAAGACATTATTCATCACCCTTCTGAACATTCACACACCCTGAGGGTGAGACGTGCACATCGTTATACGGAAAGAAGCAGATGGACACACCCAAAGTTGTGCCAGAGACGTGACTAATGACGGAGAACTCTCTGTGGGTGGAGACACATTACAATACAGAAAATCTGACCTCCCCTCTACTCCTCGCCCCCCTCTTCCTCCCACTACTCCCTTCTCCTCCTCCTTTTCCTAGAATCCAGACGGACAGGAAAACCTCTTTGCTTAGTTCTGGTCTTACTATAGTAGGCCTCCAGCCGTGAACTATGCAGTAAGAAGACGTTTAATCGTTGTGCCGTGTTTACAGGTTTTATCTTCCACAATCTTCTGTGATTGGACTCCTCACATCTCTAGAAATATGTTCAGGTCTTTTCATTGTCAGGAAGTACAATAAATCTGATTGGAGGATGTATGGGCAGATCTAACAGGGTGAGACCCCCACCAATTATTCCTCTGACTGCTTTAAACAAAAGCAGAATTCCATATTCTGAGAGCCAGCCGGAAATGGGAACTCCGCTCACTGCTCACAGCACTCTACTTCCAAATAGATCAGAAGTTTGTATATTGTGTAGGCTCCATATACAGTAGATAGTATATAGAGTTGGGCCGGTTTGGTTCGCACCAGAACTCCCAAACATGTAAAAAGTTGGGACCTGAACCGCAAACCCGTGGTGGCCCATCCATTAGGGACGTACGGGTGCCTCCTATCCATGCATCCGGCCCCCTAATCTAAATGTGGGGCTCCGGGACACATGGTGTTGGATTCAATATGAACTCATGTAATATCACATCGGTTCATTCCCAATATCTTTGAGGACAGAAGGCATTCCCCCGGATTGGAATGTAGCCAGGTTGGAAAACACACCAAAAGCTTTGAACAATGGCTTGGCTCGAGGCCCACCTGCTGTGACACGTGTAATTAGACGGTTACTATAAGGTCACTATGGATACCTGTTGGATGAAAGGCAAAGGGGGGGTGACTTTGAGTGGGTGTGTGGGTTTGAATGAATAGTTCGCACACACAGGAGTCAGGCTCTGTTTGCTGGGAATCTCTGACATGAGAAGATGTCTCTGGTCACCTCATGGTCTGGCGGCCATTTTTCGAGGCTACAAGGAGGGCCCTGTGATAAGTATCTTTGATATTCTTGTATTATATGATTTGATTGTAAGCCTTGTGATATTGTAATGTCTTTTAATACTTTATATTAGCGTTCCTGATTCTTGGGAAATAAATAAGATTTGATTATTCCTAGCCGTGTGTTTGGTTTCATAGCTGACCTCGTATTATTGTGATATTAACAGTAGCATGCGCTCATAGGTTTAACAGACTAACGACATTATAGGGACTAGACAAATTAATACATAGATATAATTATTATATCGAGTACTTCACATGGATTCCAATGGAGTTTTTTTTTGAGGCACATGATTAAAGCCAGAGGCTCTAATAGGCTTCAAAAAAGGGTGGGCACAGAGCACTGTGCCCTGAGCCCACCCAGTTGTGTGACAATAGCGAATGAATATTCGCTATTTACACACTGATTCTCCCCCTAACAAATCAGGAAGCAGGACCCATTTCCGGATTGACCGAAAGGAGAAGCGATCCTATTGGCCTAGGAGGAGGAGGAGGGAGGATACTACGCAGGGAAAGCCTGACTGACCAACCCACTAACCGCCACGGAGGAGCGCACTATAAACTACAATTTCCCTCCAGCTGGAACTCAGTGCAGAGCCAGGGATGCCTGTGTGCTGTGCCAGCTGTACCCATTCCCTGCCAGGGTAGGCTTCAAGATGGAGGGGAGACAAGGAGGCTGGGACACAGAGGGGGGAAGCCGCCACCAGTGGGCACCCTCCATCCGGAGATAGCAGCACAAGATAAGAGAGCCGGCCACCGGGGGGGGGGGGGTGTGTATGGTGCGCGGTGGCGGGCTGGAGCAACAGGGGGCATCCGTGGTCAGGTCTGTCTGCTGCTCCCCCAACCAATAGAGCACCAGCCACGACTGCCCCAAACCCTAATAAAGTCTATGGGAACCAAACTTGAAAAATCCAATTTTGAAGGCTTATATGGAAGTTATTGGTCATAATATGTAAATAAGCAGCAGATTGGGACTTTAAATGAAGCATGTTCAATGTGGCCAGAAAATTTTTCAATAATAAAAATATATATGCATTTATTATCTGGACAGTGAAAAACTGTTTCATATTGAATACAGCAAGTAATAAACATACAAAAAATATATATATATATTAAAGACTATTGTCTTAGAAATAGATCATAGCATAAAAGTACACTACATAATGTGGCATAAAATATCGTCCTCCATATTTATGTGACTTTTAAACAGAGTGGTATAATAATAATAAATCCAACTGAGCTAAAATCAAATAGACCGTCTATATAAAACATAAAATGCATCCAGATATGCCCGGCATGTTTCGTGGCTAAAAAAACACTTCTTCAGGGACGGGTGCATCTAAATAAATAGAGAAATATAAGTAAGCCAGTATAATAAAGTGTAGACAGGAAAAATTAATAAAGTATATAGGAGACAGTAATAAACTATCCCCACATATACTCACATACGAACGAAGCCTGGAACCTGCGAGACCCTAACCTGGAGGCTGCCTGTGGTGTCCATACCGGGAACTGTGGTAGATTGGACCCACCAGGGAGTCAAACACACATGGTCCCACACTGTTTGATGTGCAAAGAAGGATATGGTGTTGGAAAAGACCCAATTAGTAAATTGTGTGGGCTCCATTTCTGTTTATTTCAGAAATAGAGAAAGAAAAGGAATGGAGCCCAACCCCAAAAATACCTATTGCCACAACAGGGATAACTGAAATCCAATAGCAGATACAAACGGACAAACTGACACCAAATGGAGATGTTATATGTGCTTGAACTACCCAGGAGGCCCTAATTGGACCCATCAGGGAGTCAAGCGCACACACATGGTCCCACACTAATTGATGTACAAGGGGGGGAGGTTCAGGATGTTGTAAAAAGCCCAATTGGTAGATTGTTTGGGCTCCATTCCGGTGAAATACAAAAATCAACTATAAGTAAATACTATTAATAAAGAGTATACTACTTTTTAGAAAAACAGGGAAGAGAAAAAGGAATGGAGCTCAACCCCAAAAAATACTAGCCACATAGATAAAGGAAAATTACCTGTTGACACAACAGGGAAAACCAAATTCCAATATCAGATACAAGGTGTGTGAGAAAGGTGCTGCCATACAGACGGACTAACACCAAAAGGAGATTTTATGCAATGCTTTGCAGCAGGGCTCATTCCTGCACTCCAACTAGAGTATCTGGGAGAGGTTGCAGTGTCGTGGCACCAACACCAGTGCCTAAGGCCCAATTTAAAAAAGATTTAGTATGCTCTTGAGCTACCCAGGGTCTTCAATGCAATACTCCAAATGCACGTGTTCCGGCTGTATTTTAAATTGGGTGCTGAAATGACCATCGGCTGGACCGAATGCAACCATGAAAAGGAAGTGCCACTACCAGGATCTCCAAAAAATGGGTCCAAAACTTTAATCACATATATCAAAAAGTAAAAGCAACATTTCGGAGCCACGCAGGACCACTTAATCAGGCATGTTGTGATACAGTCAGCACACTATTTAACCCCTTGCCTACAGGGCACTTACACACCCTTCTTGCCCAGGCCATTTTTCAGCTTTCAGCGCTGTCACACTTTGAATGACAATTGCACGGTCATGCTACAGTGTACCCAAACACATTTTTTATCATTTTCTTCACACAAATAGAACTTTCTTTTGGTGGTATTTAATCACTGCTGGGTTTTTTATTTTTTACTAAAAAAAGACCAAAAATTTTGAAAAAAAAAATTTTTTTTACTTAGTTTCTGTCAGTAAATGTTGTAACTAAGTAATTTTTCTCCTTCACTGATGTGCGCTCATGAGGCGTCACTGATAGGCTAAACTGGTGGGGATTGATGAGGTGCCACTTATGGGCACTGATGAGGTGGCACTGATTAGGTGGCACTAATGAGGAGGCACTAATATGCCGCACTTATGGGCACTGATAGGTTGCACTGATGAGCACTGATGGGCACTAATAGGTGGCACTGGTGGGAACTGATAGGCGGCATGGATAGGTGGTACTGATGGGCATTGATTGGCGACAATGATCGACAGCAGTGATGGGCAGTACTGATAGGCAGGACTGATAGCCAGCACGGACCTAATATCACTAATGGGCAATGATTGGTGCCATTTGTGGGCAATGGTGGGCACTGATTGGTGACACTGTTGGCACTATATTGTAATCAGGGCACTGATGATGCCGCTGATCGGCTCTCCTCGTCACACACTCTGTCAGTGTGAGATGAGGAGCGCCGATTACCGGCATCTCCTTGTTTACATGTGACCGGCTGTGATTGGACCCCTGGAAATGGCCTCCTGTCCTGAAAGGGTTTTTTTTCTTCTCCAATTTTGCACCCAGCAATTCATGTCTCGCAAACAGGCAGATGAAAACTTGAGTGCTGGCACAGTAATAAATCTTCTGTGCTGATGAGTTATTGCCAGTGGGACTTTCCTGTTGGGAAGTTGTTTTGCCAGTGGATTTTTCCTGTTGGGAAGTTGTTTTGCCAGTAGAACTCCCCCGTTGGGAAGTTGTTTTGCCAGTAGAACCTACTCTATGAGCATATTGGACTCTCTCCCTATGAGATTTGGTTTGGGAGTGTGTTGCTCACTTGCTTATATACTGTATTTTCTCAGCAGCTGAAGTTCTCCACTCGGATCTCAGAGAGAACATTGCTGATCACCGGACAAAAAGACCAATATCAGGGATTCGAAAAATGCCTCACATTGATAGATGACTGGATGACCACGAGCTCCCTCAAACTCAATGGATCCAAAACAGAGCTTCTTCTCCACGCAAACCGAAATACAAAAACTAAGACCCCATGGACACCACCCACCATCCTTGGACAGACCATCTCCCCTAGCACCAAAGCCAAAAGTCTCTGAGTCATCTTCGACTCAGAGATGTCGATGGATGCACAAATAGGATCAGTAGTTAGCGGATCTTGCCATCTTCTCCGCCTGCTACGTAGACTCACCCCCTTCATTCCAGAAGAGGAGAAAGCTGTAGTAGTTTGAACAATCATCAATTCCCGACTCGACTACGCAAACTCCCTCATCATAGGACTACCTAAATACCAGATTGCACGCCTAGAAGTCGTCCAAAACACGGCAGCAAGACTGGTAATGGGAAAAAAAACCTTGGGAATCCATCTCCCCATTCCTGAGGACCCTCCATTGGCTAACCGTAAAGGATCGGATCACATTCAAGACCCCCTGCCTCACCCACAAATGCACAAAAGGAAACGCTCCTCAATACCTATGTGAGAAAATAAAACACTACACACCCAATCGCAGTCTCCGATCAACTAACCAAAACCTCCTCATCCCCAAGTCCCGCTACAAATCAAAGGGAGAATAAAGATTCGCAGTTCAAGGACCATGGCTATGGAACGCTCTACCCACTAACATCCGCATGGAAGAAAACCATCGGGCCTTCAGAAAAAAACTTAAGACCTACCTCTTCCAAAAAGCAGGATAACACAGGACGGACCAAGCGCCTTGAGGCAATTCAGTTCGCATTTGTAGCACTATACAATCATTCATTGCTAAAGGTTTTTTTTTTTTTTAAATCATGTATGTGTTTTCTCCCCAATGCCACACCCTTATGCCGCGTACACACGACCGGACTTTGACAGCAAAGGTCCGACGGAACGAATCCGTCTGACAATTTGACCGTGTGTGGGCTTCATCGGACCTTTGCTGTCGAAAAATCAGACGGACTTTAGATTTAGAACATCAAATCATTCAAATCTTTCCGACGGACTCGAGTCCGGTCGAAAAATCTATTCGTCTGTATGCTAGTCCGACGGACAAAAACCGACGCTAGGGCAGCTATTGGCTACTGGCAATGAACTTCCTTATTCTAGTCCTGTCGTATGTCATCACGGTCAAATCCGTTGGACTTTGGTGTGATGGTGTGCAGACAAGTTCGATTTGACGGAAGTCTGTTGAAAGTCCGTCAAAAGTCAGTCGAAAAGTCAGACGGAATTCAGTCTGTCAAAAAAGTCCGGTCGTGTATACACGGCATAAGAGTTTGAAAGCATCTTATAGACTAAAGCCAGGTAACTTGTGGATTGTTAAGAAATATTTATATATAAGGAAATGTTTGGAGACACAATAAAGCATCCATTTCATGTACAGTTTACAAAACTTGATAGAAAAGTCACCGGGATCCACACCAGACACTAAATTAAAAGTATCTCTGTGTTTGATTTATTTTCCTCTTGGAATCACAGTTTGGAGGACTATTTGTTCACATGCTTTAATTGTAAGGGATATAAATATATATTTATTTAATGTGATTTAAAAAGTAGTTCAGCCATGTTGAAGTCATATTGTCTTTTATAAATCATCCTTTTTCTGTAGAATTATCTGTGTTTACCTATGCTGATAAGTCAGCATGTCCACAAGGTCCATAAAGACATGGATGAGCGAGTTTGGGGTGGAGGAACTTGCTTTGTGCACTGGTCCAAATCATTTGGTGAAGGGGAGTTATGGTGTGGGGTTGTTTTTTTTCAGGGGTTGGGCTTGGCCTCCTTAGTGCCAGTGAAGGGAACTCGTCAAGGCGTTAGACATTTTGGAAAATTTCATGCTCCCAACTTGTGGGAACAGTTTGGGGATGGCCCTTTCCGTTGCCAACATGACTGCTCACCAAAGGTCCATAAAGACATGGATGAGCGAGTTTGGGGTGGAGGAACTTGACTGGCCTGCACAAAGTCCTGACCTCAACCCAACAGAACACCGTTGGGATGAATTAGAGCAGAGACTGCGAGTCAGGCCTTCTCCTCCACATCAGTGCCATAAATGGGCCTCTGGAAGAATGGTCAGACATTCCCATAGACACACTCCTAAACCTTGTGGACAGCCTTCCCAGAAGAGTTGAAGCTTTTATAGCGGCAAAGGGTGGGCCAACTCAATATTGACCCTACGGACTAAGACTGGGATGCCATTAAAGTTCATGTGCGTGTAAAGGCAGGCATACCAATACTTTTGGTAATATAGTGTGTGTATACACATGCACACACACAGGTTATTACCTTTAAACTACCATAGTTAATAACATAAAAACCAATACCAAGTTCTTTGTAAATCAATAATGAATATACACCTGTACTACAGACTGAAAAAATGTCTACCTTTGCACCTTTGTTAACTAAAGCATTTGGAACCTTGTTCTTGCCAGTTTAGAAGTTATTAAAGAGGTCTATTGTAAATAATCAGCACATATACAATTAACAAGGGGGTCTTTAACACATTGGGGTGTGAAGACTTCAGTGTAGAGTGGAGTAATGTGAAGACACAAGTGGTTGCAAGTGGGAGTAATGGAAGTGTAACAAGTGTACCCGTTATAGGTGGTATGGCCTCTAAAAGCAAGGCAGATTGCACCGCAGTGGTTCCCATACTTTACAGAGCCTGCAAAGCAAGGCATTGTCCCCAGCAGGAGAACCACTCTCGCCTCAGCAGTCTTCAGGGACAGGCCCTGATATTCCAACCAGGAGTATACTGGAAATGGAGAACCCAACCAAACATCTGCTTCCGTTGCTTCCTCCATCATCAGGTCGCCACCAATAATAAGGAGGGGAGAGGAGAAGAGAAATGCCTACATTTGCTACCTAAACGGTCCAACCAGCTCAATTCCAGAAGCTATGCTGTCCCTCAGCCAAGCAAATGCAGATTCCTCCGTAATCACTCAGGAATTGTACGAAAGGTGCCCCTAGGTATCAGAGCCCCAAAAGGAGACACTGACCTCACCTCTCTGCCGTCTTGTGGACATAAGGGCTGCCAACTCATATAGTGAGATTGATGCTGTGTCAGGGCTGGGCTCAGCCCTTCCTTCTCTGAGCTGGCCGATCAGCTGTCGGCTAATTGCCTGCTCCCATCTCTCCACAGTGACTCAGCTGTTGATGATATCCTGCTCGTCAGTCCTGCCTACTTAAGCCATCCAGCCCAGGGGATCTCGGCCATCGCCTACTGTCAGAAACCATGAAATCAGACCGAGGCAGAAGTACAGTTAAATCACACTTGTTTAATAATAAAAGTAAATTGAACAAACGTAGTCAACATCACAGAGACGCTCTCCTGCATTCCTGTTAAAAGACTTGCTTGGCTGACATCCCTTCTGGCTCCAGATCCTGCTTGCTGTTCTACTACGCTTATCTCCGGCTCCCTGACGTTTGGCTTGTCTGACTATCCGTTCCTGAACTCTGGCTATGTTTTGACTACGTTTGTTCTATTTACTTTTATTATTAAACAAGTGTGATTTAACTGTACTTCTCTCTCGGTCTGATTTCATGGTTTATGACATGCTGATACAGTGATCCTGGTTACCTGAGAGAGCACCATGCACTGGTTACCCCAGGTGATCACCCACCCAGCCTGTCAGTGCCCACCGCTGTCCCCCATCAGGAAGGAGTATGTATGTGTTGCCACCAGTCATTGTGTCTAACAGTTGGCGTGTTCCAGGTTGCAACCATGCATATCTGGGGTGTGTGTCTGTGGGGAAGAGCACCCATCTGCTTAAATCATTCAGAGATTCTCCATAAATACTCTGTGCCACCTGACATGGACATAGGCACAGCCTCACCGCTGACGTTGCCCAGCCATTCTGCACATGAACACAAGCAGCCCAGTGTTTGGAGGTAGGGGGTTGGAGAAAGACTCTCGGCACCTCCTAGTTGATGCAAGAAAGTCTCCTAGGCCTCCCTGAGAACCACTTTCACTATCTAGTGCTCCGGCAGCCAAGATAGGCGCCTAGCAATGCAAGAGTGTAACTCCATCTAGTGTCCACAATGCGGTATTAGTACCGCAGTGCCACACTATTGCCACTAGATGATCATAGGACATCCTTATATTAAATAAAATACAGACAATATTCATCATGGACTGGTAAATGTGTGTCATATTTATTCAACTCTTAAAAAACAGACCTCTACCTCTAAATATTTGTGAAATCTTACACCACACAATGTACTCAGCCAATGAAATGTAATGACTCCATTTTTATTTTTCTACTGCTATCAATGGCCAACACGGTACAACACTTCATCCATGTCTTTGGTGATCTCTGATCTCCTTATCAACTGTTTCTTACATGATGAAGATCAGCCATGGAGTATATCTGAGGTGTATATCAGGGTGTGCTTCTTCCCCACATGAGAGCTGTGATGTCCAGCAACATTCATATAGAAGACATTTCCCGCACTCAAGCCACTAATACACCTCGAGGGTTGTGTGGGATCCCTGATGTACAGGAAGACAGGACTTCAGTGAGGAACAATTCTTTCACTCAGGACATTAAAGTGGCTTCTCCCCCGTGTGAGATCTCTGATGTCTGGAAAGATCGGACTTCTGTGAAAAGCATTTCCCGCAGTCAGAACAAAAATATGGCTTCTCCCCCGTGTGAGACCGCTGATGTTTGACAAGATCTGTTTTTTGTATGAAACATTTCCCGCACTCAAGACAGGAATACGGCTTCTCCCCCGTGTGAGATCTTTGATGTCTGTGAAGACTAGATATCTGTGAAAAACATTTCCTGCACTCAGGACAAGAATACGGCTTCTCCCCCGTGTGCAATCTCTGATGTCTGCCAAGACTATTCTTCTCTGAAAAACATTTCCCACAATCAGGACAGGAATACGGTTTCTCCCCCTTGTGAGATTTTTGATGTGTGTAAAGATTGGACTTCACTGAAAAATATTTCCCACACTCAGAACAGGAGTATGGTCTCTCCCCTGTGTGAGATCTTTTATGTACATTAAGACCGGATTTACGACTAAAACATTTCCCGCACTCAGGACAGGAATTTAACTTCTCTTCTGTATGGGTTCTTTTATGCACATTAAGATGTAATTTAGAACGGAAACACTTCCCGCACTCAGTACATGAAAACCTCTTCTCTGTTGGAAGGACGGCACCGTCCCTCACAGTCTGAGGTTCCTCAGGATAAGAGGAATACGATGGTCCATCTACACTGTGTGGTGCCGGATGGACATTTGAGGTAGTCGGGTTTTCTCCTGGACTATACTGTGTGATGTCCTCATCTTCTACTTTACAGTCTGGAGACAAAGTGAGACAATCCTCTGAGGTTTTCCTCATCTCCCGTCCATCTACTAAAATAGAAATAAAAAGATTATTACTAGACATGAGCACATTGGTTCCACTAAACCAGGACTCCGCCCACATCAGGCAGCTTTGTCTCTGAGGATCTTACAATTCCACCCTCAAGGTAACTAGTAAATGGGTCCTCTGATCTCCTACCAGATCATTTCTTTATTCATGGACCTTAGTCAGAGAGTGAGGAAACAACGAGAACTGTCTTTTATAGGAGTGACAGTGATGAGGGGATTATAGGACGAGTGTCCCCACCCCCTCTATCACTCATTGCCATCTTCCCAACACAAGAAGTCCTGCACTTCCTTATTTAGTCCATGATTTAGTCATGAATAACAGCGGGGCTGAGCCCCACCAGAGGTCAGAGAGTGAGGATGGGGGGAGAACAACCAAGATGAAGACTGGACTGATCCTGAAGACCTCCATCATTGGGTTATTGACTCCTCCCCCTCATTATCACTTTCTGTTTAAGGTTCCAAAGTTTAAGGATGTTATCACATTATTATCAACATATAAATGTCTGTGCTCCAATCAAATCATCAGATATAAAATGTCCAGCTGGTAGAAAATGAGTGCAAAAGAAGCAAGGAATATGTAATTATTATGTACTAATTTGTTCCTAAAACAATTCAATTAATAACCTTATATTTTCATATGTATTTTCTTTATAACCGATTTCATCAACTCATCGGATACTAAAATTATAGTTTTTTTTTGTGACCTACAAATACCACATAGACTTTGAATGATTTATATTAACCGTATAAGTATTTTTAAAATATCTCTGACTGCCCATATTTCAAATCTTTTTCCTTACAGTGTCTCAAATGAACTTTGAACATTGGGTGAACAATCTCATGTTTATTCTCATTATTTGTCCTGTTGGGAGAAGCCTTCACTTCGTATCCTAGTCATTGTCTTATGAGAAGAGAGGACAATACTGACTACTTGGCTTATTGATCTCTCACTTTCTGAGACAATGGGATCTTTATTCTGGTCATTCAGGTTTAACGACTGTTAGTCACAGGCAGTGCTCGACGAATACCGGGCGCCAGGTCGCATTGGCGACTAGAATTAGCGTCCTGGCGCCTGGGGCAGCACAGCTGGGGGTATCCTGTCTCCATAGTGCGCCCCCCCCCCCGCGCGCGCGATCGCGATGGGCCGCGCCGGCCGTTAATTTAGGCCCCGGCTTTGCGGCCTTGTGCAGTCCTATGATACTTTCTAGAATCTGGCGCCCTCTTGTGGTGGCCGTTGGTATGACACCCAGCAATGTTAATGGAGCAATTTTGTTTTCACTGCCTGCCTAACTCCTTCACTTAGAACCCCCAAACATTATATATATTTTTTTTTTTCTAAAACCCCAGAGAATAAAATGGTGGTCGTTGCAATACTTTCTGTCACACCGTATTTGAGCAGCAGACCTACAAGCGCACTTTTTTGGGAAAAAAATACTTTTTTAATTAAAAAATAAAACAGTAAAGTTTGCCCAATATTTTTTAATATTGTGAAAGATAATGTTACGGCGAATAAATTGATACCAAACATGTCTCGCTTCAAAATTTTGCCCGCTTGTGGAATGGCGACAAACGTTTACCCTTTAAAATCTCCATAGGTGAAGTTTAATAAATTCTACAGGTTGCATGTTTTGAGTTACAGAGGATGTCTATGGCTAGAACTATTGTTCTCGCTCTACCGATCACGGCAATACCTCACATGTGTGGTTTGAACACTGTTTTCATGTGCGGGCCCTACTCTTCTGCAAACAAGCTCGGCAGGATGGGAGCGTTTAAAATTATTTTTTTTTTTTCTTTATTTTAACTTTCACTGTTCTTTTGAAAAAAAAAAAAAAATTGTGTCACTTTTATTCCTATTACAAGGAATGTAAACATCCCTTGTAATGGAAAAAAGCATGACAGGACCTCTTAAATATGAGATCTGGGGGTCAAAAAGACCTTGGATCTCATATTTTACACTAAAATGCAAAAAAAAAAAATAAAAAAATGTCCCTTTTTAAGAGCTATGGGCAGAAGTGACGATTTGAAGTTGCTTCTGCCCTGCAATGACTTGGAGACGGGCCAACTGTCTCCATGTCGTAAAAAAAAGAAAAAGAAAACCGGGCTCCTAACTTTTTTAGCTGGCTCCTAGATTCCAAGCAAATTTGTCAAGCCCTGGTCAAAAGGTACCTCCTATGTATGGCCCAAACCTTGCCATATATATTTGCATGTCCTTCCTTGTCCATTCAAGGAGATAGATAAGGGTTTTTCTGGTGTCTGTGACAAAAAGATCCTTTTGTTCAGGCAACATCTTGTTTCAATACAGGCTTGTAAAACTTAACAAGGTGGTTGGTGTAATCAACGGCTCGGGATACACGAGTTTCTATTGTGTCTTAAAGGTCTCCAATAGTTCATTTTGAGGCCATTTTGGAATTATACATTTCTGCCAGTGAATAGTAAATGTATTTCTTCATAAATTCACAACAATTGTAGTGATGTGGGATTCCAGCGCGGTTCCAGCGTCTCTCCCACAGGCAGTTCACACTGCCTTCTGTGAACCACTGTGGGTGTCAATACAATGTTAATGACACCCCCAGATCGGTTCACAGATCGTCGTGCAAACTGTGGATTTCTGTCAGGAATCGGATAGCAAGGGTGTGAACAAAATAAATATAAAAAATATATAAAAAAAGAAATTGCGCTAGGTGAAAAAACAAGAAAAATTAATTCTAGTGAAAAATAGTTTGTGACAAAATATGTTAGTGTGAAAATGAATCAAAAACCGTGAAGGTGAATCCTGCAGCTAAACACTAATAACCCCGGTATAGGGCACAAAATAGATACATATAAACAGAAAGTGCAGCGCTGGATGGTGAAGAACTCCAAATTACCAATTAGTAAAAAAATATATAACCCAAAACAATTGGTGAATATAATGAATACTCAATCAAAGTTCATGTGTAAACTCAAAGTTCATAAAGTCCAAATATTCAGGTAAAATGAAACAAATAAATTCGTAAAACTTCTGTGAAATCAATCCAAGGTGTATATGTTGATAGCAGTGCAGCCCATCACCACAGAAATAAAACAGAAGGGGGGAAGGCTTACCAGAAAGCCAGTGACCGCCCTTATTCAGGGGGGTCGAACTAAGCTTTAGAAGAACAGCCTTGGTGCTGTTGGGGATTACCAACGTCCCGATGGATGTCCAGCAGCAACGGATCTCCTCCTATGTGGCAGCTTCTCCCAGATAATCCTCGTGTGTCACTGACTTCTCTGATGAACTCTGGTTCCCTGCAAAGTCTCTGTCCAGTTTGCAGTCTGATTCCTGTAACGAACCTGATCACCTGTTGGTCTCCAGCCCATTTTGAGGAAACAGAACCACTGAATGGGCTGGAGACCAACAGGTGATCAGGTTCGTTACAGGAATCAGACTGCAAACTGGACAGAGACTTTGCAGGGAACCAGAGTTCATCAGAGAAGTCAGTGACACACGAGGATTATCTGGGAGAAGCTGCCACATAGGAGGAGATCCGTTGCTGCTGGACATCCATCGGGACGTTGGTAATCCCCAACAGCACCAAGGCTGTTCTTCTAAAGCTTAGTTCGACCCCCCTGAATAAGGGCGGTCACTGGCTTTCTGGTAAGCCTTCCCCCCTTCTGTTTTATTTCTGTGGTGATGGGCTGCACTGCTATCAACATATACACCTTGGATTGATTTCACAGAAGTTTTACGAATTTATTTGTTTCATTTTACCTGAATATTTGGACTTTATGAACTTTGAGTTTACACATGAACTTTGATTGAGTATTCATTATATTCACCAATTGTTTTGGGTTATATATTTTTTTACTAATTGGTAATTTGGAGTTCTTCACCATCCAGCGCTGCACTTTCTGTTTATAAGGGTGTGAACACCCATGCGATCTGATTCCAGTGCGGGGGGAAAAAAAAAAAAAAAAAAAAAGACCCTGCACCTTTTTTTGTGCGAATCCAATGCAAGTTCAGCCATAAAGTTTGTATGGCTGAACTCGCATTGCACAGACATCTCATGCGATCGGCACAGCAGTGCGGGTGTGAATCACTTGTAATGTCTGTGTTCGCTAAAGTATGAACCCGGGCTGAAACGGGCAGCGACGTACACCTGTAGCTGCCACCCGGCAATTGACGGGTCAGCAAGTCATTAATTACCCATGGTATTTGTAATATGCAGCATGGGGGGGGGGGGGGGGGGGGGGGGGGTTAATGCATTGCCACTGATCACTGATGCATTCGTGACCAACCATTGGCAGTTAAAGGTCAGCAGCTACAAATACTGCAGCTGCTGACTTTTAATATATGGACACTTACCTGTCCAGCGCGCCCGCGATGTCGGCAACCGAAGCCCGATCTGTCGATTGGCTCTCGGGTGGTGCCGCCGCCATCTTCCGTTTGGGAATCAGGAAGTAATGCCTTTCCCGGTTCCCTACTGCGCATTTGAGCGAGTCGCGGTGTGCAATAAGGATGGTCCCTGCTGTCTCTGGGATCTGCGTGTTTCCCAGCAGACAGTGGGGGCCCGCAGGAAGTGGCGTAATAGCCGCAGAATCTGCGGCTATCTATGCCCGGAAGTAGGAGCAGATACTTGTATAATATAGGTATCTGCACCCCCCTCCCCCCTGAAAGGTGACCATTGTGGCACCAGAGGTGGGGGGAGGGTTCCGATGAGCGGAAGTTCCACTTAAGGGTGGAGCTCCACTTTTATTAACCCCTTTGTGCTGCATTAGTGGCACCAGGGTCAGTGGGACACTGGTGCCACTAATGAAGCACAAAGGGGTTAATTAAATGCCAATGGGTGATCACTAATACATCAGTGATCAGCGGCAATGCATTAACCCCCCCAGGCTGCATATTACAAATACCATGGGTAATTAACCTCCATTCAATTCAGCTCCCCCCATCCAAGGAGTTAATTCCATATGCTGATGGGAATCTGCTTACTTGTGGGATTAACAGTGTTTAGTTCTCGGCGGCTCCTCTAGTTCACAGCTCCGGCAGCAGCATTCTATGCTCCTCTCCAATCCCTCCTCTGGTGGGTGACCGGCTTCTCCATGATGTTACGCCAGGCCTACAAAGGCCGGGTATCTCCGCTGACAGGGAAGTGTAGGGCTGGGCTATGCTAATGTTGTGCCATGTGCAATATTGCAGATATTAGCGGCCAGACGGCCGACCAGTGTGTTAGTCTCTCACACACACACACAAAGGTCTCAGAAGCACTTCACCTTTGCTGCGCCCCCTTCCTCTAGTAAACTGTCCCGCCCAAGGCATCCACCCCTTCCACCCCCGCCTCTTGTACCGGCCTTGGTCAGGAGTATGTAATGTACAATATAAATTATACAGTGTAAGGGTCAAGACTCATAATATTGGTATTCAGAAATCAGTGGAAGCTTAAATGTTTACATGAGACAAGTTGCAGAGGTCCCACACCGCTGCCTCCCATCTCCTGAGACTGCACTCAGTGACTTGGGTCTGAGACTATACAGACATATCCCTCCACCCGGCACAACCAGCAGACAACAGAACAAGTAACCCTGGGAGAATTGTTCTGTCCGAAATCTTGCTAGACCCGGGCATATTTCAGAAGACCCAATACTCATAACACAAACCATGTGCCTATATCACGCAAACACATATAGTGAAAATTAACATTTTGCTACCAGCTGAACCCCAGAATCTCCATAAATCCAGTCTAGATACATAAATTGTGTCTGCAGCACAGAGAAGGAAGACTATCCGAGAGAAATACAGGAATACAGGACGAGGAACACAGCTCAGGAAAGTGACCAGGGGATTACAGGCTGATATCACCCAGTCCTTGCTCTACTCTGGACCAATCAGTGAGCAGTATGGGTGGAGGAATGTATTTAGTGTTAATGACCCACCTGTGCTGATCTCTGTAGGAGTGTCCTCCTCTATTATGGTCCTCGTTATTCCATCCTCCTCCATAGACTGCTGATCATCCCTCCCATACCTCTCTTCTTCTTCTGCTTTCACCTCAAATTCTTTATCAATGGGATCTCCACTCTAAATCAAGAAAATGAGAGTGAATATCATCTGTAAAATATAAGCTTTATTATTCTGACATCACACCAAACTATGCAGTGGAATAACGTCCTTACAGGATGTCTCCAATTTACAAGCCAACCTCAATGCTCTGTTTAATTGGGCGACTATGTGGCACATGAGGTTTTATGTTGACAAATGCAAAGTTATGCACTTGGGGGCTAAGAATATGCATGCATCATACATACTAGGGGGAGTACAACTGGGGGAATCCATAGTGGAGAAGGATCTGGGGGTTTTGGTAGATCATAAGCTCAATAATAGCATGTAATGCCAAGCTGCAGTTGCCAAAGCAAGTAAAATCCTTTTTTTGTATAAGAGAGGTATGGACTGCACAGAGAGAGACATCATCTGTACAAATCATTAGTAAGACCTCATCTGGAATATGCAGTTCAGTTTTGGGCACCAGTTCTCAAAAAGGATATCGGGGAACTGGAGAAAGTGCAGAGAAGGGCAACCAAACTGATAAGAGGCATGGAGGAAAGATTCGAGGATCTGAATTTATTCTCTCTTGAGAAGAGGAGATTAAAGCGGTTCTGCACTCTTTTTTTTTTTGGGCTATATGCCAAGGGCATATAGCTCAATTGGGGGACTTACCTGTTCCATCTTCCATCTCGATCGCCGCCGGTTTTCATCTTCATCTTCTTCTTGTCTGCTGGGGTCCATCTTGCCTGTGGGCATGTGAAACCCCACAGGACCTTTAGATGGCCCAGCATGCACCGCCGTTACTCGCGCGTGCGCAGTAAGGCACATCTGCCGACATCTCACGAGATTTCGGCAGATGTGGCCGAAATCTCGGGAGATTTCGGAAGATGTAGCCGAAATCTCGCGAGATTTCGGAAGATGCCCGCACTGACTCCTGGGATCAATGACACCAGATCCCAGGAGACAGTACGGCGTGACGACAATCGACGCAGAGACCCCGCCCGCCGCCGAGAGAGAGAAGACCGGAAGTCATCAATTACAAGGTAAGTAAAAAAAAAAAAAAAAAAAAAAAAACATTTCATTTAGTACTCTTTGCCTGATTTGGAAGGCAAAGAGATTTACTACATGAAATGGGTGCAGAACCGCTTTAAGGAGGTATATGATCACCATGTATAAATACATAAGGGGGGATATGATCACCATGTATAAATACATAAGGAGGGATATGATCACCATGTATAAATACATAAGGGGGGGATATGATCACCATGTATAAAGACATAAGGGGGGAATATGATCACTATAAATACATAAGGTTTATTATTTTTTTACAATAATAGTTTTTTTTATTATTTATTGAAATACTTTGTGTTTTTTTTTTTTAAATCAGCCCTGTTGGGGGGCTTTGGTGAGATATCAGGGATCTTAACAGACCCCTGATATCTCCCCCTTGAGACAGAGAAAGAGATCGAGGATAAAGATTTCCCAGTCCCTTTCTCTGCAGCCTCAGCTGCACTGAAAATGATTGGAGAGAAGACAGCGGCTCCTCTCCATTCATAAACTGAGACATCGTAATCACAGGAGGTTACAGTGTTTCAGTTATGTGAATGGACAGAGTCAGTGAAGGAGGACAGGGAGAGGGACAGCAGAACCGAGGGGGACACAGAGAAAAACTGGAGGGGAACAGCAGCAGAACGAAGGGGGACACGGAGGAAAAACAGAGGGGGACAGCAGCAGAACGGAGGGGACAGCAGCAGAACAGAGGGGGACACAGAGGAGGAGGAGAGGAAGAACGGAGGGGGACAGCAGAAGAACGGAGGGGGGGACACGGAGGAAGATCGGAGGGGGACACGGAGGAAGAATGGAGGGGCACAGCAGAACGGAGAGGGGACACGGAGGAAGAATGGAGGGGGACAGCAGCAGAACAGAGGGGGACTGTGACAGACCTAGGCAGAGGACAGGACTGAATGGGAGCCTCTTGCCAACCGATTATGGGCCCTGGATTTTAAAGCAGGATTCCACCCTAAAGTGGGACTTCCGCTTTTCGGGAAAAACCCTCCCCCCCTCCGGTGTCACATTTGGCACCTTTCAGGGGGGAGGGGGGTGCAGATACCTGTCTAAGACAGGTATCTGCACCCACTTCCGGGCATAAACTCCCAGGGGAGTTTACGCAACTTCCTGTCCCGGCGCGCTGTCTGCCGGGAAACACACGTGTCCCGGCAGACAGCGCTGACGATTCTCATTGCGCTGCGCGACTCGCGCATGCGCAGCAGGGAACCGGGAAGTGAAGCCACTAAGGCGACACTTCCTGATTCCCTCACCGAGAATGGCGCCGGCAGCAGCAGAGAGCCGATCGATTGATCGGCCTCTGCTGCCGACATCGCTGGAACCTGTGACAGGTAAGTGTCCATTTTTTAAAAGTCAGCAGCTGCAGTATTTGTAGCTGCTGGCTTTTAAAAAAAAAATTTCAGGTACAGTCCCACTTTAAGGGGCACAGGGTGAATGAGAACCCCACTATAATCTGTGCTAGTCAGATTCAATGCTGTATATTTGTATATATAATGTGTGTTGTCTCATGCTGTTGGGACACACACTGTCAGATGCTAATGTCAACTCCAGCCACCTGTCTGTTGTGTAAATGAGTCTCATTGTTGTTTGTGCTACTTAACCCTCTGTTAATATTTATGGTAATGTGTATTGAATAGTTAGTGAGCTAGGAGCCGTAAAGTCTTATCTCTCAGTCAACTAGTATGAGTGTTGATTTAGATAATTAGCTCAGGTTAATTCTGTTTCTGGCTACAGGTGTATTGTTAGAATAATATGAGCAGGAGGGGGGATCTCCTCTTCTACTGTATTATAAATACTTCTCATTTTGGTTCTAATAAATCAGTCCATGTTGGCACTAAGCAAGTGTCGTCTTGTTTTGTGCTTGTGAGCGGTTGGAATATCTGATATCTATATTCAGACTTTGAGGAAGTGGTATATGACGAAAGCACTCAAGAGGAATGTAGGGACGTTTCGTCCCAGGGACACAGAGTAAGAACGGAGGGGGACACGGAGAAAGAACAGAGGGGGACAGCAGCAGAATGGAGGGGGACACAGAGGAAGAATGGAGGGGGACAGCAGAACGAGGGGGACAGCAGAATGGAGGGGGCATGGAGGAAGAACAGAGGGGGACAGCAGAACGGAGGGGGCATGGAGGAAGAATAGAGGGGGACAACAGAATGGAGGGGGCATGGAGGATGCGGTGACAGTCAACGGTGATCGTGTGTGGGAGAGTTACAAGCACCGATCACTGCTGTATAGATTTCAATAAAGCAGCTGAAAGCCGCGGGGGGAGAAGCTTGTAGCTCCCCCACGCTCCGATCACTGCTGACTGTCCAGATATCGGGTGAAGCATCGGAGCATTTGCCCGAGTACAAGTACTTGGGCAAATGCTCGGTATCGGGACAACCCTAGTTGTTTAGAAAAAAACATACCCCTCTGGGTGATCTATGTACATTGCAGGGATTAAAAGTTAGGAATTTGCAACAAATTTTTTTATGTTATTCTTAAGAAATCCCTGCTTGTTCCTCTGTGCTGAGTGGGTCTAGTGGGAGTGGTTTCATAATTATCTATCAGTTGTGCACCTGCAGAGCACTAATGAGGAAATCTGCTGGGCCTGCATCCCTTTAGACGTGTTCCTATTAAAAGTATCTCACGAAAAATTACATTTTTGTAGCAGGGGATGCCTGAAATCTGACTTTTATCTTAGGCAGACTTCTGGAAAAATTGGCGAGCCAATCACACAAGCAGGAAATGATGTTTCTGGAGTGTGTTCAATACACACTCTGTGTACAGAACATCTCCAGGTAGCCATATTGCATTTACAGAAAATTCCAGCGCCTGCAGATTGAAAAGGAAAGGTATTTTGTAACATTCAATTACAAAATAGGACTTGCGTCGCAATTGTATATGCTATATTATTTTTTCTTTATTTGCTATTTTATTTCCCCATGAAAGTGGATCACAGAGGACAAGGGGGCACTCTTTACGTCTAGAGGAAAATACATTTCATCTCCAAATATGGAAAGGTTTCTTCACAGTAATGCCCCGTACACACGGTCGGATTTTCCGACGGAAAATGTCCTATCGGACCATTTTGTCAGAAATTCCGACCGTGTGTGGGCTCCATCGGACTTTCAAATTTTCCGACAACAAAGTCCTTTCGGACTTTTTCCGATCGTGTGTAGCGAATTCCGACGAACAAAGTGCCACGCATGCTCAGATCACATTACAAGACCAAAGATATTGGCTACTAGCCTCTACGTAGTCCCGTCGTACGCAACGAACGTCACCATGTTCAGGATGATCGGATTTTCCGACAACTTTGTCCGACCGTGTGTATGCAACACCAGTGTCGGACAAAATCGTCTGAATAAATCCGACGGATTTTGTGGTCGGAATTTCCGACCGTGTGTACGGGGCATAAGAGCTGTGAAAATGTGGAATAGACTCCCTCCAGAGGTGGTTCTGGCCAGTTCAGTAGATTGCTTTTAAGAAAGGCCTGGATACTTTCCTAAATGTACATAATATAACTGGATACTAATATTTATAGGTAAAGTTGATCCAGGGAATATCCGATTGCCTCTCGGGGGATCAGGAAGGAATTTTTCCCTTGCTGGAACAAATTGGATCATGCTCTGCTGGGGTTTTTTGCCTTCCTCTGAATCCACTGTGGGCATATTATATATATATATATATATATATATATATATATATATATATATATATATATATATATATATATATATATATATATATATATATTTTTTTTTTTTTTTTTTTTTTTTTTGTATCCTTTATTAGTTGAACTAGATGGACTTGTGTCTTTTTTCAACCAGATGTAATTATAAAAAATCCACACATAGTTACATGTCGAACAGGCCGAAAAAAGACACAAGTCCATCCAGTTCAACCATAAAAAATAAAAGAAATAATAAATAAAAATAAAATATATCGTACAATCCAATAAACCCCATTCTATACCCACAGTTGATCCAGAGGAAGGCAAAAAAGAAACCCAAAAGAGCATGCTCCAATCTGCTACAGCAGGGGAAAAAAAATCCCTTCCTGATCCCCCTAGAGGCAATCGGATCTTCCCTGGATCAACTTTACCTATAAAATGTCAGTACCCAGTTATATTATGTACATTTAGGAAAGTATCCAGTCCTTTCTTAAAGCAATCTACTGAGTTAGCCAGAACCACCTCTGGAGGGAGTCTATTCCATATTTTCACAGCTCTTACTGTGAAGAAACCTTTCCGTATTTGGAGATGAAAATCTCTTTTCCTCTAGACGCAAGGAGTGCCCCCTTGTCCTCTGTGTTGACCGTAAAGTGAATAACTCAACACCAAGTTCACTATATGGACCCCTTATATATTTGTACATGTTGATCATATCCCCCCTTATTCCCCTCTTCTCAAGAGTGAATACATTCAGTTCCTCTAATCTTTCCTTATAGCTGAGCTCCTCCATGCCTCTTATCAGTTTGGTTGCCCTTCTCTGCACTTTCTCCAGTTCCCCGATATCCTGGTGCTCAAAACTGAACTGCATATTCCAGATGAGGTCTTACTAATGATTTGAACAGGGAGGCAAAATTACATCTCTCTCTCTGGAGTCCATACCTCTCTTATACAAGAAAGGACTTTGCTTGCTTTGGAAATCGCAGCTTGACATTGCATGCTATTATTGAGCTTATGATCTACCAAAACTCCCAGATCCTTCTCCACTACGGATTCCCCAGTTGTACTCCCCTAGCATGTATGATGCATGCATATTCTTAGCCCCAAGTGCATAACTTTACATTTATCAACATTAAACCTCATCTGCCACATAGTCGCCCAATTAGACAGAGCATTGAGGTCGGCTTGTAAATTGGAGACCTCCTGTAAGGACGTTATTCCACTGCATAGCTTGGTGTCATCTGCAAAGACAGAAATGTTACTTTTGATCCCAGACCCAATATCATTTATAAAGATATTAAAAAGTAAGGGTCCCAACACTGAACCTTGGGGTACACCACTGATAACCTTAGACCATTCAGAGTAAGAATCATTAACCACGACTCTCTGAATTCTGTCTTTTAGCCAGTTTTCTATCCATTTACAAACCGATATTTCCAAGCCTGTAGACCTTACCTTACACATGAGCCGTGTGTGGGGAACTGTATCAAACCCTTTTGCAAAATCCAAGTATACCACGTCCACAGCCACGCCTCTGTCCAATGTTTTACTTACCACCTCATAAAAAGAAATGAGGTTTGTCTGACAACTTCTGTCTTTCATGAACCCATGCTGTCTGTTGCTTAAAATGTTTTTTTTCCAGCAAGAACTCGTCTATGTGGTCTTTTAATAATCTCTCCAGTATCTTCCCAACTATAGAAGTTAAACTATCAGGTCTATAGTTACTTGGTAAAGACTTTGTTCCCTTTTTAAATATAGGCACCACGTTCGCCCTGTGCCAATCCAGTGGTACTATTCCCGCCATTAATGAGTCCCTAAAAATTAAATACAATGGCTTTGAAATTACAGAGCTCAATTCTTTTAGGATCCGTGGGTGGATGCCATCTGGTCCAGGTGCTTTATCCACCTTTATTCTGTCTAAATATTTCTGGACCATATCACTTTTGAGCCATTGTGGATCATTCGGGGCTGTGTAATTACCACCCCCATTATGGACATGAGCTCCCCCATGCTCCTTTGTATACACAGAGCTGAAGAAAGTATTTAATAAATTAGCCTTCTCTTTGTCCCCAGTCACCCACTCTAGATTATTTTGTAAAGGGCCTACATGCTCAGACCTGATCTTTTTACTATTAATATATTTGAAGAATTTTTTGGGGTTTGTCCTACTATCTTTTGCAATCTGTCGTTCGTTTTGAATTTTTGCATCCTTGATTTCCTTTTTACATATTCTGTTAAATTCTTTGTAACATTTAAACAACACTAGTGTTCCTTCACTTTTATATTTTTTAAAAGCTCTTTCTTATTGATCATAGCTTTTTTAACTTTGACCGTGAGCCACATAGGTTTTATTTTAAGCCTTTTAAACTTATTGCCCATGGGAATATACTTTGCAGTGAGGTCCCAGACAGTCTTTTTGAAGAATTCCCATTTCTGTTCTGTGCTCATTGATGCCAATATTCCCTCCCAGTCTAAGTCCTGGAGAGCAGCCCTCATCCTTGGAAAATGTGCTCTCTTGAAGTTGAGCATTTTTATCTTTCCTGTATGTATTTCTTACTTACAGCTAACATCAAATGAAATCATGTTATGATCACTGTTACCCAGGTGTTCCTTTATCTGGACATTAGTAATATGCTCTGCATGGTTTGAGATTACCAGATCCAGCAGAGCATCATTCCTAGTTGGGGCCTCAATGAACTGGACCATAAAATTGTCCTGTAATAGGTTTATAAATTTTTTGCCCTTTAACTGTCCCAGCAGTGCCATTACTCCAGTCAATTTCTGGGTAGTTAAAATCCCCCGTTATTATCACCGTCCCAGCCCTTGCAGCCCTTCCATCTGTGCAAGGAGCTGAGTCTCCACCTCCTTGTGAACATTGGGTGGTCTATAACAAACCCCAATGATTAACTTAGAACTACGCACATCTATATGCAGTTCCACCCATAATGCTTCAGACTCATCACACTCTCCATCAACCAGGTCCGCCTTCACGCTTGCTTTGAGATCACTTCTCACATAGAGACAGACCCCTCCACCTTTCCTATTTACTCTGTCTCTCCGAAAGAGTGCATAGCCAGAAATATTAATAGCCCAGTCATGTGAAGATTGAAGCCAAGTTTCAGCAATACCGATTACATCATAGCTCTCCTCATGCACCAGAGCTTCCAACTCACCTATTTTGCTTGGCAGACTTCTGGCATTGGTGAACAAACACTTTAATGCATTACTACATTTTGCTCTGGTGTTTTTCATATCATTTTTAGTAGTACAGATGGCACTATAGTTTCCAATGGCAGTTTGCAACATGGGAAATTTCCTGTCACCTGCCATAACCCTCCCCCCATCTATTCCCATTCCACCCTCCGTTAATGTCAGACCCCTAGCTAACCTGTCTGCCCAATATAATTCTAGTTCACCCTCCCCCCTCAATCCTAGTTTAAATACTCCTCCAGCCTTCCCATAAACCTCTTCCCCAGTACAGCAGACCCCCTTCAAGTGCAAACCGTCATTAGCATATAGGTTGCACCCCAATGAAAAGTCAGCCGAGTGCTCTAGAAACCCAAATCCCTCTTCTCTACGCCAGGTCTTTAGCCATGCATTCAGCTCTCTAATCGCCCCCTGCCTTTCCTGTGTTGCACATGGCACAGGCAATATTTCAGAGAATATCACCTTGGAGGTCCTTCCCTTCAACTTGCAGCCTAGTTCTTTAAATTGATTCTTAAGGAGCCTCCACCTTCCATGTATACTGTCATTGGTTCCAACGTGGACAAAGACAGCTGGGTCATGCCCAGCCCCTCCCAGTAATTTATCCACCCGGTCCACCACATGCCGAACCCTGGCACCAGGGAGACAGCAAAACATTCGGTTGAGGCAATCCTGGCGACAAATTATTCTATCAGTCCTTCTGATTATAGAATCCCCTATTACCACCAACTGTCTAGGCCTACCTGCACTCCCCCTCACCACCTCTACTAGATGGTCTGCTCTCCCGGCTGTTAGGGGTAGCAGTGACCTCTAGGGCTGCCACCTCTGTGTTTGCCACCTCCACATCTTCACCCAACTTGGCAAATTTGTTTTGATGCACAAATACAGGACTGGCCTTCCTTTTCCGCAAGCCCCTTCCACTCCCTCTTACTACATTAACCCATCTTCCTATCTGATAATCCTGACTTCCCCCTCCACATCACCCCTACTGACCACCTGCTCAGCGAGCAGAGGAGCCCTTTCAAGGTTGTCCTTTCCGCCCAGTGTTGCAACTTGCTCCTCCAGATCTCTAATGCGAGCTTCCAGAAGGGCAACCCGCTCACATCTGTCACAGCGGTATCCGTCCTGGAGCAGTTGCACCAATTTTGCATACATGCGGCACACTGTGCACTGAGCAAAACCTCCAACCCTGCTAGCACTCATTTCCCAGTTACAATATAATTGCTTGTAGGAAGTTTAAGATGTCACAGGTTTGAAGACTCCTGTCTTAACTCCTGTTTTCAACTCTGGTTTTAACTCACCACTTAGAATAGTTCCACTTGGACAGAGTTCAAGCAGGCTCACGATGAGCTCTACACAAACTTATATGGGCCTCAAGCACCTGTGATCAATTAGGCACTCCCCTTAATTAGTAAGCTGAAGGAAGGAAAGGAAAAAAAAACTGTTTAAAAAGTGTCAGAAAGGGTATTAAGAAGATACAAGGAAAAGGCCCAGAAAGACCCTAAAAATGCAATCCAGCAATCAACAGCAGTCAAAAAAGCAAGATTTGATCACTCTCCACACAGTGTCCCAACTGTTTGGCTTCCAACCAAAATTCTGGCCACACATTGCCTCCACGAGTCTGTGTTTAATAAGCTCCGTCCCACTAACCTTGTTACAGTGGGGGATGGTGTGATCTTTCTGTGTGGAATCCCGGGAATACAGAGGACGGGGACATCTCTCTGGTGGGTTCCTGGTATTAGGGGTCTCCATCACATCCTTGTGTCCTTCTGAAAACTCCTCCATCACTCCATACTCCTCATCCTCCTCTTTAAACTCTTCTTTAACAACAATATTATAATCCCCGAGGTCTCCACTCTGAATATATAATAAAACATTCATTGTATCAAACACGATGAGTATAAATCACAAATACCAAAAATTGTCAATCATCTACCTGATGATGGTGAGGGATGGTGTGATATTCCTGTGTTGAATCCCGGGAATACAGAGGACGGGGACATCTCTCTGGTGGGTTCCTGGTATTAGGGGTCTCCATCACTCCATACTCCTCATCCTCCTCTTTATACTCTTCTTTAACAACAATATTATCAACTTCGAGTGTTCCACTCTGAAAGATATAATAAAACATTCATTGTAACAAACGCACTTGTGTATCAATCAAAACTATTAGTGATTGTTCCTCATCTACCTGATGACAGTGGGGGATGGTGTGACCTTCCTGTGTGGAATCCCGGGAATACAGAGGACGGGGACATCTCTCTGGTGGGTTCCCATTACTGGATCCATCTGTAGGAAACACACACACTGACTGAATACATTGTTTCTATGTGTTTATCAGATGATGGGGGATCTAGGTGGAGCCTCCGTACTGCTCTCTCCTTTACAATAAAGTCTCCTCTTACCCGGTGATGTGAGGGGCGGCTGATTGTCCATCATGACGTCCATCTGGAGATCCTTGTGTCCTTCTAAATACTCCCACTCCTCCATGGAGAAATAGACAGTGACATCCTGACACCTTATAGGAACCTGACACACACAATGATACAGTCACCATCCAGACACATCCCTTGTCTGTTACTGGATAATGTCCCAGAATTCCCGGCACCGCTCACCTCTCCTGTTCCTCCTGCAGATTTCAAATAGTAAAATGAAATGACATTCACAAAATCCTCCTCACCTCACCCCTCAGGTTTGCGTTTTATTAAAGCCCCACTTCAGGGACCCCATCACTCTGTAGGTTAAAGGCTTGGCATAAGGAATTCTGACATCATTACATAAAATACGGGATTCTGCTTTGGTTGTGAGGATGCAAAGGGTCCACATCCTAAGAGCATTGGTGTCAGGAAACTAGCTGTAAGATAGTTGCCCACAGACCTGGCACATTAGCCAACTCTCGGGTATCAGAGTCAATATGGCCACGCCCGCACAAACGCGTGCACGTGTAAATGCAAATTCACGTTTGCCATGGCAAACTACGGCCCTCCAGCTGCTGTGGAACTACACGTCCCATGAGGCATTGAAAAACTCTGACATTCACAGACGTGACTAGGCATGATGGGAATTGTAGTTCCTGAACAACTGGAGGTCCAAATATTGGAGACCCCTGGTATAGACTGATGAGGTGAGAAGGTGATTGGTGGGAAAGGTGACACATCTCCAAAATGAAGAGAATGTTCCAGTGTTCTGCCGAGAAAGGTCCCCCCGGTGGATAATGCCCCCCCCTATACTGCGCAGGCCCAGCGCTTGCGCAGTACAAGACACAACGGAGCCGCCGAAAATAGCCAAAGCTGTGAGTCAGCTGTACACGGCGCCTGCGCAATGACCACGACATTGTGCCAGACGCTGCTGCACGCTCCCAATGCTCGTGCTGCTCTGCAAGGGGCAGGTGTATTAATGTGATATCGTGTAAGGGGCGGATGGCTACAGAAGAAGCCGAATTTTAAATTAATGGGCAGAGCTGTTTGCGGGGCGTGTTTAAAGAAATGAAGGGTGGGTTTTGCAATGTTCATGGGCGGGTTTACACGACCTAAATACGTGTAGTTTATTGTTAAAACCACTCATACTCTGAAAAGTATTGAAATCGGCCCATCAAGATTGCAAAACCCGCCCTTCATTTGTTTAAATACGCTCCACAACAGTAATACACCCGCCCCTTGCAGAGTAGCATGAGCATCGGGAGTGTGCGGCAGCGTCGTTTGGCACAATGTTGTGTTCATTGCGCAGGCTCACAGCTTTTTATGTTCGCCTATTTTCGGCGGTTCAGTCGTGGTTCGTACTGCGCAAGCGCTGCGCAGTACAGGGGGGGGGGGGCATTATCCGCCAGGGGGACCTTTTTCATCAGGACACCGGCCCCATAAGTAGGGAAATGTTCTGACCCTGAAGGGGTTAATCTAGGTTTCCACGCTATATATGTGTGTATCATCATCTGCTGGAGATAAAAGACATCACAGTGACTATGGAGGAAGAGGACGGACATGACGGGGGGTGGTTACTGAGTGTAAATAGAAAAGATCTTATTACCTCCTCTGCAGCCACTTTCAGAAATGTCTACTCTCTACTTCCTCCCGACTCACCTCTCACCCGGAACTTCCTGTCTGTATCTGACATTACTTCCTGTCTTCCATAGAGACTTCCTGTCTGGGTACAAGTGAGATCACCATCTTGTGGAGCTCAAAGGAACTGCAGTCCAGAGAAATCTCTCGTAGTGTGAACACAGCCTTGTGCTGTGTGTGTATGTACTGTATATCCTTATAGATGGGGGTCATCTCCACTCCCACCAAGGGGGATAGAAATATATTACTGCCTAGTCTAACCTTTCCCAGCCAGGGTTCCTCCTCTAAAGCAGGGTTTCTCAAGCAGGGTTCCATGTAGGGTTGCCACCTGTACGGGATTCACCCGTACAGTCCGGGATTTGAATCATGTGTCCGGTTTTGAGCACCCCTGAAAACCGGACACATTCAGATAGGATCGTGGCTCATAGCTGGAGAGAGGATTAGGTGTTCTCCTCCCTCCAGCCTGCAGGTGGCAATAGAGAGCGGTACTGACTGAACAGTCTCAGCAGCACTGCTGAGGAACGAACACGGAGTGGGTGGAGCCTGGAAAGAGAAATGAGGAACTTCGTTGCAGTTAGTGATCAGTGAGTACAGGGGGAAAGGGGGTCTCTGGTGTCATATCTGATGTAAGGGGGCTTACATCATATAATCTAATGGTGGTGTCATATCTGATGTAAGGTGGGGGCTCTGATGTCATAGCTAATGTAAGGGGGGCTCTGGTGTCATATCTCATGTAAGGGGGGGGGGCTCTGGTGTCATATCTGATGTAAGGGGGGGGGGGCTCTGGTGTCATAGCTAATGTAAGGGGGGCTCTGGTGTCATATCTAATGTAAGGGGGGGGGGGGCTCTGGTGTCATATCTGATGTAAGGGGGGGGGCTCTGGTGTCATATCTGATGTAAGGGGGGGGGGCTCTGGTGTCATATCTGATGTAAGGGGGGCTCTGGTGTCATATCTGATGTAAGGGGGGCTCTGGTGTCATATCTGATGTAAGGGGGGGGCTCTGGTGTCATATCTAATGTAAGGGGGGGCTCTGATGTCATATCTGATGTAAGGGGGGGCTCTGGTGTCATATCTAATGTAAGGGGGGGGGGGGCTCTGGTGTCATATCTGATGTAAGGGGGGCTCTGATGTCATATCTAGTGTAAGGGGGGGGGCTCTGGTGTCATATCTAATGTAAGGGGGGGGGGGCTCTGGTGTCATATCTAATGTAAGGGGGGGCTCTGATGTCATATCTGGTGTAAGGGGGGGGGCTCTGATGTCATATCTGATGTAAGGGGGGGGCTCTGGTGTCATATTTAATGTAAGGGGGGGGGGCTCTGGTTTCATATTTAATGTAGGGGGGGGGCTCTGGTGTCATATTTAATGTAAGTGGGGGCTCTGGTCTCATATTTAATGTAAGGGGGGGGGGCTCTGGTGTCATATCTAATGTGGGGGGGGGGGGGCTCTGATGTCATATCTGATGTAAGGGGGGCTCTGGTGTCATATTTAATGTAAGGGGGGCTCTGGTGTCATATCTAATGTAGGGGGGGCTCTGGTGTCATATCTAATGTAAGGGGGGGGGGGCTCTGATGTCATGTCTGATGGGGCCTGTGGTGCTTTTGTTTATAGCGCAAAAAATAAAAAACCACAGAGGTGATCAAATACCCCCAAAAGAAAGCTCTATTTGTGGGAAAAAAAGGATATAAATTTTGTGTGGGTACGACGCCGTATAGCAAAAAATGGCCTGGTCAGGAAGGGGGTAAATTCTTCCGGGTTAAAGTGTTCGGGTTTGACTTGATGAAAAGGTGGCAACCCTAGTTCCATGGAACAGTACGGTTCCTTCAGAAGATGCTAGACATTCCTTAAAGTGGATGTAAACCCATGATGTCATAATGTAGAGAATAAGATTACCTTTCATTTGAGCCCAGTCTTGCCGCACAGAGTCACTTGCAGGTGATTTGCATATCTCGTGCACCAGCCTGAGAGACATGCATTATTTTGTAATTCCATGATGTACACTGCACAAAAATAATAATAAAATCACTGTACCTTGTTCTATGCCCAGACATCAGTAGATAAACTTCCCCTGGATCAGTTGTCTGTGTGTGTCATTTCTGCTGGCATCTTGGTAGCTGCAGCATGTCATTTCACCTGTTATGTTGTTCATGTTGAGCAGCAAAAGAAAGGAGTGGGAGGGAATTACAAAATAATGCATGTCTCTCAGGCTACGCAAATCACCTGTCACTCACAGCAAGGGGGAGTTTTTGACAAAGTTTTCAGCACTTTGTCAAGATTTTTCTAAGTGAACAATAAAAGAGGATTGCTCAGGGCTGGAGTAACTCTGTGTGGCAAGACTGGGCTCAAATGAAAGGTAAAAAATGTTTGGGTTTACATTCACTTTAACCGCTTCCCGACCGCCTCCTGCACATATACGTCAGCAGAACGGCACGGCTAGGCAAAAGCACGTACAGGTACGCCCCCTTTAATTGCCTAGCCGTGGGGTCGCGGTCCCGGTCGGGAGCTCCGTGACCCCGGCCGCGGGACCAGCGGACCCGATCGCCGCTGGTGTCCCGCGGTTGGGTCACAAAACTGAAGAACGGGGAGAGGTCTGTGTAAACAAACCTCTCCCCGCGCTTCCTACTCTGCCTGTCACTGAACGGTCATCGGGAAAGCCGATCAATGACGTCAGACGTCAGCCACGCCCCCTAATGTAAAAAAAAAAACACACACACGTCACAGCCCATAACCCCTCCCCACCCCCTAGTGGTTAACTCTTTCACTGCCAGTGTCATTTATACAGGAATCAATGCATTTAAATAGCATTGATTGCTGTATAAATGACAATGGTCCCAAAAAATGTGTCAAAAATGTCCGATGTGTCCGCCATAATGTCGCAGTCACAATAAAAATCGCTGATCGCCGCCATTACTAGTAAAAAAAAAAATATTAAAAAAAATGCTATAAAACTATCTCCTATTTTGTAAACGCTATAACTTTTGCGCAAACCAATCAATAATCGCTAATTGCGATTTTCTTTACCAAAAATATGTAGAAGAATACGCATCGGCCTAAACTGAGGAAAAAAAATGTTTTTTTATATATTTTTTGGGGATATTTATTATAGCAAAAAGTAAAAAAAATTGAATTTTTTTCAAAATTGTTGCTCTATTTTTGTTTATAGCACAAAAAATAAAAACCGCAGGGGCTATCAAATACCACCAAAAGAAAGCTCTATTTATGGGAAAAAAAAAGGACGCCAATTTTGTTTGGGAGCCACGTCGCACAACTGCGCAATTGTCAGTTAAAGAGACGCAGTGCCGAATCGCAAAAAGGGGCCTGGTCCTTTGGCTGCAAATTGGTCCGGGGCTGAAGTGGTTAAGCAATAGTCAATTTCTGCCTCTCAGATAAGTTCCCATTGACATCATTGATCTTTTCAGCTATCTGCAAGGGGGTAATTCTTCCCAATGACCATAAGTGTACGGAGCATTCTTTCCACTGACCATCACACTAATGTATCATGAGTTATAGATTTTTTATTTTTAGCCGGGGTTCCCCGAGATTGAAGAATTATTTCAAGGGTTCCTCAGTGTTGAAAAGGTTGAGAAAGGCTGCTCTAAAGCTAGAGTTGCCACCTCATCCCTTTAAACCTGAGCACATATGAATTACAAGGGTTCTGAGGCAAATTAAATGCAGATAAGGCACCAAGTGAGTTTAAAGTCGTTGTAAACCTTTTTCCTGGTGCCTCCATGGCAGCATACATGTGATAGAGCTCCGCCTCTACTCCGCCTTCAGGACTAGTGAATAGCATAAATTAAAGGGCATAGCCCCTCCCCCAACATTCTCCTTTTTTCCTCATTCCTCTTGACTGGTGAAGAGAAGCAGTATGTCCATACCTCTGCAGTCGGCAGCGTCCGCCGGGTTAAGCCTCTCCCGTGCGCAGTCCCTGTTCTTGGGCCGCTATTAACGCTGATAAGACTGGGAACCCCTTCTGAGGATCTTTTGGGGTCTTGCAGAGTTTCCTCATAGGAACGCAGTCTGCTGAATTTCCAGAAAAACGAATGCTGGTGATGACGGCGGGAGGATCAGATTCTCTTCCTTCTTGGTCAGGTTAGGTTTTCTTTTTGCTTCCATGTCTGCACTGTTTTTGAGCCCTGGTGGCTAAAGTTTATAGGTTTAAAAAAAAAAAATGTCCCCTTTAAGACATTTATTCCTGGTCCGCACATGTGCAGAACGGGCATTTCCTTGCTATTTCTGATGTTTTTTTTTCTCTAGCTTTTTTGTTCTACCCTTCAGGGTTCTCACTCTCTTACCGTGGCCTTGGTTTTGTTTCTTTTTTTTGCCAGTAATAAGGTAGGTCCATCTAATTTAAGCTGCTCTCCCTTTTTAGCTTTAAAATGTTGGCTCCAAATTGGACTCTGCATATCAGGTGTATGCCCTGCAGTCCAAATTACTTCAGCATTACAGGTATGTGTGGAGCTGGCCATTCACCATGCAATTTTCTTGTTCAATTTCCATTAGGTTTGCCTTCAACTGTGTGGTACAGGGGCCTGCCTGATTGCATACAAGTTGAGGGTGATTAGATTTGACCACATATTGTATGGCTTTGGTAGATCTGAGGGAGATCTATAGACGGGGGTTGTGCAGTGTATGGCCAGCCTTATACTTTTATCTCACTCCTATTGCGGTGACTTCATTTAAAAATTTGGTGTGCAAATAGACTCTATTTCTTTTTGCTTTCTTACTTCGCCTTCCTACAGCTGATCCTCATGCCCATTATTTACCATGAGCCATTCGTCACAAAGCCAAGATCCTCTCATATCCAATAGGTATGTGGACCACCTGTACGTGAGTATTTAAAAAAAAAAAAAAGAGTGCGCCACTGACAAACAAACTTTGTTTGTTTCAGCCCTGTTCCTTCAAAGCGGTCCAGAAAGTCCTCAAGGCGCTATGACAATGACGATAGTCCTGAGCGAAGACCGCCCTCTTCTCATCATAAATCTTCCAGAAGATCAGGATCTTATAGACGTCGTCATTCGCCTTCGCCTCCACCGCGGGCGTCAAGGAAAAGATGTTGGGCCTGTGGCGCGGTTTCACTCCCTAATAAGCTTGTCTGCAGAGACTGTCTCAGGGACTACGCAGCTAACCGGGAATTAGAAGGCCAGCAGGTGGTTGACCTGCTTAAGCAAACCATGAGAGACTCTCTTTCTGAACTGACGGCCATGATTCCAGCTCACCCGGTTTCACAAGCTGCCCAGGTGTTGGATTTGGACCCCGACATTTCGGGCCCATCAGCTGTTAGTACTCCTTTGCCTCCATCAAGAAAAACAGCTAAACAAATCCCACCGGTAGATTCATCCGAGGAGTCCTCAGATGATACAGAACCATCTGGTTTCAATTTCTCCCTGGTTCAACCCTTTGTACAAGCGGTGAGGAGCGCCATTGCCTGGGAAGACCCGGAAGAGCCTCCTCAAAACTCAAAAACCTATTTCTCATTCCTCAAGAGAAAGCAAATCTTCTTCCCATTAATGGGGGAGATCATAGAGGATGAGTGGAACAAAACTAATATGAGTTTTCTCTAGCTCGTTTATGTAAAATGTATCCACTGGCAGATTCGGATACTCAGTTCAATGACTGTGGTTGATGCGGCTGTAGTGCGTCTGGCAAAAAATGTAACGTTGCCAATGGAGGATTCAATGTCTTTCAAGGATCCCCTAGATAGCTCCTTTTGAGGTCTAGATCAATACATCTATCTAGAAGCAGGGGTGTCTTGCAGACCAGCCATGGCGCTGACATCCGTTTCCAATGCCATCAGGTCTTGGACGGAAAATATTGAGACATCCCTGCACCAAGACGTTCCCAAAGATGACATAATCAAAGCTCTGGAGGAGCTTAAGTTGGCGGATTTCGTGGGAGAAGCTGCAATTGACACAATCCGGTGTTCAGCCAATTCAATGCTGCAACTCTGTTATGGCAAAGCAGGCCTTATGGCTAAAGCCTTGAACAGCTGATCTAGCATCAAAGCAGAATTGGTGCAAGATTTCCCTTGATGGAAAATCTTTGTTTGGCGAGAAACTCGACAAAGTAATCTCCAGAGTAACAGGGGGCAAATCTGGCTTACTTCCTCAGGACAGGAAGGTCCGGAGAACAAAGGCCTATTTATCACGATTCCGGCAATCAAATTCTAGAGACTTCAGGCAGTCTCGCCCCTTTAGGGACAACAAGAAATCGTGGAGAGGCACCCAGACTTCTTTTTTGGGAGCCAGAAAGTACAAGTCCCTCACTGCTCCCCAGGGGGGACAAAGTCCTTTTGACGTCAGCGGGGAGGAGACGCCCCCAGTGGGAGCCCGGTTAAAGAACTTTTTCCCCATCTGTGCCTCCAAATGTCAGGACCCATGGGTCCTAGCAACGATCCGGTACGGTCACTTCTGGACTTTCTCTCAGCTGCCTCCCCACAGAAGGCACTGGCCTTAAACCAATTTTTGGAGTCCCTGCAGTGTCAAGGGGCAGCAATACCTGTCCCCCCCCCCCCCCCCATCAGATCGATTTACAGGTTTTTGCTTCCACCCTTTTCCTGGTGCAGAAAAAAACAGGCGACTGGAGACCTGTAATAGATCTGAAAAAGCTAAATCGATACATCCATCTCGAAAGCTTCAAGATGGAGTCACTCCAAACGATCATCCAAACCATACAACCAGGAGATTGATTAATCTCGATAGACCTGCAGGATGCGTACCTCCACATCCCTATTCTACCATCCTTCCAGAAATACTTAAGGTTCGCAGTGGGTCATGTCAACCTGCAATTTCAAGCTCTGCCCTTTGGGCTGTGCACCTACCCTCGGGTGTTCACAAAAGTGTTGATATCTGTCTTGGCCCCTATGAGAGAGAGAGGGGGTTAAGAATTTATCACTACCTGGACGATATCCTCTTGCTGTCAAAAAAAAACCCGAGCCAGCTTATAGTCCACAGGGAGATTCTTCTCCAGTCGTGGTCGGAGTTCGGGTGGCTGGTGAACCATCGGAAGAGCCAATTAGTTCCAACACAGCAGATGGTTTACTTAGGAGCAATGTTCGGTACGCTCCTAGGCACAGTCTCTTTACCCCAGATGAAGATGGAGGACATCATTCAGAAGGTATCCAAGGTCATACAGAGATTCCATCTATCAGCCTTGCAGTGTCTGAGCCTTAATACAATGGAGACGACAACATCTGTCTCAGACATTCCGTTTAACAACGCTAATGAGCAGGAGTCTACACTGGTGGATGAATCCAGAGAATCTCTCCCGGCTCTATCATTTGGGTTCCCACTCATGGACCACAATTATGTCAGATGCGAGTGGCCAGGGGTGGGGTGCCCATTGCAGAGAATTCAGGGAAGATGGTCCTTTCCCACCAGAGGGATAGTGTCCAACGTCCTAGAAATGAGGGCAGCATTTCTAGCCTTAATCTTTTGCATCTCAGGTCAAGGGACAGAGAGTACTTCTATGTTTGGACACCAAGGCGGCGGTCTCGTACCTTCAGAAACAAGGGGCACCCACAGCAAGACACTTCTGAGGGAAGTGGAACCTGTAATGCTCTGGGCAGAGAGGAACCTGGTAGACCTCAGGGCAATGTATCTCCCAGGCAAGATGAACACAGAGGCAGATGTCTTATTGAGGAGGTTTGGGGACAACGAGTGGTCTCTACATCCCCATGTGTTCATCCAAATCTCCAATCTATGGCAGACCCCACTGGTGGATCTTTTTGCTACGCATAAGAATTGCAAAATCAGGAGATTCTTCTCTCACCTTCCACATCCACAGGCGGAAGGAGTAGATGCGCTATCTTGTCCTTGGACCTTCAAGACAGCTTACACCTCTCCTCCTCGCCCACTCATTTTGAGTTTCTCCTCAGACTCCTGAACGAACCAGTCCAAGTGCTAGCAGTGCTACCCTATTGGTCGAAGAGACCGTGGTTTCCACTAGCCATGCACCTCAGTGTGGATCATCCGATCAGAATTCCTCCCTTTCTGCAGTTGTTGACCCAGGGCAGGCTGGACCATCCAGACCCACAGAAGCTGGATCTTTGTGTATGGAAGTGGAAAGGAGGAGGTTTGAATCGTTAGGCTGTTTCCAAGAGGTCATATCCACCCTGTTGAAAGCTAGAAAGCCCACAACCAACACAATCTATGCAAGAATTTGGGACAAGTTCTATCCTATGCCCCAGGAAAAGGAATTGATCCTATCTCTCTTTCCACTGCTGATGTTCTGAGTTTTCTGCAAACTGGTCTCGATTTGGGGCTCAGCCAGAGTTCCCTCAAGGTACAAGTTTCCGCAATTTCTGCAGCAACTAACACCAGGGGGCAGAAGACCCTCTAGTGGTTACTTTCCTCAGGGGAGTATTGAAGATGTGTCCCCCATCCAGACATTCCTTTCCAAAATGGGATCCTCCTCTAATAATATTGGAAGTCCTATCCACTCATCCGTTTGTACCGGTTGAAGAGGTCTCAATTTGGAACTTGACTTTAAAAACAACTTTTCTGTTGGCTATTACATCTGACAGGAGGATTTCGGAAATCCACTCCCTGGGCATTGGGGATGATCACATATCCTTTTTTTTTCCAGATAGGTTAGAACTTCGCCCTCTCAGAGGTTTCACACCCAAGGTCACCTCAACGGCAAACCTATCAGAATCATGGGCGTTACCAGTTTTCATGGACTCAGAATCTAACTCCTGTTATGAGTTAGACATATCCAAAGTTCTCAGGGCCTACTTGGAAGCCACAGCAAGTTTCGGCTCAGGTGAATGCTCTTTCAACAAGAGCAGTATCGGCATCTTGGGCAGCGAGGGCAAATGTTTCTCTTGAAACATTAGGCTTGGTCTTCCCGACACATGTTCCTCAAACATTATCATATTGATCCCGGGGCTCTTGCAACCGTAGAGTTCAGGAGAAAATCATACTTACCGTAATTTTCCTGTATGCTGCCATGGAGGCACCAGGAAAACGGAAAATTGTATCATACTTTAATTTTCCTTTCCTGATGCAATGGCACCTATGTGCCACTGCATCAGTCTGCATGCCGTCACCGGCGTCTCCTGCGCGCATGCGCGGGAGTGACATCACCGCGGCTCCGGCCAATAACAGTGCAGAAGCCACGATACCCAGGAAGTAACTCCGGGACGACATGTCGGCGGCCGGAGGGGGAGACGAGGACGGCTTTGGGGGCTTCAATCTAAGGTAAGTAATACATAATGAGCTAGTATGCATACTAGCTCATTATGCTTTTGTCTTGCAGGTTGTCTTTTTGTTTTTTAAAGGGTTTACAATGGGTTTACTTCCTCTTTAATTGCCAACTTAATCAGCCACAAAACCTGTGTAATCAATATGTGTTTGGGTTTAACCACTTGCCTACCAGGCACGAACACCCCCTTCCTGACCAAGCCATTTTTCAGCTTTCAGCGCTGTCGCATTTTGAATGACAATTGCACGGTCATGCAACGAAGTACCCAAATAACATTTTTATAATTTTTTCCTCAGATTAGGCCGATACGTATTCTTCTACATATTTTTGGTAAAAAAAATCGCAATAAGTGTATATTGATTGGTTTGCGTAAAATTTTTAGCGTCTACAAAATAGGGGATAGATTTATAGCATTTTTATTATTATTTTTTTTTTTTTACTAGTAATGGCGGCGATCTGCGATTTTTATCGTGACTGTGATATTGCGGCGGACATATCGGACACTTTTGACACATTTTTGGGACCATTCACATTTATACAGCGATCCGTGCTATAAAAATGCATTGATTATTGTATAAATGTGACTGGCAGGGAAGGGGTTAACACTAGGGGGTGATCAAGGGGTTAATATGTTCCCTATGGGAGTGATTCTAACTGTGGGGGGAGGGGACTGACTGGGGGAGGAGACCGATCGGTGTCCCTATGTGCTAGGGACACACCATCGGTCTCCTCTCCTCTGACAGCATGTGGATCTGTGTGTTTACACACACAGATCCACGTCCTGCTCTGTTACCGGGCAATCGCGGGTGCCCGGCGGACATCGCGGCTGCCGGGCACACGCATGGGGTCCCCAGCAACGCAGCGGGCATACGCGCGCGCACCCCCCCGCTGCGTCCGCATGCCCCCCGCGGCGCACGCACGCCTCCTAGTGGCCGCAAAGGAAATGCCGTCATATGACGGCGGCCCAGAAAAACAGATGTTTCTTGCCGCCATCATATGACTGTGGGCGGTCATAAACAGGTTAAAGGGATGAGGTGGCAACCATATTTTGGACCCACTTATTGAGAGGGTGATGGAGGTCTGGTAAGCGCGGAGGTCTGAGTGTGAGTACCAAGAGAGCACTGGGATAGGGTTTTGGGAAGGAGGTCTTTTGTAGTCCACTATGCGCGGTTTGCTGGAGCATATACTGAGATTTGGAGGAAGAAGCTCTGGAGGTTTTTGGGACATTTATTGGTGGTGATATTGTTTATTGAAGTATAAAGGAGACATTGAATGGACTTTGATGTCACTTGATTTATCCCTGAATATCGATGAGGCAAAATTATTCAATGATTTATTTGTTTTGGCCCGCCGAGTGCCCCACAATGCACTGTGCATTGAAAGCCCTGATTGACTGAAGCAATGAAGCATTTGCCCAATCCGGGCACAGAACACTGTCAGATCCATGATTGGAGTAAGTAATGATGACTGTGCCTAATCATGGCTGATCGCTCATAGACCCACCCCCTTTATAACAGGATCCTTCCCACAGCAGCCATTTGTAGAGTGATGATCAGTGATATTGGAGTGGAGATAGATAAAACAGGACTCTGTTCAGTGCTACTAGTGAGTTAGTGTGCTATTTTGATTCTATTGTGACTGTAGAGCGTCAGTTTATTGTGACCATAGTGATAGTGCAGTGTAGTGTGACCGTTCATTTCTACTTTAGTTTCAGTTTAGTGTTTCCGGGCAGGTTTACTGCAGTATATTGAGCTGCATTAGTACTTGTTTAGTGCAGTATTTTGACATACATTAGGGCAGGTTTACTGCAGTATATTGATGTGCATTAGTGCACGTTTATTGCAGTATATTGACGTGCGTTAGTGCACCTTTACTGCAGTATATTGACGTGCGTTTGTGCATGTTTACTGCAGTGTATTGATGTGCGTTAGTACATGTTTACTACAGTATATTGATGTGCGTTAGTGCACCTTTACTGCAGTATATAGACGTGTGTTAGTGCACATTTACTGCAGTACATTGACGTGCGTTAGTGCACCTTTACCGCAGTACATTGTCGTGCGTTAGTGCACCTTTACTGCAGTACATTGACGTGCGTTAGTGCACCTTTACTGCAGTATATTGATGTGAGTTAGTGCACCTTTACTGCAGTATATTGATGTGAGTTAGTGCACGTTTACTGCAGTATATTTGACGTGCGTTAGTGCACCTTTACTGCAGTATATTGACGTGGTGCACGCTTACTGCAGTATATATTTTTTTAATTACTTTTTTCCTTTATTAAGACAAATTCAAGCATACAACATAAAAGTACACATTGCACAAGGTATCTATATAAATCCTTTCATTAACACAAACCACAATAGCCCCCCCCCCCCCCATGAGCTGCATTAGTACTCGTTTAGTGCAGTATAGGGCTGTGAAAATTAAAGATTAATTCCTCGATTAATCGTAAATTTTTTTGATCGATCAAAATTCTTTTGATTGGTACTCACCTCTCCGCCGGCTTCCGGGTCTTCAGGGAGTTCCGTCAGAGATCCGGTGACATCATGGACATCGACATCACCGGACCCCTCCCCCTTCCCCAAGTGCCTCCATCTGCTAACGAAGGGAAGGGGGAGGAGTCTGGTGACGTTAAAGTTCTGATTGAACGTAACGTGTACGGGGGGGGAGCTACACATGACGTCACCCGCTGCTGCCCTACGCAACTAACACGATTGTCGGCTTTACATGCTGTGTTTTTATCATCTTTATGTGAGTAGTTTGTGTTTGAACACAAAAATTTAATCTTATACTTAAGCGGTGAGCATTTAGATCTTTTCTTTCTACCCATGACCTGGCGTCCTTGCTGAGATCTAAGGAGACGTGAGAGAAGTTTATGGTCCGTGTTAACCCTTTTAATACCCGCTTGCATGACCACCTGTTTGCACAAGGGTCCATGACATAAGGTGAGAGTGATTAGTTAGACCGGAGGTGGAAGGATTGTCACGCTACTGTGGAAAAAAAATTACTTACGTCAGTGCTACAGTTTGAATTTAAAATGTATTTGTGTGAACTGTGAAGTTAAGTCATGGATTGTGGAAACTAACTAGTGTCGGGTGATTGTATATAATGTATACCACATTTACCACTGACTAATGCAGAGTTGCAATGCAAGGATCAGCTAAAAGTAGTTGGATCTGTATGTGCATTATAATTAATCAAAATTAGTCGATTAATCGATTAAAAAAAATAGATTAATCGAACACGAAAATTTTAATCAGTAACAGCCCTAGTGCAGTATTTTGACATACGTTAGTGCACGTTTACTGCAGTATATTGCTGTGCATTAGTGCACGTTTACTGCAGTACATTGACGCGCATTAGTGCACCTTTACTGCAGTATATTGATGTGCTTTAGTGCACGTTTACTGCAGTATATTGATGTGCGTTAGTGCGCGTTTACTGCAGTATATTTGACGTGCCTTAGTGCACCTTTACTGCAGTATATTGACGTGGTGCACGTTTACTGCAGTATATATATATTTTTTTTAATTATTTTTTTTCTTTTATTAAGACAAATTCAAGCATACAACATAAAAGTACACATTGCACAAGGTATCTATATAAATCCTTTCAAACCACAATATAAAATAATTTTAAGCGCATTTACCCTGGCAAACCACATCAGAGTATGACTTCTCCACTTCAGTAAGTCTTTTAATATACAGTGGGGAGAACAAGTATTTGATACGCTGACGATTTTGCAGGTTTTCCTACTCACAAAGCATGTGGAGGTCTGTAATTTTTATCATATGTACTCTTCAACTGTGAGAGACGGAATCGAAAACAAAAATCCAGAAAATCACATTGTATGATTTTTAAGTAATAAATTAGCATTTTATTGCGTGGCATAATTATTTGATACATCAGAAAGCAGGACTTAATATTTGGTACAGAAACCTTTGTTAGCAATTACAGAGATCATATGTTTCCTGTAGTTCTTGACCAGGTTTGCACACACTGCTGCAGGGATTTTGGCCCGCTCCTCCATACAGAACTTCTCCAGATCCTTCAGGTTTCGGGGGGTGTCGCTGGGCAATACAGACTTTCAGCTCCCTTCAAAGATTTTCTATTGGTTTCAGGTCTGGAGACTGGCTAGGCCACTCCAGGACCTTGAGATGCTTCATACGGAGCCACTCCTTAGTTGCCCTGGCTGTGTCTTTCAGGTCATTGTCATACTGGAAGACCCAGCCAAGACCCATCTTCAATGCTCTTACTGAGGGAAGGAGGTTGTTGGCCAAGATCTCGCAATACATGGCCCCATCCATCCTCCCCTCAATACGGTGCAGTCGTCCTGTCCCCTTTGCAGAAAAGCAGCCCCAAAGAATGATGTTTCCAACTCCATGCTTCACGGTTGGGATGGTGTTCTTGGGGTTGTACTCATCCTTCTCCCTCCAAACACGGCGAGTGGAGTTTAGACCAAAAAGATCTATTTTTGTCTCATCAGACCACATGACTTTCTCCCATTCCTCCTCTGGATCATCCAGATGGTCATTGTCAAACTTCAGACGGGCCTGGGCATGCGTTGGCTTGAGCAGGGAGACCTTGCGTGCGCTACAGGATTTCCATGATGATGTTACTAATGGTTTTCTTTGAGACTGTGGTCCCAGCTCTCTTCAGGTCATTGACCAGGTCCTGTCGTGTTAGTTCTGGGCTGATCCCTCACCTTCCTCATGATCATTGATGCCCCATGAGGTGAAATGTTGCATGGAGCCCCAGACCGAGGGAGATTGACCGACTTCTTGAACTTCTTCCATTTTCTAATAATTGCGCCAACAGTTGTGTCAGGGAAATTGAATATTATACCTTTTAAATGTCAATTTTGAATATGCATATTAATATTGCTTTATCTTCATTAAGTTTAAAATGCTTAGAAATATATGTTTTATATAACCCTATTATACTTCAATATGCTGACTAATCATATAACAATGAAAATGCCTACATTAGCAGAAATGTAAAACAATGAAATGTTTAGAATCACGTGTACATGGCATCCTCTGGCAGGGTGTTGCCTGGATATTTCCTACTTCCTGCTTAACGTTGAAATAAAGATTGAAATTATACATGTGATCAGGATATTGCGAGCAGGAAGTGGGAAGGTTTACGTGTGATAAAAAGAGGCATGTATTCCTATTACAGGCAGAAATGGATTTTTGAAAGCCTGAATGTAGTTGTAACCATTTCTCTTGCATATGCAAATAAATGTCTTAACTTGAATCGAGAGACGGTCTGAGAATACAGATTATTCCCCAACAAGTTGTTGCCTTCTCACCAAGCTGCTTGCCTATTGTCCTGTAGCCCATCCCAGCCTTGTGCAGGTCTACAATTTTATTCCTGATGTCCTTGCACAGCTCTCTGGTCTTGGCTATCGTGGAGAGGTTGGAGTCTGCTTGAGTGTGTGGACAGGTGTCTTTTATACAGTTAATGAGTTCAAACAGGTGCAGTTAACAGAGGTAATGAGTGGAGAACAGGAGGGCTTCTTAAAGAAAAAAATAACAGGTCTGTGAGAGCCGGAATTCTTACTGGTTGGTAGGTGATAAAATACTTTTCCTGACAGACTCCATGGCAGCCTACGTGTGGCTTAACCCCGCCTCTTTTCCAATAATATAGGACCCCCTACCCTATAAGTTTGGGCTCACCGGTAGAGACTGCGTTCCTTTCTTGTCCTCCTCCATGGACTTTCATTTAGTTTGTTCCTGTTGGCGTCCAGTCGGAATGACTCTGGATTTTGGCATACCATCTATGCGGTGCAAGCTGAGGGCCCAGCCATGGGCGGGCGAGTAGCTGTTCTGGCACATTAATCCCCAGTGGTGGAGGGGAGGTTGCCACTGTATGCCTCAGATGGACTTTCGTCAAGATCCCGGCTGGCAAGGTCTGCTGTTTTACTTCTTTCTCCATGGCAGTGATTTTTGTTGTATATGTTGTCCTTCCCCTGTTTCATACTTTGGGAGCCTCCGGAGCCCTCTCATTGTGCCTGGAGCGCATCTGCATTCCAGGACACCTCGGTGCTTCCGGTCGCGGGCGCCGTTTGCTTCTGCGCATGGGCGAGGCCTCCGTGACATCGAGGCTTGGCTCGAGCATGCGCAAATCAGCGGAATGCCCGGCCAACGCGCAGGCGATGTTTGGCGGCCCTCTACTGCGCAGGCGAGCGGAGGTAAAGGCGGTGACGTCATTCGAGCTGGGTTTTAAAAGACTGTCAGCCCCTGTCAAAAATGGGAATCTCTGCGGGCAATGAGCGGCAGCCCGAGCCTGGGATTACACGGTTCAAGGTAGGCATTATGGAGTACTAGTTCTTAAAGGGGCAGTTTTAAAAAAAAAAAAAAAAAATTCTTTTTGGCTTGCTCCTGTACAACTTAGGTTCTGCATATTGCCTGGTACCATGCGATTCTTCCACTGAAATTGTGTTCAGACATTATGGACAGGTCACCGCCTGCATGCGGCCAGCCCTCACGCACAAGGTACGTGCAGATGAGGGGGAAGGCTAAAATTCCGGGGAATGCGTTTTGAGGTGGATCTCGCATCTCTCCCCCCCTTTTTTTTCTTTTGTCTTCCTCTAGCCCCTCCAGATCAAACCGTCAAATCGTGGTCCAGGATGACAGAGACCTTGCCAGGCCGCAACAACACTCTTCCAGGTCCAGACGTGATTCCCCGTCCAGGACCCAACAACAGAGGAGATGTTCACATTCCTCCTCAGTCACCGCACTCACCGCCACGACAGCCGCTCTGATCGCAGAGCCTGCTGGGGATGTGGGACACGGGTCCCGGAGGGCAAGTCACTGTGTGACCCATGTTTTGCCCGGGCGGTTGGAGAGAAAGAGACAGAATGGAGTCTCTTGTGAAACGTGTGGTACAACAATCCCTAAAGGAATGGGAGACAACCCACACGCGGAGCCAGTCCACCACTCTGGCTCCCTGGCTGACGAGGCCCAGGAGGATCCAGGCCCTTCCCAGCCCTACGATGCTTCTCCCGGACCTTCGGACAACGCATTTTAGGGAGACAAGTGTGCCGGAGGCTTTGATTATTCTCTTAAATCTTGTTTCCCCACTGGTCAAAGCGGTCAAAGAGGCCCTGAAGTGGGAGGAGCCTGCCACTCCCCCAGCGAAACAGAGGAAATTCTTCAAACACCTGGGGAAAGAACATCATAGTTTTCTGCTTCTTTCAGAATTGAAACATATTGATGAGGAATGGAGCAAAACTGACAAGATCTCGATATCAAATAAAAACTCCAGATTATACCCCTTTAAGTCAGAAGAAGTGAAGCATCTGGAAAATGCTCCCCTCATGGACGCAGCACTGATGCCTCTGGCTAAGCATGTGACTCTTACTGTCATGAACTTAGTACTCACCGAGGCCAAGATGCCGAGAGCGGTTGCCCTTGCGACTCGGCGCCCACTGCCCTGAAAGTGCTACAGGGACAGTTGGCACCAAGAGGCACAAGCCACCGGAGGGATGGTGACCAGGCGTGGGCTCCTGATGTTGCAGAGAAGGGTAGACTGGAGCTGGGTAGTATGTCCACAGGTTCCTAATAGAGAACACAACAAGCAGACTGGGAATCAAACACAAGCAGGTTAGGTGAAATGCAGACCGGGGGTCACACACACTGGTAGACAAGGTATCTTTGAGCAGAAGGGTCCAAGGCAGGCTGAGTGATCAAACACTGGTAGACAAGGTATCTTTGAGCAGAAGGGTCCAAGGCAGGCTGAGGGTCAAACACTGGTAGACAAGGTATCTTTGAGCAGAAGAGTCCAAGGTACAGGCCAAAGGTCCAGGGGCAGGAGAAGGTAACGAATCCAGGTAAGCAAGCCGAAGGTCAAGGTCAGGAGAAGGCAGAGTAGTCAGGACAATCCGGGTTTGGCAACAGGTAAGACAATCTTCAAGGGACAGGTACAGGATACAACAGGAAGCAGCTGTCAGACGAAACAGCGTCTGTCTGGGCACAGAGGCCCTCCTTTTATAGGGCCGCTGAGGTCACATGGGGTGAAGCCGCGCTACTGCGCATGCGCGCGCGCCGCCTGGCGGGAACACGAGTGCGCACGCGCCGCCGCATTCTCTCCCTGTCACTGGCTATGAGCCGGGAAGCCGAACCTGTGCGCCTGCGCACTAGCGTGCGCAGCGGACGGAAACCCTGACACTTACCTTAGAAGATGCAGTGTCCTTCAAGGATGGTCTGGATAGGAGAATAGACCAAGACCTCAAGAGGATTTATGGCTTAGCTGGTATGGCTTGCAAACCTGCCTTGGCCCTAGCGGCCATGTCCAAGGCTATGGAAGTCTGGACAGAGAATGTGGATTCTGTATTCAGAGGAGTTTCAAAAGAGCTGGCCAGTGGCTCGGCAGTCCAGAAATTGAAGTTGGCGACGGCCTTTCTGGGAGAGGCCTCCATTGATCTGATCCACCTGTCGGCCCGGACTATGCTGTCTTCGGTTACGGCTAAGAGAGCTTTGTGGCTGCGACCTTGGGTCGCCGATCCAGCATCCAAACAAGCCTGGTGTAGGATTCCCTTTGAAGGTTCCTCGCTATTTGGTAATAAACTAGACAGCACTATAGCCCGGGCCACAGGTGGGAAGTCGGGTTTCCTCCCCCAGGATAGGTGTCTGTTCAGGCAAAGAAACCTCAGCCTAGAAGACGTAGTACTGAGAACTCAAGGAAAGCGCGCTCTTACAAGCCCGGACGGGATTTCAGAAGAAATTGGAGCAGGGGTCAGGGTCCCTTCCGAAAATCTGCTAAGAACCAGGCGTCCAATGGACGTGAGGCGGCTAAGTCGTTTCGAGATTGGGCCCGCCCAGGCAGGTCGGGTAGGGGCACGTTTGCTTCTCTTCCGGCACGTTTGGGTGACCCCAATCTCAGACTACTGGATCATCAAGATGATATCCTCAGACCACACTTGGACCTTTTCCAGTCTTCCTCTCCCCAGATTTATTTCCACTCTGCTACCACAGTCAGAAGAAAAGAAGCAAGTGCTACTCTCCTACGTGGCTTCGCTGAAAGCCCAGGGGGCAGCAGTACCTGTCCCGAGGGGCGAAGAGTTCCAGGGGGTGTATTCATCTCCCTTCTTAGTACAAAAGAAAAATGGTCCATGGCGCCCAGTAATAGACCTAACTTTCCTAAACAAACTTATAAAGCACGAGAGGTTCAAAATGGAAACTTTGTCTACCATTCAACAGGCTGTGCAGCCGGGCGATTGGCTAATTTCAATCGACCTAAAAGATGCTTATGTCTATGTGCCGGTGGCAGAGGGATTCCGCAAATACCTCCGATTCCAAGTCGGGCAAGAACATCTGCAGTTCACCTGCCTCCCGTTCGGGCTAACAACCTCACCCGAGTCTTCTCCAAAGTTCTACTGGCCGTGGTGGCACTCATCAGAACAAAAGGGATACGTCTGTACCATTACCTTGACGATCTTCTGTTGTTGTCCCAAGACAGGGAGCAATTAATAGTTCAAAAGGAGCAAGTTATCTCCACACTGGTTGACTTCGGATGGCTCCTAAACCTGGAGAAAAGCCATCTAGATCCAGTCCAGCGCCTGATATTCTTGGGGGCTCAGTTCGACACAGTCGAGAGTACCATCTCTCTTCCTCTAGAAAAGATACCAGTTATCTGGGAGAGAATTTCACGGGCCCTGAACTTCTCACCCCTGAGGGCCGCACAGTGCCTAAAGATTATTGGCACAATGGTCTCTATGACCCCCATGGCCAAGTGGGCCCTGTGGAGGTTACGCCCTTTCCAATCAGGGTTCCTCCAGCAATGGAATTTGGTGAATATCAACCAACCCATTCACATATCAGTGATGAGGAACAGCTCACCTGCCACTCCATTGCTCCCGTCTCGTGGGTCACAGTTACGACCGATGCCAGCGGTGCCGGTTGGGGAGCCCTCTGCAGGTCAGAACTTGCACAAGGCAAGTGGGATGCTCGTCTTTGCAATCCGGGCTCAAACATCCTGGAACTTTGAGCAGCCTGGTGTGCCCTTAAATCCTTCAATCTACTAAAAGGAGAATCAGTGTTACTAAGGATGGACAACATCACAGTAGTCTCCTATGTGATATGATAGGGGGGCACTCAGAGCTCTACTCTGCTCCAAGAAGTCAAGCCCATCATGTCTTGGGCCCAAAAAAATCTAGCCAATATCTCGGCAGTTTTCATTCCCGGAGTCCAGAACGTCCAGTCGGACTTCCTGTCGCGCTGGACAACAACAAGTGGTCTCTTCACGTGCAGACATTCGAGTGGATCCTGTCCCTGGGAGTCAATCCCGAAGTGGATCTGTTTGCATCCCCCTGCAACTTCAAGATCAAGAAGTACTATACTTGGGTCCGTTGCAGCCAGGCCTTCGGAATAGATGCCCTGATGGATCAGTGGAGATTTAACAGAGCATACGCCTTTCCCCTGCTCCCAATCCTCAAGTTCTTACAGAGACTTTGAGCAGAAACAGTCGAGGTGGTGTTGATAGCACCTTACTGGCCGAACAGGCCATGGTTTCCCCTTCTGACCCAGCTCAGCTTCCGGGACTCTGTGCCTCTTCCTCTGAAACCAGACCTTCTTTCCCATGGGACAGTCCTACACCCTTGTCCAGCATTACTGAGACTGATGGTCTGGTTCTTGAGAGGGAGAGGTTAGAATCTCTCGGGTGCGCTTCAATAGTAATTTCCACCCTCTTGAGCTCAAGGAAAGTGAGCACAAACAAAGTATATAGGAGAATTTGGGTCAGGTTTGTCGAGTTCTAGGCAGATCATTTAAGGATCCAGAGGTCCAAGATATCCTCAGCTTTCTTCAATCCGGTCTAGATCTGTCTTATCCATCAGCTCTCTGAGACTCCAAGTCTCAGCCTTATCAGCTTTCTCCGGAAAATCATGGGCTGTTCACCTGCTCGTCCGGCAGTTCTTCCCTGGGGCGACAAAACTCAGGCCCCAAAGGAAAACCAAGATTCCCCAAATGGGATCTTCCTTTAGTTCTCGACTCATTATCTGGACTCAGTTTCACGGGGTCTACCCCGCTCTCTATCAAAGACCTTTTAGCAAAACTTGTCTTCCTAGTCACCATCACTTTGGCTAAAAGGGTCTCTGAGATTGGATCCTTAGGTCATGAAGAACCATTTCTCACTTTCTTCCCTGATCGGGTGGTCCTCATTCCTAGTCTCGGCTCAAACCTGAAAGTCACTTCCGTGTTTCATGAGAACCAAGAAATTGTCCTACCTACATTTAAAAATCCAGGATCCTCCGAAGTTCTTCCTCTGGATGTAGGCGAAGTTCTGAAGGAATATCTACAAGCTACTTCCTCCTATAGACGCTCTGATTACCTGTTCATTCTGTACTCCGGCAGTAACAGAGGAAAACGGGCCTCAACCAGAAGGATTGCGGCCTGGATTGTCTTATCTACCCAGCAGGCTTATAGAGCTAAGAGCATGGCTCCTCCAAAGGCGGTGACGACACATTCTACCAGGGGCATGGCAGCCTCATGGGCAGCGGCCCGACATGTGGCTCCAGATGTCATCTGCAAAGCAGCCTCTTGGGCCTCCAATAATACCTTTATGTCACACTACTGCATAGAACCTGCTTCTCTATCTTCTGTGTAATTTGGTTTAAGAATCCTGTCAGTTGACGGGGCAAATTAAAATTTTTTTGTTCAGCATACCCACCCGTGTGTACTGGCTGGTTATTTCCCACACGTAGGCTGCCATGGAGTCTGTCAGGAAAAGGGAAAATGTATTATCAAATACTTACCGTAATTTTCCTTTCCTGATGGACTCCATGGCAGACGGAGTTCCCCCCCATCGGTCAAGAGTTGATCTAAAGAGTCGGCTAGTTACGGAACGCAGTCTCTACCGGTGAGCCCAAACATATAGGGTAGGGGGTCCTATAGTATTGGAGAGCAGGTGGGGTTAACCCACACATAGGCTGCCATGGAGTCCATCAGGAAAGGAAAATTACGGTAAGTATTTGATAATAAATTTTCCTTTAGGTCATGCAATAAAATGCAAATTATTTATTTAAAAATCATACAATGTGATTTTCTGGATTTTTGTTTTAGATCCTGTCTAAAACAAGTACAGGCAGTCCCCGAGTTACAAACATCCGACTTGCGAATGACTCCTACTTACGAACGAGAGGCGGCGTGACGTCTATGCCGTTCTGCGTCGGATAACGGCGTCTGCGCATGCACGGCTACTTGACAGAACATCGGAAAACTATGTCTGCCATTCTGCTCGTATTTCTATCGGTACTAATGGGCATTGTTTATGAATAGCTATTGTGACTCCTCTGGCCCTAGAGATGGGTGAGGATGCATGAAACCATTGATTATATTGAAAAAGAGGCATACGAGGGGTCGACCCTGCCACGAAATGCATCTCTTGCAGAAATACTATCTCTGCCTTCATTACCAATCGAGCAGAGCCCTCTCACATTATATGATACAATCTTCGTTCTACCTGTCATTCTCTCGCTACTTCCATGAATCTCCTACTATGCTGCTGCGCCAGATTGGTGTCTGTTCCCACTTCAGAACTCTCTCGCCTTGGATGCATCTAGTGAAAAAAAAAAAAACACACAAAACCGTCTAAAACCCATAACCTACTATGCCACAGTCTATGGCACATCCCCCTAAAGGGAGGATGAGTCTGTGTAGAGGTGCACCACCTGTGCACATAATCCCTCCCCCTTCCGCCACTTGGCAGAAAACATAGTCCCTTTTCTTGGGACCGGCCTAATGGGGGAAAGATGGATAAAAACATGAACAGAGTACCTCATGAACCTCTGGCTTTCATTTATATTCTTGTTTAGCGGTATTTCAGCACATTGCCTCCAATATCCCCAAACGCAGTGCAACTTGCCAGCACACCTGGAATCTTCCGTTGTTGTCTCAAGGTTTTGTTGCAGACAGATCACAACACAAAGACAACTGATCCACTGATCCTGAGTCTCCTGCCCAAATTTGCATTCAATTTCTGCAATTGTCATGGACGCACTGCGCACGACGCCGCAACTGGTCGCGGGCGCACGGGTTCATCAAGAGGTGTCCCAGCTCACAGGCATCCAGTGGTGAATAGACGTACGCCAATGCGCATGCGCGCACACACCAGCACCAATGCGCACACCCCGCGCCAATGCACACGCGCGCATACGTGCACGTGCGCACGGTAAGGTGGCGTTGGCACCCAATGAAGGGGCCTCTTCAGAATACACTGTTGCTTTCTGATCTGCAGCTCATCCTGAACCTGATCCTGAATCCGCATCTGTTCCAGTGTTGACCCGACTCTCCTGACCTTGCTGCTATCTCCGATCCTGACTCCTTGGCTTGCCTTTGACCTGCTCTGTGTACCTGCTTGTCTGATCACCTGTTACCGAACCTGCCTGGACTTGACCATTCTCTGCCTGCTGTTCCTGTCTGATTGATCCACTGTTATGACCTGGCTTGACTGACCCTGCTTCTGCCTGCTGCCCTGCGCTTGTGCGCACCTGCCTGCTGCCGCACCTGCCTACAGACCTGCATCTGTGTGCTTCGGCCTGCTGCTCCGAGCCCATTCCTGTCACTGCCAAGCGGACACCATCCTCAGCCAAGCGAACCCTGCAGGCTCTCATACCCCACTGTGCTCCGAGGGTCACTGTTCCCACTCCAGTGATCCCGAAAACCAGAGCCGTACGAGAGGTCTCCCTCTGCACGTCAGGCTCACCTCCAAAGGTACGTGTCAGCAATATAACACCTACTGGGCACATTTAAATTAAAAAGGAATTTTGCTGCTCATCGAGAGGAGCAGACTTGAGCTTAGGCGATTAAAGACGATCATGGATCTTCCAATCTTTTCTCTAGCTCTTCTCTAGCTGTCACAAACTCTTTGTTCTGGGCCTAGGTGACTAGCCTAAGGTATTAGTCCCTGATCTGGACATCACTGATTCCATCTTAAATCATATTTTAATCGGCGAGAGGTATACGCCATCAGTAGGTTAAGCCATAGGGCTTTACTAACCCCAAAGAATAGTAGAAGGAACAGCCTGCTGCATCCATAGTGGTTGCACTGCCTCCCTTGACCAAACACCACAGAGGTGTATTACTGGCCAAGTTTGCCCTCAACTTGTCTGCTGAGAACCAAATAGCCTTGGCTACTGAAGTAAACTCCAACACAGGCCATACCATACTCCTTAATGGTAGTATAAATCTTCATTTCCAAATCTATATTGTTGTTTTCATGTCTCTGGGAAGGGTATCGCCTCAACCACTGGCAGACTGGCACTCCTGGCTGGTCTGAAGATTACTTGGCTTGGCCAACTGCCTCTGCAGTAAGAGTTGGGCTTTACAGAGGGGATCTTGCATCTTCTGCTAGCATGAAGACACATCTGGCCAATCTGTTGAACGCTCTTTGGCCTGCTGTTTTTGTTTTTTGAGGCAGGAGGTAGCCTTTAAACAGACTCAGCAGTTTGATTAGCTTAGTACTTGAGCCTTAGCGACTAGAGGTCCACCTAGTCAGTTTTTACTTGAGTGAACACATCTGCCGTTGTGTTTTACTGCCGCCAGATATGTAACTTGGCATAGCATCTTGGTGGGCACGTCAGCTAACCACACTCCCCATTCTGCCCAGGATGGGTCCTTATTATGATTTCTAGGACCTGCCACTGTTGGAAGAACAAGTTGCCACTTTTCCTTTGGGGAGTGGTGCTGGTATTTAAGGGCTGGAGAGTTTTATAAACCACACTGCCCACGCACTCTGTTGGAAGTAAAGCATGAACAGCGGAGGGAGGGAGGAGGCCTACAGTGCGCATTGCAGCTTCCAAACACAATGAGGAACAGGCGGCCCAACAAGACTACAGCACAACTGCAAGAACTGATTGGTTAAATAAATAATTGTAGTACCTACTAAAGGAAGAGAGTAAAACGTCACAAGTCACTAGAGGTATATAGGTCATTAAAGCGGAGCTCCACCCTAAAGTGGAACTTCCGCTCATCGGATTCCGGGAACACCTCTTTAATAACCTTATAAAAAATGAACAAATAAAAAGGAAAGGGCTAACATGGGACCAACTAGTTGCAGGATAATGAGATAAGGAGGTATTTCATTCAAAGTCCCATCCTTTTGCCCTCCTTGTTTGTACCACATTGTTCCTGGTCAGCTGGGGAAATATTTACTCCCAGACCTTCCCAACCAGAAAACTGGGTGGAGGATTGGAATAGTAATCTCCTTCATTGTTCTCAGCTGGGAGTGTCGGGGGTTTCATTGACCTGTTCACAACGTCACTTCCACATCAAACTCTTCTCTAGGAATCTATGAATTGGGGGATAGATTGTGTCTGTGGCCCCAAAATTACCTTTACTGACATTTTGTTTCCTAATCCATTGCGCTAATATTGTGTGACATAAAACATTGGTACTACCACCATTATAGGCTGCAGGAGATCTACTGAGACATAGAAATGGAAAGGGGTGTGAATAGGCTGCAGGACATCTGCTGAGGCATAGAAAGGAAAATGGGTGCTAACAAGCTGCAGATGATTTTCTGAGAAAAAAATATATATAAATGGGTGATAATAGGTTGCAGGAGATCTGATAAGAAGAAGGGAGGGGGTTGAAAAGAAGAATATCTCCTACAGCTTATTAACACCCACCCACCTCCCCCCCCCTCTTTTTTTTTAAGCAGATCTCCTGTAGACTATTAGCATATATTGCCTCTGCTGAGAATAAAATGGTGGTGGAATTATTTGTTCCTTTATTTCATTTTATTTTTCTTACTAAGTTGTGCATTAATGTACCAAAAAACTGAAAATTAAAACCACTCACCAGAACATTAAGCCTGGGTTCAGACTAGTGCGGTGCGAATTGAAGGCCCTGCGTGACTGCGCAGTGAAACGTCGGCTGTTCTGCGGTGTATCCGCGTTTTAGGTCCGAATCAGCTGCTAACATAAATTCGCAACTCATTGTACTACTTCTGAGGAGGAACTCCACACCAAATTTTTATAAAAAAACGTCATGGGTTCCCCCTCCAGGAGCATACCAGGCCCTTAGGTCTGGTATGGATTTTAAGGGTAACCCCCTACGCCGAAAAAACGAGCACGCAGCCTGGCAGGTCAGGAAAGGGGGTGGGGACGAGCGAGCACCCCCCCCCTCCTGAACCGTACCAGGCCGCATGCCCTCAACATGGGGGGGTGGGTGCTTTGGGGAAGTGGGCGCCCTGCGGCCCCCCCCACCCCAAAGCACCTTGTCCCCATGTTGATGAGGACAAGGGCCTCTTCCCGACAACCCTGGCCGTTGGTTGTCGGGGTCTGCGGGCGGGGTGCGTATCGGAATCCGGGATCCCGGCCCCCCACCCCCTATGTGAATGAGTATGGGGTACGATGTACCCCTACCCATTCACCTAAGGTGTAAAAGTGTAAATAAAAAAAAACACACACAATTTTTAAAAATATTTTATTGCACTGCTCCGGGGGTCTTCTTCCGTCTTGGGGGGTCTTCTCGCTGGACAGAAGAAGAAGAAGAAGAAGAAGAAGAAGAAGAAGAAGAAGAAGAAGAAGACCACCGGGCTTCTCCGCTCGGTAAGAGAGTGGAGGAGTCCGGCGAGAAGACCCCCGGAGCAGTGCAGTGCAGCGCCCCCCTTCCCCAAAGCACCCACCCCCCATGTTGAGGGCATGCGGCCTGGTACGGTTCAGGCGGGGGGGGGGGGGGGCTCGCTCGTCCCCACCCCCTTTCCTGACCTGCCAGGCTGCGTGCTCAGATAAGGGTCTGGTGTGGATTTTGGGGGGACCCCCCACGCCGTTTTTTCGGTGTAGGGGGGTTACCCTTAAAATCTATACCAGGTATGCTCCTGGAGGGGAATCCATGACGTTTTTTTTTTTAATTTGGTGTGGAGTTCCTCCTTAGTAGTACAATGAGTTGCGAATTTTTGTTCACGACTCAAGCCAGGTGCGAATCAGATGCGTGCCCATAGAAGATAATGGGCCTGAATTCGCACCTGATCCGCCCCGCACCAAAGTCGGTTGCGTTTTTTCTGCAATGCGCAGTGCGCATGCCCCGGACATATGTGAACATGCCTCATTGAAAACAATGGGTTTTGAAATGTCCTGCGAATTCGCAGTGTTTTCCACCGCTGCAAATTCACAATAGTGTGAACCCAGGCTTAAACCACTCACCAGAACATTAAAACCACTCACCAGAACATTAGGAAAACCCAACATAACATTATAACCACTCACCATTTTGATGAAAGGTTTAGCACCGGGAAACACTTTTTGATAGATAAATAGTGCATTTTATATACAACTATATAGATCAGACCAAAATGAGGGACAAATAAGGAGGAAAGAGGGACAGAGGGACTTTATTTGAAATCAGGGACAGTTGGGAGCTGTGTGTGTAGCGATCAGGCATAACATTCTGACCACTGACAGGTAGGGTTGCCACCCGTCCGGGATTCACCTGGACAGTACGGGTTTTGAATCCTGTGTCCGGGGATCAGTCCGCCTGAGCCCCGGACACAGTGCTGTGGAGTCTCCTATTACTACTCTGTATTGGGGTTCCCCGTGCAAGTGTCTCCCTCCCTGCCTTCACTGCCCGGTGCTCTGGCCGAGTTTCCGGCGCTGTGTAACTCAAGTTGTGAACTTGGGACACATTGCAAAACAGCTGTGAGGGGGGAGAGACGCGCCAGTGCCTACTCCATGCAGACAGATACACAGCCTCGGCTCTTCCCCTCTGCAAGCCAATCATGTGACCTGTCCAGAAAGCGAGAGGAACAAACAGAGCCTGCCTAGCGAGCTAAGGGGACACAGACAGACCGCTGGGGGAGTGCAGAGCGGAGGGTCTTTACTCTCCTGCAGCTCACAGTCCACAAGCTCTCCAGTGTGGGACTGTCATGCTGGTCTTTCCAGGGACATGTCTGCTGATTGAAGATCGCAGTCTAGTTCTCCCTGCAGTGCCATCCTGGTATAATTTCTTCATTGTGCAGTGTTCACTCTGTTATTAGCCTTTATCTAATATATTTTCTTCTCTGTTTGTGGGGTTTCTGTGGGTTGCTTTGAGTTTGTTTTAGCAATTAAAGTCCCCTGCCCCACTGACACCGCACTCTGCCCACTGACACAGCACTCTGCCTACTGACACAGCACTCTGCCCACTGACACAGCACTCTGCCCACTGACACAGCACTCTGCCACTCTGCCCACTGACACAGCACTCTGCCCACTGACACAGCACTCTGCCCACTGACACATCACTCTGCCCACTGACACAGCACTCTGCCCACTGACACAGCACTCTGCCACTCTGCCCACTGACACAGCACTCTGCCCACTGACACAGCACTCTGCCCACTGACACAGCACTCTGCCCACTGACACCGCACTCTGCCCACTGACACAACACTGCCCACTGACACCGCACTCTGCCCACTGACACAGCACTCTGCCCACTGACACCGCACTCTGCCCCACTGACACAGCACTCTGCCCACGGAAACCACACTCTGCCCATGGACACAGCACTCTGCCCACGGACACCGCACTCTGCCCACGGACACCGCACTGACACAGCACTCTGCCCACTGACACAGCACTCTGCCCACGGACACCGCACTGACACAGCACTCTGCCCACTGACACAGCACTCTGCCCACTGACACAGCACTGACACAGCACTCTGCCCACTGACACAGCACTCTGCCCACTGACTGTTGCTTTTGTTTTATTTACCATGCCCCTTTATGTCCATCCCACTCTCCACTGTTAATGCAATTTGGCCACAGCCACTGTTCACTGCAGCGCGCTATGCGCGCCTCCTTACTACTCTCCTAGGGTAACTCAAAGGTGTCCCAAGTCTCCTACAATCCTATAGCGTGTAGTACAAAAAAAATTGCAGTGCACCGCTAAAGTGTTCGGGTTTGGCTTGACGAAAAGGTGGCAACCCTACTGACAGGTGAGGTGAATAACATTGAATGCCAATTTGTCTACCAGTGTTCCTCCCTCTCTAGGTTCATGTTCCTGTCATCCTCAACCTCAGAACCAACATCTGAATCCAGTAATGGCTGGGCATCATCAAGGTGCAAGTGGCTGATGCTGTGGTCAAATAACTCAGCTGAATACTCCATTGCTGATGTTGGGGCTATGGCAGGAATAGATGTGGATAAGGAGGCAGGTTTATCCACTCTGGCAACTGCAGGGGACTGCACACTTGTCTCTGCTTGCGTGACAGAGGATGAGGAAGGTTTAGTAAGCCAGTCCACCACCTCCTCTGCATGCTGTGGCTGGAAAGCATGGGCAACAGAGGAAAGTATGCCCTGTCTAAAGACTGACCACCACTTTCAACTTTGCCTGTAGACACATTTGTTGCTGGCCCCCTTACAGTGCCAAGGGAACCTCTGCCTCTCCTTGTTGTCCTCCCAGACATTATTGGGAGGGAGGGGGCGGTGCTTATAAGCAAATTTCCTCCTCACTACACTCACACTATCCCTAGACTGACACTAAACTAATATTTGTAGCACTGACACCCGAAGGAGCTGCTGGTTTTATTTGGGTTTACCATTACCTCACCTGCTATAGCTCTGTCTTGGGGGTTCCCGTGGAAAGTAACCCAGAGAAAAGGTTGAGACTGACACTGAATCCTCTTTTAGGCTATTTATTCAGAAAAATAGAACACAGTCTCTTGATAATAAAGGGTAGAGGGTTTAGGGTGAGTTCAGGTACTTAGATTGCAGGGTGAAGATATCAGATTAATCCAGAGAAATTAACTGTTTCACAAACTGGATTCTTGCAGTCCCCCGGATAGGTCCCTCTCACTAGGCGTAGCAACCGGTAGGATGTTCGGTAAAGTCTCTCTTCCACAGACTTGCAAGTTACACTTTAGCGTCACTGAAGTATTAGATGAACTTTAAAGCACTGTCATACGGTACCAGATCCTCTCAGCCGATCCGGCGATACCATATGAGTGTTGATCCAGGTCGCGTCCTTCAACTAAGCCTCCAGGCTCCTTCAGAGAAGCCAGCCTTGCGCATGGCCTTCTCCTGAAGAGTCCACCCCTGGGGTTCTTTAGTTGTTGGGCCTCTCCATTCCGATGATACAGCACCGGACCTTCCTTGGATCAGTAGGCTCCGAAAGTCACTGCTACCTATCCCTGCAGTTACATTGCCTCGGGCCAGCCAACCCCGAGACATAGGATGCATGGTTCCGCACCCCAGGCCAGGAGGGCCATGAGGCTGGGTCAGGAGGACCACCAGAACCATGCAGACAGGAAAAGCTTTTTCCCCTCAGTCACATGGTGTCGGCACCTTAAATACCCCCCGCCCCCCAGAGTGCACAGTGGGAGGACACTCCCACTGGGCTGGTTCTGAGAGGTAAGTGGCATTTAATGCATCCAGCTAGGCTGCTTTCTACTCTTGCTGTGACAGCGACACCTGTGGTCAAGGAGAACCCAGTGCAATCCAGCTGGACTGGTACTGAAACCAGAAATTTTAAAGAATTATCCTGAAGCCCAACTGTGGCTTCAGGCAACTTAATTTTCAAAAACAATAGCGCCTGCTCGTCAGGAGCCAGCGCTACATATTCTACACTGACAATTGAAGCAAAATTGCACAGTATAGCTCACTAACTAATAGCACTGAATAGAGCCCTGTTCTATCTCTCTCCACGCCGAAATCACATTGAAAATGGCTGCCATTGAAAGAATACTTTTATACTGTGGGGTGGGAATGGGCCACGATTGGATAAAGTCATGATGACAGTGTCCAATCATGACTCTGACAGTGCTCTGTGCCCTGATTGGCTGAAGCTTTCACTGCTTCTGCCAATCAGGGCTTGCAATGCATCGTGGTCAGTTTGGGGGGGGGGGGGGGCGAACAAGCGGTCGAAAGTTCGGCCCAAACCGTTCGACCATCCCTATCCACCAGAGTAAGCATCACACTGCCGGATTGTCTTCTTCCCATACTGCATCCTGGTGCCATCTCTTCCCCAGATAAGTGACGCACCCACCCCTCCATCCACATGATGTAAAAGAAAATGGGATTCATCAGACCAAGCCACCTTCTTCCATTGCTCCGTGCTCCAGTTCTGAAGTTCACATGCCCATTGTAGGTGCTTTTGGCTGTGGATACGGGTTAACATGGACACCCTGACTGGCCTGCAGCCGTACACAACAAACTGTGCTGCCCATTTTATTTTTGCTTTCAACACATCAACTTCAGGGACAACATGCCATTGCCAGATGCCATTGTAATGAGATAATCAATGTTATTCACTTCACCTGTCAGTGGTCAGAATGTTATGCCTGATCGGTAAGGATGAGCTCAGGCGTGTTCGCATGCTCCACGTGCAGAGCCCGCCAGGAAGTCGGCGCAGCGCTAATCACAGGCAGTGAGACATTTCCCAATCTGTGCAGCCGCGCATCGGGGCAATGTCTCACTGCCTGTAATTAGCGCAGCATTGCGCCGACTTCCTGGTGGGCTCTGCATGTGGAGCATGCGAGCACACCAGAGCTCATCCTTAGGCCCCTTTCACACTGGGGCGTTTTTCAGGCGGTACAGTGCTAAAAATAGCGCCTGTATACCGCCTGAAAAAATCCGGCCCCATTCACTCCAGTGTAAAAGCCGGCGGGCTTTCACACTGGAGCGGTGCGCTAGCAGGACGGTAAAAAAAAGTCCTGCTAGCAGCATCTTTGGAGCGGTATAGGAGCGGTGTATTCACCGCTCCTATACCGATCCTTCCCATTGATTTGAATGGGACACCGCGGTAATACCGCGGAAATACCGCCGCAAAGCCCCGCTCTGCGGGGGGTCTTTAACCCTTTTTCGGCCGCTCGCGGGGGGTAAAACCGTTCCGCGAGCGGCCGAATACCGCGGCTAAAACGACGGTAAAGCAGCGCTAAATATAGCGCTGCTTTACCGACACCGCGGCTCCCCGCCCCAGTGTGAAAGGGGCCTTACTGATCGGTATACACACAGCTCCCCTGATTTCAAATAAAGTCCCTCATTTTGGTCTGATCTATATAGTTGTATGCACTATTTATCTATCAAAAAGTGTTTTCCAGTGCTAGACCTTTGATCAAAATCCTAAATTGCTGCATTTGTAAATTTGAAAAGCCAATTAAAAAGGGATAGTGGTGATTCTCGGGGCTGCAGTTCCTCTGAGCTCCACAAGGTGGTGATCGCACTTATACTGAGATAGAACATAGAGAATGCAGACAGGAAGTGATGTCAGATATAGACAGGAAGTTCCGGGTGAGAGGTGAGTCGGGAGGAAGTAGAGAGAAGACATTGCTGGAAGTGGCAGCAGAGGAGGTAATAAGATCTTATTTTCTATTTACACCCAGTAACCCCCCCCGTCATGTCCGTCCTCTTCCTCCATAGTCACTGTGATGTCTTTTATCTCCAGCAGATGACGATACACACATATATAGTGTGGAAATGTAGATTAACCCCTTCAGGGGCAGAACATTTCCCCACTTATAGGGCTGGAACATTCTCTTCATTTTGGCGATACATTCTAGTAATATGGCCCTCTGAAAAAATAGCACTGACAATAAATAGACAAGACAATGACCATCCTGACCATACATGGCCTACAAAGGGCAATTATTACAATATGGAGCCAACACAATGATGGAGTGCAGGGGTCAGGAGTATGGAGCATTCCCCAGCCTGCCATTAAGGATGAGCTCCGGCGTGTTCGCATAGCCCACGTGCAGAGCCTGCCCGGAACTCGGCGCTGCGCTAATCACAGGCAGTGAGACATTTCCCGATCTCTGCAGCCGCACATCAGGACAATGTCTCACTGCTTGTGATTAGCGCATCGCCATGCCGACTTCCTGGCGGGCTCTGCACGTGGAGTGTGCGAACACGCGGCAGATCATCCTTGCCTGCCATGAAGAATATGTTCCATCATTGGTGTCAGAGAGAGGAAAAGACTGAGGGTTCCAAAGGAAGTAGAGGAACTGAGGGGCTGTCAGAGTTTAGTAAAGCTGAAAGACTTTAGGGGCATCTGAAAGGGTAATGTAGCTGAAGGACTCTTGAGGGGGGTAGTCAGGCTGCAGGGCTCTGAGCAAATAGGGGTTCAGGGGACTCTGAGGGACATAGGGGGGTCTATGGTGACCCTCCCACCCCACCTGTACCTATTTTTTTCAGACCTTACAGCAACCTTAACCATCTTATTGTCTCAGTGGTCACGTGATTTGTTCTGGAATATCAAGTAAGATGAACAAGGGCATTCCTTCACTCATTGGTGAGTACTTGTTCTTAGACAGGTTCTGTTTCAGCAGCAAACCAGTTCAGAAAGGAAACAAACCCAACAAAAAAAAGGGAATATCCGATCCGGCAGGCCAAAAGGATCCTGGGTAAGGATGAGCTCCGGCGTGTTCGCATACGGCACATGCAGAGCCCGCCAGGAAGTCGGCACTGCAGAGCGCTAATCACAGGCAGTGAGACATTGTCCCGATGCGCGGCTGCAGAGATCGGGAAATGTCTCACTGCCTGTGATTAGCGCAGCGCAGTGCCGACATCCTGGCGGGCTCTGCACGTGCCGTATGCGAACACGCCGGAGCTTATACTTAAAGGGGAGTCCCAGGCATTTTAAAAGTCAGCAGCCACAAAAAGTGTAGTTGCTGACTTTTAATAAACAGACACTTACCTGTTCCACGGTCCAGCGATGCGGCCGAACGGGGTGTCGCTCCTCTCCCCCCTCCTCTTCGCCAGCGCCTCCATTGCCACTCAGGGCACCCGGCCGTGACAGCTTTCGTCTTCATGGCCGGGCATGCACGGCGCATGCGCGAGTCGCGCTGCGCTCCCGGAGTGGATAGGCGATCTCCTGGGACCTGTCACGTGTCCCAGGAGATCGCCTAGAGGGAGGAGTCGCCTAGGCGGTTCCTGGGCGGAAGGAGGAAGTGGGACAGGAAGTCCCCCTCCTAATGAAGCCCCCACTCCCCCCCCCCCCCAAAAAAAATACATGCCAAATGTGGCATGTAAGGGGGTGAGGAGTGTTTAAAGCGGAAGTTCCATTTTTGGGTGGAACTCCGCTTTAATCCCGGGTCCTCCAAGATGTAACACAAACTAAACAGTCCAGACTAAATGTGTTCCCTTGGGGGCAGTAGTTCTAAAATGTACAGAAACCCTCCTATTACCCCCCTCACATCCACATCCTATTATTGGGTGACCAACACCATCCAAATAATTCTTATTTTCATTTACCAAAGCTATCCGACTACAAGGAGACCTGTATAGATCAAATGACGGCACGAATGAGGATGGAGGAGGACCGGAGTCACATGACTGAGAAGATACTAAACTTCACCCTGGAGATCATCTACCTGCTGACCGGAGAGGTGAGGAGGATTCTGGGAGGTCACATGACATCACTCTTATCTCTATTAATAAAACACAGACCTGACCGGAGAGGTGAGGAGGATTCTGGGATTCTAATATGATATTCCTATTGATTTTCCAACGCAGAGATTTCCTCTTCTGAAGTCAGGTGATCATATGACCATCACAGTGCCTCTATGTGACTCCTTAAAACCTGAGAGACACAACATGGAGAAGATTCTAGAAGTCACCAAGAAGATGATGGAGCTGCTGACAGGAGAGGTGAGCGGTGCTGGGAATTCTGGGACATTATCCAGTAACAGATAAGGGATGTGTCTGGATGGTGACTGTATCATTGTGTGTGTCATAGTTACATAGTTAGTTAGGTTGAAAAAAGACACAAGTCCATCCAGTTCAACCACAAATAAAAAAAAAAAAATATATATATATATATATATATATATATATATATATATATATATATATATATATATATATATATCATACAATCCCATAAACCCCATCCTATACCCACAGTTGATCCAGAGGAAGGCAAAAAAAACCCCAGCAGAGCATTCTCCAATTTGCTAAAGCAGGGGAAAAAATTCCTTCCTGATCCCCCGAGAGGCAATCAGATTTTCCCCGGATCAACTTTACCTATAAATGTCAGTACCCAGTTATATTATGTACATTTAGGAAAGTATCAAGGCCGTTCTTAAAGCAATCTACTGAGCTGGCCAGAACCACCTCTGCAGGGAGTCTATTCCACATTTTCACAGCTCTTACTGTGAAGAAACCTTTCCGTATTTGGAGATGAAATCTCTTTTCCTCTAGACGTAAAGAGTGCCCCCTTGTCCTCTTTGTTGACCGTAAAGTGAATAACTCAACACCAAGTTCACTATATGGACCCCTTATATATTTGTACATGTTGATCATATCCCCCCATATTCCCCTCTTATCAAGGGTGAATAAATTTAGTTCCTCTAATCTTTCCTCATAGCTGAGCTCCTCCATGCCTCTTATCAGTTTGGTTGCCCTTCTCTGCACTTTCTCCAGTTCCCCCGATATCCTTTTTGAGAACTGGTGCCCAAAACTGAACTGCATATTCCAGATGAGGTCTTACTAATGATTTGAACAGGGAGGCAAAATGATATCTCTCTCTCTGGAGTCCATACCTCTCTTATACAAGAAAGGACTTTGCTTGCTTTGGAACCCGCAGCTTGGCATTGCATGCTATTATTGAGTTTATGATCTACCAAAACCCCCAGATCCTTCTCCACTACGGATTCCCCCAGTTGTACTCCCCCTAGCATGTATGATGCATATTCTTAGCCCCCAAGTGCATAACTTTACATTTATCAACATTAAACCTCATTTGCCATATAGTCGCCCAATTAGACAGAGCATTGATGTCAGCTTGTAAATTGGAGACCTCCTGTAAGGACGTTATTCCACTGCATAGCTTGGTGTCATCTGCAAAGACAGAAATGTTACTTTTGATCCCAGACCCAATATCATTTATAAAGATATTAAAAAGTAAGGGTCCCAGCACTGAACCTTGGGGTACACCACTGATAACCTTAGACCATTCAGAGTAAGAATCATTAACCACTACTCTCTGAATTCTGTCTTTTAGCCAGTTTTCTATCCATTTACAAACCGATATTTCCAAACCTGTAGACCTTACCTTACACATGAGCCGTGTGTGGGGAACTGTATCGAACGCTTTTGCAAAATCCAAGTATACCACGTCCACCGCCACCCCTCTGTCCAAGGTTTTACTTACCTCTTCATAAAAAGAAATGAGGTTTGTCTGACAACTTCTGTCTTTCATGAATCCATGCTGTCTGTTGCTTAAAATATTTTTTTCCTGCAAGAACTCGTCTATGTGGTCTTTTAATAATCTCTCCAGTATCTTCCCAACTATAGAAGTTAAACTAACAGGTCTATAGTTACTTGGTAAAGACTTTGTTCCCTTTTTAAATATAGGCACCACGTTCGCCCTGCGCCAATCCAGTGGTACTATTCCCGTCATTAATGATTCCCTAAAAATTAGATACAATGGCTTTGAAATTACAGTGCTCAATTCTTTTAGGATCCGTGGGTGGATGCCATCAGGTCCAGGTGCTTTATCCACCTTTGTTCTGTCTAAATATTTCTGGACCATATCACTTTTGAGCCATTGTGGATTTGGGGCTGTGTCACTACCACCCCCATTGTGGACATGAGCTCCCCCATGCTCCTTTGTATACACAGAGCTGAAGAAAGTATTTAATAAATTAGCCTTCTCTTTGTCCCCAGTCACCCACTCTAGATTATTTTGTAAAGGGCCTACATGCTCAGACTTGACCTTTTTACTATTAATATATTTGAAGAATTTTTTTGGGTTTGTCCTACTATCTTTTGCAATCTGTCTTTCGTTTTGAATTTTTGCATCCTTGATTTCCTTTTTACATATTCTGTTATGTTCTTTGTAACATTTAAAATGACATTTAGGTTCCTATAAGGTGTCAGAACGTCATGATGGAGGATCAGCCGCCCCTCACATCACCGGGTAAGAGGAGACTTTATTGTAAAGGAGAGAGCAGTACGGAGGCTCCACCTAGATCCCCCATCATCTGATAAACACATAGAAACAATGTATTCAGTCAGTGTGTGTGTTTCCTACAGATGGATCCAGTAATGGGAACCCACCAGAGAGATGTCCCCATCCTCTGTATTCCCGGGACTCCGCACAGGAAGATCACACCATCCCTCACCATCATCAGGTAGATGAGGAACAATCACTTATAGTTATGATTTATACACGGCATGTTTGTTACAATTAATGTTATATTTAATATTCAGAGTGTAAACCTTGAGGATTATACAATTGTTGTCAAAGAAGAGTATAAAGAGGAGGATGAGAAGTATGGAGTGATGGAGAAATTTTCAGAAGGGCACAAATATATGATGGAGCCACCTAATACCAGGAACCCACCAGAGAGATGTCCCCGTCCTCTGTATTCCTGGGATTCCACACAGGAAGATCACACTATCTCATACCATTACAAGGTTGGTGGAACAGAGCATCTAGAAAATGGACTCCTGTTTCTGTTCTTGGGTGTGGAGCCATTTTTGGTTTCGGACTGGCTGCAGATTCTACCACAGAGGCCTAACCGTAAAGACACTAGATCAAGGGACTAGCTTGGCATAATCCAGATTAACTATGCCTAGAAATCTATTGAAGGAACCTATGGACAGTGCCCGGTTTTTTCTGTTTATTTTCTTTTTTTTTTTTTTTTTTTTTTTTTTTTTTAAGCTTTTTGAAGGGTTTATAATCTTTTTTTTTTTCTCCCCCCCCCTCCCCTCCCCCCAGGGACGGTTGCGGTGATAATATACCTGTAGGAATGGATAAGATGTTAGATCATGTATTAGATATGACTGGGTATACGAAATGTTTATGTATAGATATTGGAGTATGAAATGTGTATGAAGAAAAACGTATACCAGTCTAGATGGGGTATATAAACGTTAAAATAGATAGATGGGTAGGGGATAGAGGGGTCTGATTAGTCTTCCCCTTTTTTTTTTTTTTTTTTTTTTTTTTTTTTTTTTTTTTTTTTTTTTTGTGTGGTGTGGGACAGGGAGGGGAGGGAGGGGTGAGGGGAAAAGATTGCTATATTACTATTAAATGGATATCAAATGACCTATAGAGATCAAATGTATTAGAGAGGGAGAGAGAAGGAGAGATGGGGAGGGAGGTGAAAAAAGGGAATACGGATATATGTGGATGTTTATATATGTGTATAGGAGTAGAGGGTGTATATGTATGAATTAAGATAAGATGATAACCCTGATGATGGTATAGATACGGGCCAACACCCCCGCTCCCTACCATATGGGTTTTAGAGGGATGGAGCACCCCTCTTTTTTTTTTTTTTTTTTTTTTTTTTTTTTTAGGTTGCTTGTGTACACTAATACAGTACCACATTAACCACACCAAATACACAATTATTCTCTGAATATTTAGAGAACACTTGGGGGTAAGGGGGCGGGGGTAACTGCACTTTTTGGGGCTTTTTTTTTTTTTTTTTTTGGGTTGTTGGTGTTTGTTAGACCTTGGGTCTTCATATATAATGTAGTATATATAAGGGAAAAAAAAAAAAAAAATAGGGAAAAAAAACACATTTAGTAGGGGAATCACTAAAATACACCAAATACACCAATATATTAAACACAGGGAACTTAGAGTGGTCTTTGCACAGCATGATATAAGGAGAGGGTTTTCTGGGTAAGAAGGGGGGGGGGAGTTGGAGTATGTGGAAGATAATTTTTCCCCTTTACCCTCCACACAGGAAAAGGGTCTATGCGATAGGATGATTGAGTGGTCCTCCCTCCCCCTCCCCCCCCCCTTAGAGTGGATAATTTTTTTATCTTTTTCAATTTTTTTTTATTTTTATTTTTATTTTATTTTATTTTTTTCCGTTCTGTTTTGTAAAGTAATAAGATTAAGTATGAATAAATATAGTGTGAGGCACTGTTAATAGAATGTATTATATCATAAGGCTGCAGGGAGGCACTGCAGGATAACAGACTCAATAAGAGTAACAGGAGCTGTTGGGGGTAGCCGGAGACTCCCCTCAGGGGGTCATGCTCAATCATACCCCTCTATTAGGTAAACACTCATATAGGACATAGGTTGTAGGAGGTACGAGTGGATAAAGCTAATAAGCTTTGACCCACCGGGAGAGGGCGCAGAAGGGCACCCTCCGAGGCGGGCGTTAGTCGGGAGGGTCTAGGGGTTTGGTTTTGGGGTTTTTTTTTTTTTTTTTTTTTTTTTTTTTTTAGTATCTCTTTCCTTCCTCTCTCTCTCTCCTCCTCTCTCCCTTGGTTAGAGAGGAAGGATGGACTCTCTTTCAGTAGTATCAATTAATGCGAAGGGTCTGAATACTCCTGAAAAGCGACGTATCTTGCTACAAGAGCTAAAACAGTTTAAAATTGATATAGCATTTATCCAGGAAACCCACTTTAGGGAAAATAATCTCCCTTTACTTAGAAATAGATTTTACTCAATAGGCTACCATGCTACCAACCCCCTGGCCAAGACAAAGGGGGTGTCTATCTTGATTTCCAATAAGATTCCATGGACATGTACAGAGTCTCGGATAGATGTCGGGGGGCGATATCTGATCCTAAAGGGGAAAATTGGGGAAACCAGCGTGACATTGGCTTCTTTTTACGCCCCAAATCTACAACAGGATATTTTTTTAAGGAAATTTTTGGATAAAACTTTGGGTATTTCAGAAGGGCAGCTTATATTGGGGGGAGACTTGAATATTCCCTTAGTACCAGGAGAGGATACGTCAGCAGGGACTTCGGCTGCACCTTTAAAGGTTCGGAAACAAATCTTGAAAATGTTATATGGAGCCAGATTAATAGATACCTGGCGCCTCTTTCATGCTGGAGAAAGAGACTATTCATTTTATTCAACCCCGCACAAAACATATTCCCGGATAGATTATTTTTTTACCTTACATAGCCAAGCATATGCAATAGAGGAAGTTAACATTGGGAAGATTACGTGGTCTGACCACGCACCAATTTTTTTGAGATATACGTTATCAGAAACTCAACGCCCCGGCCCTGCTTTGTGGAAACTAAATGAAAGCCTCTTACAAGACCCTGTGGTTATAGAAGAGGTCTGTAAAGAGGCAAAATGGTACTTTGAGATCAACGATACACCTGAATGCAATCCCGGTGTCATCTGGGAAGCTCACAAAGCAGTGATCCGGGGAGTGTTGATTAAACACGGGGCTAGGATAAAAAGAGAGAGAGAGAGGCAAAACTAACAGCTTTAATGGCAGATATTCACCGCCTAGAAACTTTACATAAGCAAACCTCTAATAGAGAATGGGAACGGGAGTTATTGACGGCACGGAGACAGATCACAGATTTGCTCATGTATAAAGCCAAAAAAGCAATACAAGTAGGACAAAAACAGAGTTATGTATATGGGAACAAATGTGGTAAACAACTTGCTAATTCTTTAAGGGAGCAGCAATCAAGAACTTATGTTCCTTCGATTAAGGGAAGTGAAGATAAAAAATATGTATTGCCAAGAGACATAGCAGAGAAATTTAAAGACTTTTATTCGTCTTTATACAATTTACAGTCAAACCCTCTTAATCAGAAGGTGGTTGAAGAATATTTAGCTTCTTCTGGAATGTCTGGATTGACACCTACCGCACAACAAGATTTGGAAAGACCAATTACACTGGAGGAAGTCCAACAAGCAGTAAACCTAGCAAAAACAGGTAAAGCCCCCGGTCCAGACGGGTTTACTGCCCAGTATTATAAACTCCTTTTTTCTATTTTAGGGCCCCAGTTGGTCAAATTGTATAATGGACTGGGAGATACAAGTTCATTCCACGGAGATACGTTGAAAGCGTTAATAACAATTCTACTTAAGGAAGGTAAAGATCCAATGCAATGTGGAAGTTACAGGCCAATATCCCTTTTAAATACAGATCTAAAGCTTTTTTCAAAAATTCTTGCGACGCGGCTTCAGCAATACTTACCCTCCCTGATTAATCAAGATCAGGTAGGGTTCGTACAAATGCGGGAGGCACGAGACAATACGATTAGATCTTTGAACCTTATCCACGTAGCTAATACTAATAAAACTCCGTGTTTATTTTTGGGGACAGATGCAGAGAAAGCTTTTGACCGTATCAATTGGCATTTTATGTTCTCAGTATTAAAGCGGATAGGACTGGGAAATAATATGTTCCGATGGATCTCAAGTATCTATACCCAACCAACTGCTCAGGTAAAAGTGAATGGGGTCGTTTCTCAATTATTTAGGGTTAAGAATGGGACTAGACAGGGTTGCCCACTGTCCCCAATCCTGTTTGTACTGTCCTTAGAGCCCTTACTGTGTAAAATCCGTTCAAACCCAGATATAGGGGGCATATCAGTAGGGGGAAGGCAATATAAAACTTCGGCCTATGCGGACGATATGCTATTCTCATTAACTAACCCAGTAGTTTCATTACCCAATCTTTTGAAAGAAATTGAGGCCTATGGTGCTATATCAGACTTTAAGATTAACCTAACAAAATCCGAAGCTATGGGAGTAATGATTCCTAAAGAGATACTGAGAACATTGAAGTTAAGTTATAAAATTAAATGGTCAGATCAAGCTCTGAAATATCTGGGAACTTTTATCCCGTCAGATCTTTCAGGTACATATAAACTGAACTTTCCCCCATTATTACACAATGTGCAAAACCTTCTTGGAAAATGGCAGAAAGGACTCTTTTCATGGTTTGGGAGGTGCAATATTATTAAAATGAGCATCCTCCCGAAGTTTTTATACTTATTCCAGGCATTACCAATTGACATACCTAAGAACTATTTTAAGCAAATACAATCTTTAGTGACTAGATTTATATGGGCAAACAAACATCCAAGAATCAGCAGATCTTTATTGAATCTTCCCAAAAAATATGGAGGTTTAGCTTTACCAGATATTTATAAGTACTACCAGGCGGCACTTGTGAGCCGACTGATAGATTGGAGTAGACATGGGGAATGGAAGATGTGGCCGGGTTTAGAACAGGCGCAAAGCAAGGTGGTATTGCAAAGAGCCGCCTGGTGTTATAGAAAACTCCCGATTTCAGTAAAGGGACACCCATTGATAGGACCCACTTTGAAGATGAGTCATAGATTAATTGCAGAAGGCAAACTGTCGGCAATAGCCTCTCCCCTATTCCCAATACTGGGAAACCCACAGTTTGATCCAGGAATAAGAGATGGAAAATTTAGAGCATTAATAGAACAAGGGACATTCCAAGCTTCACACTTTATGATAAATGGAATATGGCCTACGATACAGGCGATGACAATAGGATCTACAGCACTTCAATTAGATCGGTGGCGCGCAACACAGCTGAGACATTTTTTAAATACACTAAAGCCACTAGGTGGCTACGATCGCGCGCTAACAACATTTGAGAGGTATTGTAATGAAAGTGGGGCATTGCATCATACCTTGTCTAGGACGTATGTGCTATTAGTGACACCACCGGAAGATTTCAGATTGCCCTTCTTCAGGGAGTGGGAAAGAGACTTAGGCCAAACATTCTCGGAGGAGCAATGTAATAAAATAATAGGCAATGTATTTGAATCTTCAACCTGTATAAGAACACAGGAGACCAACTTTAAGATTCTATCGCGATGGTATCGTACCCCAGTATTACTGCACAGATGCTACCCGGAGATATCAGACAGGTGTTGGCGTTGCGGAGAAGAAAAGGGGACGTTAGTACATATTTTTTGGGCTTGTACTAGAATAAGGGATTTCTGGAAAGAAGTCTGGAGAATCTCTCAAAAATTTTGTGAACAAGAATTACCAGAAGACCCATCCCTTTTTCTACTACAAGATACGAGAAGCTCTATTAAAATATATAAGAAAACTGTTTTATGCCACCTTCTGAATGCAGCTAAATCTTGCATCCCACTTATGTGGAAGCAGACGCGACCACCATCAGTGGGAATATGGCTTAAAAAGGTAGAACAGTTAAACTATATGGAGGACCTGGTATGGTCATCCCGACAGAAAAGATGGAGATACCTGGAAACATGGTCTGCATGGAATCTGTATATTAACTCAGAGGAGGGGAGAAGGCTTATAGATGTAAACCTGGACAACTGAAAATAGAGAGGAAAGTGGAGGGTACCTATGGGAGAGAGACGGAGGGAGAGGGACGGGGGGGAGATGGAGGGGTGGGGAGAGAGAGAGGTAAACCCTCTCTAGATTCCCCCCCCCCTATTTATTTACCCCCCCCCCCCCTTTTTTTTTTTTTTTTTTTTTTTTTTTTTCTCTGTTTGAATTAATTTTTATAATTTTACTTATTTATTTTATTTTTTTTTTTTAATTTTAAATTTTTTTTTTTTTTTTTTTTTTTCTTTTTTTTTTTTTTTTTTTTTAATTTTATTTTTATTTTTTTTCTGTATTATTGATTATGTTATTTTCTTTTCTGTGGGGAATAAAATATAGAAGTAAGAGAAGGTCTTACACTCTAGGAACATATAAAAAGGAAATCTTAGGGTAGAGCCTGAGAGAAAGGCGACCCCTGGGTAAAGGTAGTGGATATTTCACTTTACTTTAATTTGAATTCTTTGAGAAATTAGAAAGTGACAGTAGAGTCGATAATTGCCACTGTGTGATGTAATATGTTCCCTTGTTTTTTCTGTATAGATGTAGATAATATGTGAGATGTGACGATGGTAGAGTGTATTCCTTGCTTCTTCTAAAGATAAATAAAGATTTAAAATTTGAAAAAAAAAAAAAAAGAAAATGGACTCGTAGAGATGAGGTATGGAGTTTTTAAGTGAGATTATATTTTAAAGATTATATTTTCTCTCAATTTATTGGTTTAGGGTGAAAATCTGATAGATATAAAAGTTGAAGAAGCAGAAAGGTATGTGAGGGTTGATCAGCAGTCTATGGAGGAGGATGGAATAACGAGGACATTTATAGTGGAGGACACTCCTACAGAGATCAGCACAGGTGGGTCATTAACACTAAATACATTCCTCCACCCATACTGCTCACTGATTGGTCCAGAGTAGGACAAGGGCTGGGTGATATCAGCCTGTAATCCCCTGGTCACTTTCTCGAGCTGTGTTCCCCATCCTGTACTCCTGTATTCCTCTCAGATAATCTTCCTTCTCTGTGCTGCAGACACAATTTATGTATCTAGACTGGATGTATGGAGATTTCTGGGTTCAGCTGGCAGCAAAATGTTGATTTTTATTTTTCCCATAGATGTTGCTCTGCCCGGGTCTAGCAAGTTCTCTGACAGAACAATTCTCCCAGGGTTACTTGCTCTGCTGTTTGCTGGCTGTGCCGGGTGGAGTTGTGCATTACAGAGGCCTTACTTATTTTGCTCCCTTTTTCTAGCAGCTGGACATTTTATATCTGATGATTTGATTGGAGCACAGACTTTTACATGTTGATAATAATGTGAAAACATCCCCAAACTTTGGAACCTTAAACAGAAAGTGATAATGAGGGAGGAGTCAGTAACCCAATGATGGTGCTCTTCAGGATCAGTCCAGTCTTCATCTTGGTTTTTCTCCCCCCATCCTCACTCTCTGACCTCTGGTTGGGCTCAGCCCCGCTGTTATTCATGACTAAATCATGGACTAAATAAGGAAGTGCAAGACTTCTTGTGTTGGGAAGATGGCAATGAGTGAAGGAGGGGGTGGGGACACTCGTCCTATAATCCCCTCATCACTGACACTCCTATACAAGACAGTTCTCGTTGTTTCCTCACTCTCTGACTAAGGTCCATGAATAAAGGAATGATCTGGTAGGAGATCAGAGGACCCATTTACTAGTTATCTTGAGGGGGAATTGTAAGATCCTCAGAGACAAAGCTGCCTGATGTGGGCGGAGTCCTGGTTTAGGGGAACCAATCTGCTCATGTCAAGTAATAATCTTTTTATTTCTATTTTAGTAGATGGACGGGAGATGAGGAAAACCTCAGAGGATTGTCTCACTTTGTCTCCAGGCTGTAAAGTAGAAGATGAGGACATCACACAGTATAGTACAGGAGAAACCCCGACTACCTCAAATGTCCATCGGGTACCACGCACTGTAAAGGGACCATCGTATTCCGCTTATCTTAAGGAAACTCAGACTATGAGGGACGGTGCCGTCCTTCCAACAGATAAGAGGATTTCCTGTACTGAGTGCGGGAAGTATTTCCGTTCTAAATGCAATCTTGATATGCATAAAAGAACTCACACAGGTGAGAAGCCGTATTCCTGTCCTGTCTGTGGGAAATGTTTTTCACAGAAGTCCCATCTTTCCATACATAAGAGATTGCACACAGGGGAGAAGCCGTATTCTTGTCCCGAGTGCGAGAAATGTTTTTCGGACAAGTCCAATCTTTACAAACATCATAGATCTCACACAGGGGAGAAGCCGTATTCCTGTCCTGAGTGTGGAAAATGTTTTTCACGGAAGTCTGATCTTTTCAAACATCAGAAATCTCACACGGGGAAGAAGCGTATTCCTGTCCCGAGTGAGGGAATTGTTAGTCACTGAAGTCCTGTCTTCCTGTACATCAGAAATCCCACACAAATCTCGAGGTGTATTAGTGCCTTGAGTGCGGGAAATGTCTTCTATATGAATGTTGCTGGACATCACAGCTCTCATGTGGGGAAGAAGCACACCCTGATATACACCTCAGATATACTCCATGGCTGATCTTCATCATGGAAGAAACGGTTCATAAGGAGATCAGAGATCACCAAAGACATGGATGAAGTGTTGTACCGTGTTGGCCATTGATAGCAGTAGAAGAATAAAAATTGAGTCATTACCTTTTCATTGGCTGAGTACATTTTGTGGTGTAAGTTTTCATATAGACCTTAGAGGTCTATTTTTAAATAAAATGATTTCAACAAGTTTACCAGCATTTGCCCATCTCTGAGGTATTTATTTCATAGAGTGATTTTCTATGCTCATCAGTTCCATCTAACATCCATAATGTAGTAGTTTTCATTTTTACTGATGGAGATATGTCAGGAAAAAATACTTCATTATGGCCACTAGATGGAGCTGATGATCATAGGAAATCACTGTGTTAAAGTGGAGGGCCACCCAAAAAATCTAAAACGCTATTGCTAGGCAGTCCTCCTAATCTGCCTCTTCCTATTCAGCAGCGCTTCCTCCTCTTCAGTGAGTGGCCCAGTTGCCTTCTGGGACATGTGTGTGTCCCAGAACACAATGGGGCCATTCACAAAGCGCCGCGTGACTCGTGCATGCGCAGTAGGAAACGGGCAGTGAAGCCGCAATTCATTCCACACTCGCTGCTCCATCCATTTCTCAATTTCGCTCCCCTTCCCTTACAATCTCTCATAGTCTGGATTCTATTAGGTCACTTCCCACCCTATAGGTACTTTTCTAAACTGCAAGAATTGACATATTAATCCCTCTAGCGTCCCACCAGGGTTTCCAGATCGGGTCATATTTCTTTACCATCCCTTGCTTTATATATACTGATTTTTCCTTGAGAATTACCTCATTCATACTGTTCACCCATTCCCTACTGGACAGAGGTGACGCCGACTGCCATCTCCGGGCGATCAAATTCCTTGTTTGGAATAGGCATCTCGTAACAGCTGACTGTTTCCTGGGTTTCCTACTCCCTCCAGTAATCCCAATAGACAATGTTTAACCTCCAACTCGGTGGAGGTTCCAAACACCCGGTCGATGGTTCCCGTCACCTCTGACCAGTAACAGAACAGCTTCGGGCATCTTCAAAACATATGGGGCATATCCCCCTCTAAGTCCCCACACTTGGGGCATCTTGGATCTAAGCAACATCCAAACTGAAAAATTTTACAGGGGGTGTAGTAGGTTCTAAATAATAGGAACAAATGTGACATCCAAAGGGGATAACGAGACCAATGGGGTCAATTCCAGAATTCTATTCCACTGCGTTTCGGAGATGTCTCCCACATCTTTTTCCCATTTACTCTTATACGCACGGGGGTTCCATACCTCCCATTCTCCCCTTATTAATATGTGGATATATTTTTGAAATTAGACCTTTTCCATAATTCAGCATCCATTTAAATTCTGTAGTACTGGGATTGTACTCCATTCTAATATCCTCCCTCTGAACTGTTCATCCAATGCAATGTCTGACCTGCAAGTATCTAAAAAAGGATTTGTTCGGTAGGGTGTATTGGTCTCTCAGTTCCTGGAAAGTTTTCAAATTACCATCTTGATATAACTGGGAAATAATTTTTATTCCACATCTCTCTCATTCCCTTATTGCCCCCATCTTATGCAGTTCTCCCAGTCTACTGTTCTCCCACAGGGGGGGTATACTCCATAAGACCTCCATACTTTAATATTGATTTTGCTGTATCCCATACTCTCGTCATTAGGTTCAGAGTGGGAAAGGATCCTGCCTCCAAAGCCTCAACTAATCAGTCGTGTGGGGTATTTTGTAGGCGCATTTTACTACCTGCTTCTCAATCTGCTAGGTTGCACCCCCCCCTATATACTGGAGTTGTGACGCCAGAAAATAGCTAAAGGGATGCGGAAGCGCAACTACTCCTTCCGAGTTCTGAAGCTGCAGGGTACTTAACCGAATTCTTGCAGGACCACCCTTCCAAATTATTTCCCTGAACAAGGCATCTATCCTTTGGAACCACTTTTTAAACTGCCAGATTGGGGAATTATGTAGTACATAGAGGAGCTGGGGGCATCCAAATCATTTTAATTAGGTTACAACGACCAGCCACAGATATTGGCAGGCACACTTTTATTTTGCCCCTAAATTTGGCCAATAACGGATCAATGTTGTCTGAAGTGTAAAGTTGGGAGTCTCTGGATATAATTATGCCAAGGTATTTAAATGTAATCACCACTTGGATCTGGGCCATCTCCTCGGGTAAAGGGCCTCCCAAGGGGTCTACAGGTAACAAACAGGATTTCGCCCAGTTTATCTTTCAACCGGACATTTGACCAAATCTATTGATAATGTTCATAGTGTTCCGGGGGGGGGGGGGGGGATCCTGCGTGTCTCTGAGAAATAATAGAAAGTCATCTGCATATAATGCAAGTTTTTCCTCCAAATCACCTCTTCTGAAGCCCTTCATCCGATCGGAGGATCTGAGAGCAGTGGCCAGAGGTTCAATCGCGATGGCGAAGAGGAGGGGTGACAGGGGACATCCCTGTCTCGTCCCCCTCCCCAGTCCAAATTTGTCAGATAATTCATTATTTACCTTGACTCTGGTGCTCTATAAAGCATTTTGACCCAGTTTATGAAGCCCGGTCTGAGTCGGACTGCTTCCATAGCCCTCCAAAGATACCGCCACTCTAGGCTGTCCAAAGGCCTTGGCGGCATCCAGCGACAGAATGGCCCTCTCTCCACCCACGTCCATTGGGACATGGAGATTCAGGAACAATCGCCATATATTTATACTGGTTGTTCTTCCAGGTATGAAACCCGTTTGGTCAGGGTGGATGAGTTTCGATATGACCTTTTTCAACCTAGCCACTAAGACCTTTGAAAGAATTTTCATGTCTGTATTCAACAGAGCAATAGGTCTGTATGAGGCAACATCAAGTGGGTCTTTACCCTCCTTATATATAGTAATTATAGTAGAATCCATCATTGATGGGGGAAGGGAGCAGTACCTTCCCATAATGCCGATATATCTCGGCTGGGAGGCCATCTGGGCCCGGGGATTTCTGCCGCGCCTTCTCATTAGTGATCCGCTGCATCTCAAGCGTTATGGGGCAATCTAACTCCACTCTATTTGTCTCAGTGAAAAAAGGGAGATTCAAATCTCTGAAAAAACTGTCCATTTCATCCCTCGTCTCGTTCTGGCGGGATCTATACAGGTCCTCATAGAATTCTTTGAATTTTCCCACTATTTCTGGTGTATATGAGGTCAGTCTTCCACCCTCTGTAGTAATTGTGGGTACCACAGAAGTGGGGGAGTTTGCCCTGACCAATTGCGCCAACATGCGTCCCACACTTTCCCCTTCTCCAAAGGCAGCTTGTCTCTGAAAAAGGGTTTTATTCCCTATCTTCCGAAGGGTCACTAGGTGGTAATTATGTTGCTCCTCTATCCAGTTCCTAAGTGTGTCAGATGTTGTCCTTTATGGTGGTTGACTGGTTCTCGAAAATGTCTCATTGTATTCCACTTAAGAAGTTGCCCACTTCTAAGGAACTGGCTTCCATTTTTGCTCGGAGGATCTTTCGCTTACATGGGCTACCCAAGGTACTTGTCTCAGACAGGGGTAGTCAGTTGTATCCCGGTTCTGGCGAGCCTTTTGTGCACAGTTGGGAATTCAGCTTGCTTTCTCCTCTGCGTATCACCCGCAGTCTAATGGGGCCGCAGAACGAGCCAATCAGTCCTTGGAGCAATTCCTACATTTGCTATATTTCTGTCCATCATAACAACTGGTCAGACCTCTTACCGTGGGCGGAGTTTGCTCACAATAGTGCCTTGAATTCTGCTTCCCGATTGTCCCAGTTTATGGCGAACTATGATTTCCAACCTTCCATGTCGCCTGACTCATTTGTTCTGCAGAGTATTCCTGTGTTAGAGGAGCATCTCCGTGGCCTTCGTTCTACTTGGGCATAAGTCCAGGAGGCTTTGTGACATGCTAATGATAGGTAGACTCCATGCTGACTGCAGGCGCCTGCCTACCAGGTTGGGGACAGGGTCTGGCTGTCATCTCGCAACATCCGACTTCGTGTTCCCTTTCTGAAGTTCGCACCTCGGTTCATTGGGCCTTTCCGTATTCTTTGCAGGATTACCTCAGTGGCTTATGCATTAGACCTTCCTTCTAATATGCGTATCTCAAATGTATTTCATGTCTCCTTATTAAAACCTTTGGTCTGCCAACAGCAGTGATCTGCTTTCCATAATCTGGGGAGGACTTCTTCCCACACATCACACAGCCCCACGCACAGGTTCTAAACACACACAGCCCTACACAGGGCTCTTCACACACACAGCCCCACACAAAGCTCCTCATACAGCCCCACACAAAGCTCCACACATAGCTCCTCACTTAGCCCACACACAGCTCTTCATACACACAGCCCCACACAAAGCTCTTCACACACACACAGCCCCACACAAAGATTTTCACACACAGCCCTACACACATAGCCCTGCACAAATCTCCTCACTTAGCCCACATAAAGCTCCACACACATCCCCAAACACAGCTGTACACACATCCTCACACAGCCCCACACACATGCCCCCCACACAGCTCCTCATAGCTCCTCGCACAGCTCCACACACATCCCCACGCACATCCCCTCCCACAGCTCCACACACAGCCCCTCACACATCCCCTCCCACAGCCCCACACACACACCCTCACACAGCCCCACACACACACCCTCACACAGCCCCACACGCAAGGTTCTAAACACACACAGCCCCACACAAAGCTCCTCATAAAGCTCCACACACAGCTCTACACACATCCACACATATGCCCCTCGCACATCCCCTCACACAGCTCCACACACATCCCCTCACACAAGGTTCTAAACACACACAGCCCCACGCAAAGCTCTTCACACACACAGCCCCACGCAAAGCTCTTCACAGACAGCCCCACGCAAAGCTCTTCACAGACAGCCCCACGCAAAGCTCTTCACACACACAGCCCCACGCAAAGCTCTTCACACACACAGCCCCACGCAAAGCTCTTCTCACAGACAGCCCCACGCAAAGCTCTTCACACACACAGCCCCACGCAAAGCTCTTCACACACACAGCCCCACGCAAAGCTCTTCACACACACAGCCCCACGCAAAGCTCTTCACACACACAGCCCAGCGCAAAGCTCTTCACACACACAGCCCAGCGCAAAGCTCTTCACACACACAGCCCAGCGCAAAGCTTTTCACACACACAGCCCAGCGCAAAGCTCTTCACACACACAGCCCAGCGCAAAGCTCTTCACACACACAGCCCAGCGCAAAGCTCTTCACACACACAGCCCAGCGCAAAGCTCTTCACACACACAGCCCAGCGCAAAGCTCTTCACACACACAGCCCAGCGCAAAGCTCTTCACACACACAGCCCAGCGCAAAGCTCTTCACACACACACAGCCCAGCGCAAAGCTCTTCACACACACAGCCCCACACAAAGCTCTTCACACACACAGCCCCACGCAAAGCTCTACACACACACAGCCCCACGCAAAGCTCTTCACACACACAGCCCCACGCAAAGCTCTTCACACACACAGCCCCACGCAAAGCTCTTCACACACACAGCCCCACGCAAAGCTCTTCACACACAAAGCCCCACGCAAAGCTCTTCACACACACAGCCCAGCGCAAAGCTCTTCACACACACACAGCCCAGCGCAAAGCTCTTCACACACAGCCCAGCGCAAAGCTTTTCACACACACAGCCCAGCGCAAAGCTCTTCACACACACACAGCCCAGCGCAAAGCTCTTCACACACACAGCCCCACGCAAAGCTCTTCACACACACAGCCCCACGCAAAGCTCTTCACACACAGCCCCACACAAAGCTCTTCACACACAGCCCCACAGAAAGCTCTTCACACACAGCCCCACACAAAGCTCCTCACTTAGCCCACATAAAGCTCCACACACCGCTCTAAACACAGCTCTACACACATCCTCACACATGCCCCACACACAGCTCCTCATAGCTCCTCACACAGCTCCACACACATCCCCTCACACAGCTCCACACATATCCCCTCACACAGCTCCACACATATCCCCTCACACAGCTTCACACATATCCCCTCACACAGCTCCACACATATCCCCTCACACAGCTCCACACATATCCCCTCACACAGCCCCATACACAGCTCCACACACAGCTCCACACACAGCCCCATACACAGCTCCACACACACACCCTCGCACAGCCCCACACGCAAGGTTCTAAACACACACAGCCCCACACAAAGCTCCACACACAGCTCTACACACATCCTCACACAGCCCCACACAAAGCTCTTCACACACACAGCCCCACACAAAGCTCTTCACACACACAGCCCCACACAAAGCCCTTCACACACACAGCCCCACACAAAGCTCTTCACACACACAGCCCCACACAAAGCCCTTCACACACACAGCCCCACACAAAGCTCTTCACACACACAGCCCCACACAAAGCTCTTCACACACAGCCCCACACAAAGCTCTTCACTCACACAGCTCCACCCACATCCCCTGACACAGCCCCACACACAAGGTTCTAAACACACACAGCCCCACATAGGGCTCTTCACACACACAGCCCCACACAAAGCTCTTCACACACACAGCCCCACACAAAGCTCTTCACACACACAGCCCCACACAAAGCTCCTCACTTAGCCCACATAAAGCGCCACACACATCCCCTCACAAGGTTCTAAACACACAGCCCCACACAGGGCTCTTCACACACACAGCCCCACACAAAGCTCCTCATACAGCCCCACACATAGCTCCTCACTTAGCCCACATAAAGCTCCACACACAGCCCCAAACACAGCTCTACACACATCCTCCCATAGCCCCACACACAGCTCATCACACATCCCCTCGCACAGCCCCACACAAAGCTATTCACACACAGCCCCACACAAAGCTCCTCACTTAGCCCACATAAAGCTCCACACACAGCCCCTTGCACATCTCCACACACACCCCCTCGCACAGCTCCACACACACCCCCTCGCACAGCTCCACACACAAGGTTCTAAACACACACAGCCCCACACAAAGCTCTTCACACACAGCCCCACACAAAGCTCTTCACACACAGCCCTACACACATAGCCCCACACAAATCTCCTCACTTAGCCCACATAAAGCTCCACACACCGCTCCAAACACAGCTCTACACACATCCTCACACATGCCCCACACACAGCTCCTCGTAGCTCCTCACACAACTCCACACACATCCCCTCACACAGCTCCACACATATCCCCTCACACAGCTCCACACATATCCCCTCACACAACTCCACACATATCCCCTCACACAGCCCCATACACAGCTCCACACACAGCCCCATACACAGCTCCACACACAGCTCCACACACAGCTCCACACATATCCCCTCACACAGCCCCATACACAGCTCCACACACAGCCCCATACACAGCTCCACACACAGCTCCACACACACACCCTCACACAGCCCCACACGCAAGGTTCTAAACACACACAGCCCCACACAGGGCTCTTCACACACACAGCCCCACATAAAGCTCCACACACAGCTCTACACACATCCTCACACAGCCCCACACAAAGCTCTTTACACACACAGCCCCACACAAAGCTCTTCACAAACACAGCCCCACACAAAGCTCTTCACACACACACAGCCCCACACAAAGCTCTTCACACACACACAGCCCCACACAAAGCTCTTCACACACAGCTCCTCACCCATCCCCTGACACAGCCCCACACACAAGGTTCTAAACACACACAGCCCCACATAGGGCTCTTCACACACACAGCCCCACACAAAGATCTTCACACACACAGCCCCACACAAAGCTCCTCATACAGCCCCACACAAAGTTCCACACTTAGCCCACATAAAGCTCCACACACATCCTCACATAGCCCCACATACGGCTCCTCACACACACAGCCCCACACAAAGCTCTTCACACACACAGCCCCACACCAAGCTCTTCACACACACAGCCCCACACAAAGCTCTTCACACACACAGCCCCACACAAAGCTCTTCACACACACAGCCCCACACAAAGCTATTCACACACACAGCCCCACACAAAGCTATTCACACACACAGCCCCACACAAAGCTCTTCACACACAGCCCTACACAAAGCTCCTCACTTAGCCCACATAAAGCTCCACACACATCCCCTCACACAGCGCCACACAAGGTTCTAAACACACAGCCTCACACAGGGCTCTTCACACACACAGCCCCACACAAAGCTCCTCATACAGCCCCACACATAGCTCCTCACTTAGCCCACATAAAGCTCCACACACAGCCCCAAACACAGCTCTACACACATCCTCCCATAGCCCCACACACAGCTCATCACACATCCCCTCGCACAGCCCCACACAAAGCTATTCACACACAGCCCCACACAAAGCTCCTCACTTAGCCCACATAAAGCTCCACACACAGCCCCTTGCACATCTCCACACACACCCCCTCGCACAGCTCCACACACACCCCCTCGCACAGCTCCACACACAAGGTTCTAAACACACACAGCCCCACACAAAGCTCTTCACAGACAGCCCCACGCAAAGCTCTTCACACACACAGCCCCACGCAAAGCTCTTCACACACACAGCCCCACGCAAAGCTCTTCACACACACAGCCCAGTGCAAAGCTCTTCACACACACAGCCCCACGCAAAGCTCTTCACACACACAGCCCAGTGCAAAGCTCTTCACACACACAGCCCAGCGCAAAGCTCTTCACACACACAGCCCAGCGCAAAGCTCTTCACACACACAGCCCCGCGCAAAGCTCTTCACACACACAGCCCCGCAAAGCTCTTCACACACACACCCCCGCAAAGCTCTTCACACACACAGCCCCACGCAAAGCTCTTCACACACACAGCCCCACGCAAAGCTCTTCACACACACAGCCCCACGCAAAGCTCTTCACACACACAGCCCCACGCAAAGCTCTTCACACACAGCCCCACACAAAGCTCTTCACACACAGCCCCACACAAAGCTCTTCACACACAGCCCCACACAAAGCTCTTCACACACAGCCCCACACAAAGCTCTTCACACACAGCCCCACACACAGCCCCACACAAAGCTCCTCACTTAGCCCACATAAAGCTCCACACACCGCTCCAAACACAGCTCTACACACATCCTCACACATGCCCCACACACAGCTCCTCGTAGCTCCTCACACAACTCCACACACATCCCCTCACACAGCTCCACACATATCCCCTCACACAGCTCCACACATATCCCCTCACACAGCTCCACACATATCCCCTCACACAGCCCCATACACAGCTCCACACACAGCCCCATACACAGCTCCACACACAGCTCCACACACAGCTCCACACATATCCCCTCACACAGCTCCACACATATCCCCTCACACAGCCCCATACACAGCTCCACACACAGCCCCATACACAGCTCCACACACAGCCCCATACACAGCTCCACACACAGCCCCATACACAGCTCCACACACAGCCCCATACACAGCTCCACACACAGCCCCATACACAGCTCCACACACAGCCCCATACACAGCTCCACACACACACAGCCCCATACACAGCTCCACACACACACACCCTCACACAGCCCCACACGCAAGGTTCTAAACACACACAGCCCCACACAGGGCTCTTCACACACACAGCCCCACATAAAGCTCCACACACAGCTCTACACACATCCTCACACAGCCCCACACAAAGCTCTTTACAGACACAGCCCCACACAAAGCTCTTCACACACACAGCCCCACACAAAGCTCTTCACACACACAGCCCCACACAAAGCTCTTCACACACACACAGCCCCACACAAAGCTCTTCACACACAGCTCCTCACCCATCCCCTGACACAGCCCCACACACAAGGTTCTAAACACACACAGCCCCACATAGGGCTCTTCACACACACAGCCCCACACAAAGATCTTCACACACACAACACCACACAAAGCTCTTCACACACACAGCCCCACACAAAGCTCTTCACACACACAGCCCCACACAAAGCTCCTCACTTAGCCCACATAAAGCGCCACACACATCCCCTCACACAGCGCCACACAAGGTTCTAAACACACAGCCCCACACAGGGCTCTTCACACACACAGCCCCACACAAAGTTCCACACATAGCTCCTCACTTAGCCCACATAAAGCTCCACACACAGCTCTACACACATCCTCACATAGCCCCACATACAGCTCCTCACACACACAGGCCCACACAAAGCTCTTCACACACACAGCCCCACACAAAGCTCTTCACACACACAGCCCCACATACAGCTCCTCACACACACAGGCCCACACAAAGCTCTTCACACACACAGCCCCACACAAAGCTCTTCACACACACAGCCCCACACAAAGCTCCTCACTTAGCCCACATAAAGCTCCACACACATCCCCTCACACAGCACCACACAAGGTTCTAAACAAACAGTCTCACACAGGGCTCTTCACACACACAGCCCCACACAAAGCTCTTCACACACACAGCCCCACACAAAGCTCTTCACACACACAGCCCCACACAAAGCTCTTCACACACACAGCCCCACACAAAGCCCTTCACACACATAGCCCCACACAAAGCTCTTCACACACAGCCCCTCACACAGCCCCACACACAAGGTTCTAAACACACACAGCCCCACATAGGGCTCTTCACACACACAGCCCCACACAAAGATCTTCACACACACAGCCCCACACAAAGCTCTTCACACACACAGCCCCACACAAAGCCCCACACAAAGCTCCTCACTTAGCCCACATAAAGCGCCACACACATCCCCTCACACAGCGCCACACAAGGTTCTAAACACACAGCCCCACACAGGGCTCTTCACACACACAGCCCCAGACAAAGCTCCTCATACAGCCCCACACAAAGTTCCACACATAGCTCCTTACTTAGCCCACATAAAGCTCCACACACAGCTCTACACACATCCTCACATAGCCCCACATACAGCTCTTCACACACACAGCCCCACACAAAGCTCTTCACACACACACAGCCCCACACAAAGCTCTTCACACACACACAGCCCCACACAAAGCTCTTCACACACACAGCCCCACGCAAAGCTCCTCACACACACAGCCCCACACAAAGCTCTTCACACACACAGCCCCACACAAAGCTCTTCACACACACAGCCCCACACAAAGCTCTTCACACACACAGCCCCACACAAAGCTCTTCACACACACAGCCCCACGCAAAGCTCTTCACACACAGCCCTACACACATAGCCCCACACAAATCTCCTCACTTAGCCCACATAAAGCTCCACACACCGCTCTACACACAGCCCCAAACAGCTCTACACACATCCTCACTCAGCCCCACACACATGCCCCACACACAGCTCCTCATAGCCCCACACACAGCTCCACACACAGCCCCACACACAGCCCCACACACAGCCCCACACACAGCCCCATACACAGCTCCACACACACACCCTCACACAGCTCCACACACACAGCTCCACACACACGCCCCACACGCAAGGTTCTAAACACACACAGGCCCAAAGCCCCACATAAAGCTCTACACACATCCTCACACAGCCCCACACACAGCCCCTTCACACTCACAGCCCCACACAAAGCTCTTCACACACAGCCCCACACAAAGCTCTTCACACACAGCTCCTCACACAACCCCTCACACAAGGTTCTAAACACACACAGCCCCACATAGGGCTCTTCACACACACAGCCCCACACAAAGATCTTCACACACACAGCCCCACACAAAGCTCTTCATACACACAGCCCCACACAAAGCTCTTCACACACACAGCCCCACACAAAGCTCTTCACACACACAGCCCCACACAAAGCCCTTCACACACACAGCCCCACACAAAGCCCTTCACACACACAGCCCCACACACAGCCCTTCACACACACACAAAGCCCCACACAAGCCCCACACAAAGCCCTTCACACACACAGCCCCACACAAAGCTCCTCACTTAGCCCACATAAAGCACCACACACATCCCCTCACACAGCGCTACACAAGGTTCTAAACACACAGCCTCACACAGGGCTCTTCACACACACAGCCCCACACAAAGCTCCTCACTTAGCCCACATAAAGCACCACACACAGCTCTACACACATCCTCACATAGCCCCACATACAGCTCCTTACACACACAGCCCCACACAAAGCCCTTCACACACACAGCCCCACACAAAGCTCCTCACTTAGCCCACATAAAGCGCCACACACATCCCCTCACACAGCGCCACACAAGGTTCTAAACACACAGCCCCACACAGGGCTCTTCACACACACAGACCCACACACAGCTCTACACACATCCTCACATAGCCCCACATACAGCTTCTCACACACACAGCCCCACACAGGGCTCTTCACACACACATTCCCACACAAAGCTCCTCATACAGCCCCAAACACAGCTCTACACACATCCTCACATACAGCTCCACACACATCCCCTCGCACAGCTCCACACACATCCCCTCACACAGCCCCACACAAAGCCCCCACACAAAGCTCCTCACTTAGCCCACATAAAGCTCCACACACAGCCCCTCGCACATCTCCACACACATCCCCTCGCACAGCGCCACTGATCGAACAGAGCATGTGAAAGGGGCCTTTTTGCATTTTATTTTAAAGCGTAACTCCACTTTTGTTGAGAAAAAAAAAACTTTCCTTTCTGGGTAATCTATGTACATTGCAAGGATTATGACAACCTTTGTTGCAGTTTCCTACCTTTTTGTTATTCTGAAGTAATCCATGTGTGTTTGTGCCTCTGTACTTAGTGGGTCTAATGGGATTGGTTTCATAATTAACTGTCAGGTGTGTAGCTGCTGGGCACGAATGAGGAAATCTGCTGGGCCTGCATCCCTTTAGACATGCTCCTATTGAAAGTATCTCTCCAAAAATAAAAATTTTGTTGCGTGGGATGCCTGAAATCTGACTTGTATCTTAGGCAGACTTCTGGGGAAATTGGTGAGCCAATCACACAAGCAGGAAATTATGTTTCTGGGGAGTGGTCAGTACAGAAAACTCAAACTCATTTTTTTTAATAACATTCAATTACAATATGACTAGTGTCTCAATTATATGTTCTATATTATTTTTTCTTTATTTGCTATTTTTTCCCCTTTAATCGACTAAACTAGTTAGTTGGAGAGTTCCCCTTGCATACAGTGGTGTAATATACTAGTTGGAAAGCACCTCTTACATACAATTGTGTACAAATCTAGTTGGAGAGCGCCCCTACATAGAATGGTGTAAAAATCTAGTTATAGAACTCCCCCTACACACAATGGTGTAATAATCTATTTGTTGAGCACCTCCTACATACAATGGCACTATAATCTATGTGAAGAGTGCCTCCTACATACAATGGTGTAAAATTTAAGTGGAGAACACTCTCTACATACAATGTGTGTAATTATATATTTGGAAAGCATCCCCCCTATAAACAATGGGGTAAAAATCTAGTTGCAGAGTGCCCCCTTCATACTGTGGTGTAAGAAGGAGTCCTCTTTTCCTGTTCTTGTTCTGGTTACACTCCAAACTCAGGACTTTTTTTTTTTTTTTTTTACTTTCAGTCATAATTTTAAACAGGACAAATAGAGAGGGTGAATCTCCCTAATGGGGACAGGCAGCAATAGGAACCTGACAGGGGGTCTAATCCTTCAACTCAGAAGAGATGGGAGTATGAAAAATGTTTTTGTCTTTGCCAGAGGATTTAACGTATAATACTTTCATGTGCAGCATACTAAATGAGTCCAGTACTGTAATTATCTGATAAAAAGTTTTCTGAATTTGTGGGAGGGGAGCACATATGGGTTGGTGTTGGTAGAAAATGAACACAGTAAGGACGAATAGCAAGTGCTGAATGCCAGAGGTGACTGCATGGCATCTGCAATGCCAGAAACCTACTCATGCATTCCCCTCCGATCCTCTCTATGGTCCTTCACCTCCCTCATCGACTCTAATCTCCATTTCCCTCATCCTCTCTAGGCTCCATTTCCCCCATCCTCTCTAGGCTCCATTTCCCCCATCATCTCTAGGCTCCATTTCCCCCATCATCTCTAGGCTCCGTTTCCCCCATCATCTCTAGGCTCCATCTCCCCCATCCACTCTAGGCTCCATTTGCCCCATTCTCTCCAGGCTCCATTTCCCCCATTCTCTTTAGGCTTCATTTCCTCCATTCTCTTTTGACTCCTGCTCCGCCTCCTCTCTAGGATCCTTCCCCTCCCCATCCTTTCTAGGCTCCTTGCTCAACCCATCCTCCCTAGGCTCTTTTCCCTTACCACCGTCTCCAGACTCCTTCCTATCCCCATCCTATCTAGGCTCAATTAACCCCAACTTCTCTAGGCTCCTTCCCCTCCTTATCCTCTCTAGGCTCCACTGCCCCATCCTTTCTAGGCACCTTCCCCAGCATATCCTCTCTAGGCGCCTCCTTTTCCATCCTTTCTAGGCTCCTTTCCCTCCCATCCTCTCTAGGCTCCATCCCCTCCTAATCCTCTCTAGGCTCCTTCCCCTCCCCATACTCTCTAGGCTCATTTGCCTCCCCACCCTATCTAGGTTTAATTGTGCCCCATCTTATCTAGGCTCATTCCCATCCTTTCTAGGCTCTTCCCCAGCACATCCTCTCTAGGTGCCTCCCCTCCCATCTTTTCTATGCTCATTTCCCTCCCATCCTCTCTAGGCTCCTTCCCCTCCTCATCCTTTCTAGGCTCCTTACCCAACCCATCTTCTCTAGCCTCCTTCCCCTCCCTATCCTTTCTAGGCTCCTTTCTCTCCCAATCCTCTCTAGGCTCCATCGCCCCAAAGGCTCCATTTCCCTAATAAGCTCTATCTCCCCATCCACTAATTTCCCCCATCTCTAGGCTTCTTTCCCTCCTCATCCTTTCTAGGCTCCTCCCCCTCCCCATCATCTCAAGGCTCCTTCCTTTCCCCATCATATCTAGGCTCAATTGCCCCCATCTTCTCAAGGCTCCTTCCCTTCCCTATCCTTTCTAGACTCTACCTCAGCACATCCTCTCTAGGCTCCTTTTCTCACATCCTGTCTATGCTCCTATCCCTCCCATCTTGTCTACGCTCCTTTCCCTCCCATCCTCTCTACGCCCCTTTCCCTCCCATCCTCTCTATGCCCCTTGCCCTCCCATCCTCACTATGCCCCTTTCCCTCCCATCCTCTCTACACCCCTTTTCCTCCCATCCTCAATATGCCTCTTTCCCTCCCATCCTCAATATGCCTCTTTCCCTCCCATCCTCAATATGCCCCTTTCCCTCCCATCCTCAATATGCCCCTTTCCCTCCCATCCTCTCTACGCCCCTTTCCCTCCCATCCTCTCTACGCCCCTTTCCCTCCCATCCTCTCTATGCCCCTTTCCCTCCCATCCTCAATATGCCTCTTTCCCTCCCATCCTCAATATGCCCCTTTCCCTCCCATCCTCTCTACGCCCCTTTCCCTCCCATCCTCTCTACGCTCCTTTTCCCTCCCATCCTCTCTACGCTTCTTTCCCTCCCATCCTATCTACGCTTCTTTCCCTCCCATCCTCAATATGCCTCTTTCCCTCCCATCCTCAATATGCCCCTTTCCCTCCCATCCTCAATATGCCCCTTTCCCTCCCATCCTCTCTACGCCCCTTTTCCTCCCATCCTCTCTACGCCCCTTTCCCTCCCATCCTCAATATGCCTCTTTCCCTCCCATCCTCAATATGCCCCTTTCCCTCCCATCCTCTCTACGCCCCTTTCCCTCCCATCCTCTCTACGCCCCTTTTCCTCCCATCCTCTCTACGCCCCTTTCCCTCCCATCCTCTCTACGCTCCTTTTCCCTCCCATCCTCTCTACGCTTCTTTCCCTCCCATCCTCTCTACACTTCTTTCCCTCCCATCCTCTCTACGCCCCTTTCCCTCCCATCCTCTCTACGCCCCTTTCCCTCCCATCCTCTCTACGCCCCTTTTCCTCCCATCCTCTCTACGCCCCTTTCCCTCCCATCCTCTCTACGCCCCTTTCCCTCCCATCCTCTCTACGCTCCTTTTCCCTCCCATCCTCTCTACGCTTCTTTCCCTCCCATCCTCTCTACGCTTCTTTCCCTCCCATCCTCTCTACGCTTCTTTCCCTCCCATCCTATCTACGCTTCTTTCCCTCCCATCCTCTCTACGCTTCTTTCCCTCCCATCCTCTCTACGCTTCTTTCCCTCCCATCCTCTCTACGCTTCTTTCCCTCCCATCCTCTCTACGCTTCTTTCCCTCCCATCCTCTCTACGCTTCTTTCCCTCCCATCCTCTCTACGCTTCTTTCCTTCCCATCCTCCCTAGTCTCCTTCCCCTCCCCATCCCCATGCTCTCTATGCTCCATCGCCCTCAAAGGCTCCATCTTCCCCATCCACTCTAGGCTACATTTCCCTCATACGCTCATTTCCATTTTAATATACTCACTAGGGGGAGATCCTCTGGGGGAATTTAGGATGGAAAAGGACCTGGGGGTCCTAGTAGATGACAGACTCAGCAACGGCATGCAATGCCAAGCTGCTGCTAACAAAGCAAACAGAATATTGGCATGCATTAAAAAGGGGATTAACTCCAGAGATAAAACGATAATTCTCCCGCTCTACAAAACTCTGATGCAGCCGCACCTAGAGTATGCTGTCCAGTTCTGGGCACCAGTCCTCAGGAAGGATGTATGGAAACTGGAGAGTCCAGAGAAGGGCAACAAAACTAATAAAGGGACTGGAGGATCTTAATTATGAGGAAAGGTTCAGAGCACTGAACTTGTTCTCTCTGGAGAGGAGATGCTTGAGAGGGGATATGATTTCAATGTACAAATACCATACTGGTGACCCCACAATAGGGATAAAACATTTCTGCAAAAGGGAATTTAATAAGACACGTGGCCACTCACTAAAATTTTAAGAAAAGCGGTTTACCCTTAAACTGCGTAGAGGGTTCTTTACTGTAAGAGCGGTTAGGATGTGGAAGTCTCTTCCACAGGCGGTGGTTTCAGCAGGGAGCATCGATAATTTCGAAAAACTATTAGATAAGCACCTGAACGACCACAACATACAGGGATATACAATGTAATATTGATGGACCTGTGTCTTTTTTAAACCTCGCCTACTATGTAACTATGCAATCTCCCCCATCCACTCTAGGCTCCATTTCCCCCATCATGTCTAGGCTCCTTCCCCTCCTCATCCGATCTAGGCTAAATTGCCCCCAACTTCTCTATGCTCCTTCCCTTGCCCAATCTCTCTAGGCATCTTCCCCTCCCCATCCTTTCTAGGCTTCCCCCCGCCTCTCTAAGATATTTCCTCTCCCCATTCCTACTAGGTTCCTTTCCCTCCCCATCCTACTGTATCTACTCTGTTTTCCCTCTCCATCCTTTCTCATCCTCTCTAGGTTCTATTCCCTTCCTTCCTCTCTAGGATACTTCCTTTCCCCATTCTCTCAAGGCTCCTTCTCCTTCTGATCCTCCCTAGGCTCCTCCCCCTCCTTTCCTCTCTATGCTCCTTCCCTTCCCCATCCTCTGTAGGCTGCTTTTCTTTATTTTCAAACTTCTCCTTTAAAATATGGCTTATTTATAGGTCTCTGGAAGAACCACTCCCATTTTAAATGAATGTCTCTAATTAAAGTACATTCTCTGCCTTCAATAGTTTGCTGGATGCACAGGAGAAAATGTGTCCCTGGAATTTGTTTCTGAAATGTCGGTAACTATGTTCATGTAGTATGTATGTTGTTGCTGACTGTCTCCTGTACTATGTCTGCAGTCTCTGACCATCTCCTGTGCCATGTATGCAGTCTCTGACCATCTACTGTAGTATGTCTGCAGTCTCTGACCATCTACTGCACCATGTCTCCAGTCTCTGACCGTCTACTGTAGTATGTCTGCAGTCTCTGACCATCTACTGCACCATGTCTGCAGTCTCTGACCGTCTACTGCACCATGTCTGCAGTCTCTGACCATCTACTGCACCATGTCTGCAGTCTCTGACCATCTACTGCACCATGTCTGCAGTCTCTGACCATCTCCGGTACTATGTCTACAGTCTCTGACCGTCACCAGTACTATGTCTGAAGTCTCTGACCGTCTCCGGTACCATGTCTGCAGTCTCTGACCATCTCCTGTACCTTGTCTGCAGTCTCTGACCTTCTCCTGTGTCATGTCTGCAGTCTCTGATCATCTTTTGTATTATGTCTGTAGTCTCTGACAATATCCTGCATCATGTCTGCAGTCTCTGACCAAAAGCTTCTAATCCACTCCCTGGTCATCTCTCGCCTTGACTACTGCAACTCCCTCGTCATTGGCTTACCTCAAAATAGGCCATACCCCTTCAGTTGATCATAAATGCTTCTACCAGGCTCATCCATCTTACAAACTGCTCAGCATCTGCTATACCCCTCTCTGCCAATCCCCCCATTGGTTGCCACTCAACAGACTAATTCAATTCAAGATACTAACAATAACTTACAAAGCCATCCACAACCTGGCCCCCAGCAGTTATTACCTCTTGTATCTCCTGACCCTCCCTCTTAGATTGTAAGCTCCAACAAGCAGGTTAAGCCCTCTGATTCCTACTGTTTTAAAGTGTATTGTATTTGTACTGTCTACCCTGAAACTGTAAAGAGCTGCGTAAACTGTTGGTGCTATATAAATCTTGTATAAATCTTGTATAATAATAATACTGTAGCATGTATGCAGGCTCTGACCGTCTCCTGTACCATGTCTGCAGTCTCTGACCGTCTCCTGTACTATATCTGCAGTCTCTGACCATCTGCTGTAGTTTGTCTGCAGTCTCTGACCATCTCCAGTTGTATGTCTGCAGTCTCTAACCATCTCCTGTAGTTTGTCCATCTCTTGTAGTAGGTCTGCAGTCTCTAACCATCTCCTTTAGTATGTCTGCAGTCTCTGTCCATCTCTTGTAGTATGTCTGCAGTCTCTAACCATCTCCTTTAGTTTGTCTGCAGTCTCTCTCCATCTCCTGTACTATGTCTGCAGTCTCTAACCATCTCCTGTAGTATGTCTGCAGTCTCTAACCATCTCCTGTAGTATGTCTGCAGTCTCTGACCATCTCCTGTAGTATGTCTGCAGTCTCTATCCATCTCCTGTTGTTTGTCTGCAGTCTCTGTCCATCTCTTGTAGTATGTCTGCAGTCTCTATCCATCTCCTGTTGTTTGTCTGCAGTCTCTGTCCATCTCTTGTAGTATGTCTGTAGTCTCTATCCATCTCCTGTTGTTTGTCTGCAGTCTCTGTCCATCTCTTGTAGTATGTCTGCAGTCTCTATCCATCTCCTGTTGTTTGTCTGCAGTCTCTGTCCATCTCTTGTAGTATGTCTGCAGTCTCTGTCCATCTCTTGTAGTATGTCTGCAGTCTCTAACCATCTCCTGTAGTACATGTAGCAGTAAATAATAATAAGCACAACCTTTTGGTGTGCCGGGTTGACAGTTGAGGTCCCTGGTTTCTTCTCAGTTGACCTTCACTCGGATGGCATCTCACACTGAGCTCTATGTGCACACAATACATGGAGTGTTTGAGAGTCAGAACAAGTCCTTTTTGGCTTAATTTGGACCTGTCACCTGTTCTGCAGGCCCTTTCTTCCCTCTAAAAAGAGATCCATGGTGGATCACTTTTTAGAGGCAGTTTGCCAGTATTCCGGAGGTGATACTGCTGGCTTCAGAATGTCAGTTTTTCTCCATCTGAAACGAATGGGAAAAAAAATGAATATTCATTTTACATCGAGGTTCTGTGTCACAATGACCAGCCCAGCATTTGGTTGTGGCTGTGACTCAGTCCCATTGAATTCAATCGGCAGAAATGACAGGTGAAAGTTGGCATGTGGAGGTGAAAGTGCTGCACTGTGAAGCTAAGCCTGGACGTCACGGCAATGTGTATTTACCGCAGCAGGCATCATCTTCAGTTGTATCATCCTCTTTTTAAGCCACTCCCACTGTTGGGCGCTATCTGGTCATGGCCATTGCTCTCCATGGCAGGCCGAGCAGAACTTGGTTTTTTATCTGTATCCCGGGGGGGATTCGATCACTACACATTGACTTTTTAGGTGAAAAACAGGCAGATGACTTGTTCTGGGTGTTGTCAGTGATCACATATTGTGTTTATGCGGATTGTCTAAGATCCTAATAGGTAAGGGGTGCAACGGATCAAAAAACTCACGGATCGGATCATTCCTCGGATCAGAGTCACAGATTGTATCATTTTTCGGATCAGCAAATAATAATTGAATTTGCAAAAATCGGTGAAAATTCCACCACCATATAGTCCCCACTGTAATATCCACGTCATCTCCCCCACTGTAATATTGGCAGGGTACGGCTGGGTATCAACTAGGTATGGCAGAGTATTGGCTGGGTGTTGGCAGGGTATGAAGGGATGGCTGTGACTGCAATTGTCACAGATCAGCTCTGTGGGCACTACAGATCCAGCCCACAGCGCTGCTGCCTTCCGATCTCTCCCCTCCACTGTACAGATCTGTACACAGAGGGGAGAGAGGAACCGGCGTCATCATGACGCCGGTTTCTTTACAAGTGATCGCTCCGTCATTTGACGGAGCAATCCCATTGTAAACAGCCGACGGGTGCACCAAGATGGCCGCCCCTCCGGAGCTAGGCCGAAGCCACGGCCTTTCCTAAGGCCGAGGCCGCGGAGCACTCCGCGGATCGCGGCGTGTGCCGATCCAAACAGGGTGACCCGTTCGGATCACGGATCGGTGACGATCCGTTGCACCCCTATTAATAAGAGTTCTGTCATTTTTCAGGATTTCATCAAAAATGTCCTGAGGGTTGGGTACCCTGCAAGGGGATAGAAATCACTTTAAAAATAAGATTGATTTAATTTGTGATGTATATAGTGGTTTACCCCTTTTTTACCTACAGGTAAGCCTATAGTAAGGATTACCTGTAGGCAAAATAAACCTACACGGTTTAGGAGATATTCACCCTGCATGCGCAGTGAAGGTCTGGCGTATCGTGTCGCATGAGCGGGAGTGACGTCAGTGCGGCTCCGGCCACTCACATCGCCGGAGCCGTGAAAACCCGGAAGAAGCACCAAGGGGAAAATGTCAGCTCCCTTGGCGTTAACCCATGATGCGATGGCTGATGAGAGCAGACGTGTGAGGAGTGAGCTCCCTCACACTCCCTCACCCGCCCGGACCTCGCAACACAGCGCCAGAAACTCCCTGCTTGATGAGCTGAGGATGCCGATTTGAAAGGAACGCACAGCCGGAGGGGAGCGAGGGCGGCACAGATCGAGCAAGACACGCTCGAAGCTACACATGACTTAGCTCCCGGCTCTCTCAGGAATCCTCATACACACTCATTATCTCTCAGCAGGAAGAGGCATGCTGAGACTGGGACTTGGCAGCCCGGAGCCCGGAGTTCAGAGGCAGCAACACAGCATGAGGATCATTGAAGGAGTGAACGGTGGGAAGACTGAGTAAGGGGGGCTGATACACGCCACCCCCGCTGCCCCTCTACATCTAGTTATATGATCAGCATACCGGAGCAGTGAGCAGTGAAAGTGCTCAAAACAATCAGAGCCCCTGGAGCTTTATGCATGGACACTCGGACATTGCTACCTGATCCCAGGACTCTATAAGGTAATATCCACTCATATTACACAGCCCACAGCTGAAAAACCCACTGAAGGCTAAGGCATATGTAAGCCCACAGGTATTTAAAAATACTCAAAATAAAGGACGTATGATGCATGTACTGACTAATCCTACAAACCTTGCTTTAACACCAGTATACATTCTGATGTAAAATAAACCATATTATATAGACAGTGGATTGCTGGCTTACCCCCAATAAGGCTATACTGGAAAAGAGGGGAAGGTGCACCCTAATTTTGGGCATGCTGAGCCTTGGTAACTGAATATGGAGCTTTGAATGCATTGGAGATAAGTGAACTGTTATTAAGGAGGTACCAACTTGAATTTTAATCTGCAGAATAATAAAGATAAAGACACAGGATTACCATTGGATAACTGCTTAAGCATAACCCCCCCCCCACCCCCCCCCCCCCCCCCCCCTCCGCACAACCCACCCTTCTTTTTTTTTTTTTTGGGGAGAGGGGCCACAATCATAAAAAAGCTGAGGTAAAGGAAGAGCAGCCTCAGAATAGTGCGCACAGGCCCGTTGGAATGGCCACCCGAAAGCGTGCGGCACAGCAGCCGAGCGGAGGGGGAAGGATTACGGATGGGGGGCTTAGGGCTTATATGACTCCCCAGACCCCACAGTCCCCTCAGAACCCTCAGGGTGGGAGCACGGCAGCGGGACTTAAAAAACAATTAAACAGCCCCCCTGAGGCTGCAAGAAGACAAGGGACGCAGGAGAACGGTGGCAGAGGCTCCCCAGGACTAACATCATACAAAATACAACCCCACAGTAAACTATCTGGAGGTAGAGGTAGACATCTGTTGGAGGTGAGCCTAGCAGAATCAGGGGCGACATATCAGAGAGAACGGGAGGCAGTGATGGAGCAAGAAGGGAACCCACACACAATATGTACCCCTAAAAACACGAAAGATCATGAAGGGAGGAAGGATATATGCTTAAGCATGGACAGAGGCAAGAGGGAATTTCCCGAGCTGGGACACACTCCCTCGGAGGCAGGAGAAGTAACATTGGAACAACCAGGGGAAGAAGGGCAAGGGATGCACAGGAACACCCCAAACTATCTCACCCATCCCCCCAATCCCCAAGATCTTCAAGATGCCGTCCCGGACAGGGAAGACACAGATCTACCACAAAGTTTAACAGATAATTTAATTGGAGAACAAAGAGAGGAAGACTTAAGAGGAAAGGGGGAGTCAGAAGAGAGGGATATAGGGGGGGAAAACCCCCGGGCGATGGAACCTCTGAAAGAAAAATTACAAGAGCCAATGATAAAACAGACAGACGGGAAGAAAGGGAGAACGGGCAAAGACCGGGATTCGGAATTCACCGAACTAAGAAATCTGATAAAAGCTCTACCAACAAAAGAAGACATACAAGGCCTAATAGCTTCAGTGGATAGGGCATGCAAGCAGTCAGCAGAAGAATTAAAAGAAGAGATAGGGGCGGTGGGCTACCGAGTGGAAAACTTGGAAGCGGAACAGGATGAGATAAAACTTACAGTAGGAGAAGTACAAGGGCTTATTAAGAAACAAGAAGACACAATGAACTCTTATAGAGACCAGTTAGATGACTTAGAGAACAGAGACCGCCGCCAGAACATCAGGATAAAAGACCTACCTGAGGCCCATAGTAATAAGGACTTACCCGAAATAGTACAGAGGATCTTTCAACAAATAGTGGGGCTCAACGGGAAGGAGTATATCGAGATAGACAGAGTACACCGCATAACTTACCGGGCTACCCAGACAAGACAGAATAAAGAAAGGCCAAGGGATATAATCTGTAAAATACATAACTACACTGAAAAAGAGAAGATCATGAAAGCAGCGCGAGAATTAGCAGTAATTAATTTTGAAGGGGCGGAGATTTCACTATATCCCGATATCACACGAAGGACATTAATGCAGCGTAGGATGGTACGCCCCCTGTTGGACGCAATGAGAAAAAAGGAAATAAGATATCAATGGGGATACCCTTTCTCACTAATAGCAACAAAAGACGGTAAAACTGCGGTGTTACGTACCAAAGACGACTTAACAAAGTTTTGTGAAACATTGGAATTACCTCAAACAGATTTTGAGGACTGGAGAGTAGACACTAAGATGAACACAAAACAACCCCCCACGCAATGGTCTACTGTGACAAAGAAATAAGGAGGGGATGGGGTAATAGGAGCTATTCGGGCCCCCCCCCCCCCCCCCTCCTCTCAACCCCTGACCCCCTTGTTTTTTTTTTTTTTTTTTTTTGTTTTTTTTTTTTTAATCTCTTCGCAAGGACTATACAAGAAATTAATGATGGTTTTTGCTGTTAGGGGTCTATACAAGGCAATAATAATCTCTTCTCACTGCTGGTATCCCCGTTTAAGGGGTAAGGTAATAAAGGCGTTAGAGGGGGGTAGGGATGGGGTGAGGGGAGGGAAGGCGAATGGGAATAATAAAGGGAGAAAAGGCGTATTATAAGAAGACGAATAAAAGCAAAAGGTCCGGGTGGGGAGGGGGGCTCTAGGATAAGGGTGGGTTAAACTTTAGTATTTTCAATACAATTAGGACGGTCCGGTGGCCGGACTTGTAATCCGCAGTATGCGGATAAAAGGGAGGGGGAGGGAAGGGCAAGGGTTGCCCGAGCAGGGGACCCCCTCTATTAGTGGGCCCGGGATAGGGAAAATGGGCCGAAAGGGAATAGGAAGACAGGCTGTGGAACAGAAACTCTCAGAAAGAAAAGAAAAAAACCCCAAAGGAAAAAAGATAAATAGGAAAACGTATTTCAAAGAAAAACCAGAGGATGGATAAGATGGTGAAAATAATGACATATAATGTGAGAGGGCTGAACTCTTCCAAAAAAAGGGACCGCCTGTGGCACGAGGTGAGTCACCAAGAGGTGGATATAATCTTCCTTCAGGAGACACACTTCGGGCCAGGACCGATCCCCAAACTACCGGTATTCATATATAATCAATGGTTCCATGCTGTATCTCCAATAGCGAGAGCCAGAGGGGTATCCATAGCCCTCGGGAAAACCTGCCCCATGAGGATAACCGAGGTGCAGGCGGACCCGGAAGGAAGGTTTATATTTATAAAAGGGACTCTTCTGGGATCAATTTACACGTTGGCATCTATATATGCACCAAACGTGGGCACGGCAGAATTTTTATTAAAAACCTGGAAAAAGTTAGATGGGTTTAAGGAGGGTTGTGTGATTCTGGGAGGGGACTATAATATAATTATGGACCCCGACCTCGACACCACATCCCAGAGAACGGGACTACCATTCAAGATATGGAAGCGGATGAAAGAATATCTGAAACGAGTGCACTGGGTGGATACCTGGAGAATACTCAACGAGGGAAAAAGAGACTACAGTTATTTTTCTAAGACCCACGCAGTGTACTCAAGGCTGGATATCTTGATGGTAGACCAGTATTATTTGGACCACGTACAAGAAGTGAAAATAAAAGCTATAACAATCTCAGATCACGCTCCAGTAGTTATGAGGTTTCGTCCGATATCTGGAGGTCAAAAGGAAAGAATCTGGAGATTAAACGAGTCACTACTAGATGACAACCAGATATCGGAAGAAATAGAAAAAAAACTGGTGGGATATTTCGAAGAAAATAGACCGGGGGAAACATCAGAACAAGTAAGATGGGACGCCCATAAAGCAGTGGTAAGAGGAGTTTTAATAGCCCAAGGAATCAGGAAAAAGAAAGAAAATAAAAAGGAGCTGGAGGAACTAACCAGAAAGATACATAAAATGGAACAGAAACATAAAAGTAGTATGAACCTGGAAGAGGCCAGACAGCTGGAAAAATACAGAGTAGAATATAATTTGTACCTGGATAGGAAAACGCAAAACAAATACAGATATGCGGCGCATAAATTTTATGAAAGCGGGAATAAGTGTGGCAAGTTACTGGCCAACCAACTTAAAAAGCAACAAGAAATTTCCCATGTACACGGTATCCAATCCAGGGACAAATTAATAATAGACACCAAATCAATAGCAAAAGAATTTGAAAATTACTACAAAAAATTATATAACATAAAAATGGAAGGAGGAGATGGGGATAAGAAGGTACAAGCTGAAAAAATTAGGGAGTATATCAGAGAGTCTTCCCTGCCGAACCTGGCACGAGAAGTGGTAGAGGGGATGGAAGTGCAGATAACCGAGGAAGAGGTAAAAAACACAATAGAAAGTCTCCCTAACGGTAAGAGCCCAGGCCCTGATGGGCTGACGAGTGCATACTATAAAAAATTTAAAAATATATTGGCAACACCGTTAAGCGAATACTTTAATCAGATAACAGTCAATCAGAAAATGTCCCCAGAATCCCTGACAGCCTTTTTGACAGTAATCCCAAAACAAGGAAAAGATCTGAAACATTGCTCTAACTACAGACCCATCTCCCTGTTGAATACAGACACGAAACTATTAGCAAAGATCTTAGCAAACAGACTACAAGAAAAAATAACTCGGGTGGTGCACTCCGATCAGACAGGCTTTATGGTAGGGAGAGAAGCAAAAGACAACACTATAAGAGCAATACACCTGCTACATTGGATGCAAAATGGACCCAAAAAGATCCCAAGAGTCATTCTGTCAATGGATGCCGAAAAGGCCTTTGACAGAGTGAACTGGGGCTTTATGTTAGAGGTATTAAGGGAAATGGGACTGGGAGAACGGATGATGGGATGGGTAACCGCACTATATACCGGACCAAGAGCACGGGTTAAAGTAAACGGAGCACTATCAGAAGGATTCGAAATAACAAATGGAACAAGACAAGGCTGCCCACTATCCCCCTTACTCTTCTCATTGGTACTAGAGCCTTTCCTGTGCAAAATAAGGGAGAATAGGAGGATAAAAGGAGTAGAAATGGGTATCAAGGAATACAAGGTCTCAGCATATGCTGATGATCTACTGTTCTTCCTGTCAGATCCACAAGAGTCAGTGAGAGAAGTGATGGAGGAGGTGAGGAGATTCGGAAATCTCTCAAATTTTAAGATTAACGTAGAGAAATCAATAATACTACCCATACACTTATCCAAAGACCTGAGATCAAAAATACAAACCAATTACCCATTTAAATGGGAAGAAAAATCACTGTTTTATCTAGGAGTACATATCTCAGCAGAAGTAAAAACAATGTTCGAACAAAACTATAGCCCTCTGCTAGTAAAGATAGAAGAAGACCTGAAAAAATGGAAAGGAAAGATAATAACTTTATTTGGTAGAATAAACACGATAAAAATGAATATAGTGCCCAGGCTTCTATACGTCCTATACACACTACCAATCCCAATACCCCAAATTTTTTTTAAAAAAATACGGAAAATATTCATTGCCTTCATATGGGAAAACGGGAGAGCAAGGCTAGCACATAAGACTCTATGTAGGAATAAGGGAGAAGGAGGGGTAGGCCTACCAGACATCTTAAAGTATTATAGAGCAATGACACTCGTGAGAATCTTGAACTGGTGTCACGATCAGGATAATAAAGCATGGGTGTTGCTGGAAAAGAATTTGGCAGGCAGAGATCTAGCAGGGGCACCATGGATACCAACTAAAGATAGGGGGCTATCGGTATGGACATCACCATTAACGAAGAACACGTTGTCGGTGTGGGACAGTATGAATAAAACAGGAAGATACGCCCCGAAAATATCACCCTTAGCCCCACTGGGTGGGTACCCATGGTTCCCTCCAGGCGAGGAAAAAGGAGCGTTAGGACCCTGGGAAATAGAAGGAAACACAATGAGTCTAAAATATGCCCCGGAAGGGGTAATCCTGTCACAGAGGGAATTAGAACTAAGGTTCGGAAGCACGAGCTGGACGGGCTGGAGGTATAATCAAATGAAACAGTTTTACAAGAAAATAGATAAACAAACTCGATCACAGGATTCCTTAACGGTGTTCGAGAAAATGTGCATAAGTATATTAAAGCCCAACCATTTGTTATCCCAGATGTATAAAATAGTACTCAGTGAGGAAAAAAATACAATACCACACTTTATAAGGGAATGGGAAAGAGAACTAGGGTATAAATTCACGACACTACAAATAAAAAAGGTAATTGAAGCCACCTACTCGTCAACAAGCTCAGCCACACAGGAAATGTCATATAAATTTTTAACCAGATGGCATAGAACCCCTGCCCGATTGGCACAAATATACCCAACCGCAGAGAGCTCCTGTTGGAGAGGATGCGGAGAGAAGGGAACTCACCTCCATATATGGTGGACCTGCCCTGAGATAAAGAAATATTGGTGTGAAATAGCCCCATGGATCAGGAAAATGGAAAAAGGAGGGAATGAGATGAAACCAGAAAACTACCTGTTCCATGGGGCTATGAACACCAAGGCAGTATATAAAGAAAATATGATACAGCATTTACTGAACGCAGCCAAGAAACTAATACCAAGAAATTGGAAACAGATCAAGGTCCCAACACTGGAGGACTGGAAAAGAGAGGTGGATAAAATGCAAGAGGCAGAAAGATGGGTATATAAAACAAGAAATGAACAAGAGAAATATGACGCAATCTGGGAGGGATGGGAAGAACAGGCCAAGGTAATAGAAATTGAAATACAAGCTAGGAAAAACGAAGGGGACTGAAGTAAAAAGACGGGGAGGAGACCACAGCCTGGGTAACCTATTCGGGGAAAGTATAAGCTTGTCTTTTTTGCGATGTGTTTTTAAAAATTAGTAATGTACAAGGTAAAGCTGAATACAAACTTGATGGATGCTTGTTGTGGGGGGAGAGGGGCGCTATCGGCGGCCATGGACCATTGGGTTGTGGAGCAGATTAAAACCTTTTAAAGGTTTTCCTCCTTTTTTTTTTTTTTTTTTTTTTTATCTCACAAATATAAGACAAATCACACATGATAAGGTAGACATAAGGAAGGGGTATAAGGAGAAAATAAAATAACACCTAGATGGAGTGGTGTGCAGGGGAAGGAGGGGTGGGAGGAGGGGAGAAGTAATGGGGGGAGGCTGAGAAGGGAAACTTGAGATAGGAACACGGACGGTGGAAATCGGGACATGCACTTTTTTATAAAAAACACTTAGGGAGGAATGAGTCCCCTCCCCCTAATTAAATAAACACACAGGGATACACGTAGGTGTGTGTATATATGTGCTTGTATGTGCAGGCGTATGTGTATGTATGTGCATGTATATATATATATATATGTGTATATGTGTATGTATATATATGCGTGTGTGTGTATGTATGTATGTGTATATGTGTGTGTATATGTATGTATATGTGTATGTGTATGTATATGTATGTGTGTATGTGTATGTGTATGTGTATGTATATGTGTGTATATGTATGTATGTGTATATGTATGTATGTATATATATATATATATATATATATATATGTACTCATCAAGATATTTATCTTATTTTTATTTCTTATTTTATTTATTTTATTTTTTTTTTTTATTTTCACAACAAATTCAAGAAATACACATTTGAGTAAGAAAGCACAAGGATGGAGCCCTTACACAGAGGGTGGGAGGAGGGGAAGGTTGAGGGGGATGATGGGAGACTTAGAATCGGTAGGGGAAGACTGCAGGACACACACACTTTCATAAGGAATAATTTTAGACACCTTTATTCGGCAGAGGGGATGACACTAAGGACACGTAGGAAAAAACCAACTCCCAACACTTAGGGGAGAGGTATTACAACACCTGAATTAAAGAACTTGAACTTTTTCAGTCTTTTTTTTTTTTTTTTTTTTTTTTCTCCTCTCTCTCTGCCAGCACATCCCTCCGGGGACGGGGGCCGCCGGAAGGGCCAATCTCCAGACCACGGGGGTAATAAATGATGGGACAGACTAATGAAATGTAATCAGCAAAATGTAAATGGTATAAATAAAATTATTAATAAAGACTTAATTATAAAAAAAAAAGAAGCATCTACAGAGAGCGGGGAGATACTAGAGCCGGCTGGATGCTTCAATTTTATAACGCAACAAAAGTAAGACATGTGGAAGATGGTAAAGCTCTTAAAGAGGGTATTTAATGCCCCTTTAAAACTCTCCCACTGTTAGTGAAATTTGACCACATCCACTATTTGATGGGGGTTGGAAAGTGTGTGGGGGGGGGGGGGGGGGGGTTTTAGGGGGTCGTAGTTGAGTTCCTGCACCTATTTTCTGAGAAAAAAAAAAGCCCTGCACATAGGTGTGCTGTGCAACCCTTGCATGTGATTCGCACCGCACTGCAGTGCAAATCACATGCATTGTCTGTACGATGCGATTTCATCCATACAGATAGTGCGGTTCAATTTGAATTGCATTCAGACCAAAGTCATGTAGGACCGCACCAGAATCGGATCGCATTGGGTGTTCCGATTCATGTCCGAACTGACAGTTCGCACTGCAATATATATATATATATATATATATATATATATTTATATATATATATATATATATATATGTGGTTGTAAACCTCATGTTCAACGTTTCTTCCTTAAAAATCAAAAGCACATTTGTTGTACTTGCATTTTCTCATCCCTGTGCCTGGCACAGCCCTCTGAAAAACTCTGGTCTGTGGGCATGTCTACGGGCCGGTGTTCTGACGAGAAAGGTCCCCCCATCGGATAGTGTCCACCCTACACTGCGCAGGCGCATTGCTTGCGCAGTACGGAGGACAAACGAGACGCCGAAAGTCTCCGAAGATGAACAGCTGATCATCAGCTCTACAGGGCGCCTGCGCACTTAACCGCTTCCCGACCGCCTAACGCAGATATACTGCGGCAAAATGGCACGGGCAGGCAAAATCACGTACCTGTACGTGATCCTTTAAATGCCGTCCGTGCCATCGGGAGCGCGCCGGAGCGGCGCGCGCCGCCCGGTCGGGAGCTCCGTGAGGCCGGCCGCGGGTCCCGCGGACACGATCGCCGCTGGGGTCCCGCGTTCGGGTCACGGAGCTGAAAAACGGGGAGATGCGGAAATAAACAGCATCTCCCCGCTTCCTACTCTGCCTGTCATTGATTGGCTGTTCCCGGTGATTGGAGCAGAGATCAGCATTCACTAGCTGACAGCCAAGCCCCCCCACTGTAAAAAAAAAACACACCAGGCATACTTAACCCCTCCCCCCCCCTGGTTAACCCCTTCACTACCACTGTCATTTATACAGGAATCAATGCATTTAAATAGCATTGATTGCTGTATAAATGACAATGGTCCCAAAAATGTGTCAAAAATGTCCGATGTGTCCGCCATAATGTCGCAGTCACAATAAAAATCGCTGATCGCCGCCATTACTATTAAAAAAAAAAAAAATATAATAAAAATGCTATAAAACCATTCCCTTATCTTATAAACGCTATAACTTCTGCGCAAACCAATCAATAATCGCTTATTGCGATTTTTTTTTTACCAAAAATATGTAGAAGAATACGTATCGGCCTAAACTGAGGAAAAAAAATGTTTTTTTTATATATTTTTGGGGGATATTTATTATAGCAAAAAAAAAAATATTGCGTTTTTTTTTTTTTTCAAAACTGACGCTCTTTTTTGTTTATAGCGCAAAAAATAAAAACCGCAGGGGCGATCAAATACCACCAAAAGAAAGCTCTATTTGTGGGAAAAAAAGGATGCCAATTTCGTTTTGGAGCCATGTCGCACGACTGCGCAATTGTCAGTTAAAGCGACGCAGTGATTGGAAATCAAAAAAGGAAGAACTCCGGACAGCCGCACACCGAGAAAATAAAATCCAAAAAGTTTATTTAAAAGCAAAAAACACTGCAAACCATACACGGCAAAAAAAGGGGGGTACAGAGCTGACGCGTTTCGCACCACAACTAGTGCTTACTCATAGCTTACTCATAGTTAAAGTGACGCAGTGCCGCATCGCAAAAGGGGCCTGGTCCTTTGGCTGCCAATTGGTCCGGGGCTGAAGTGGTTAATAATAGTACATTCTGTCACACGCTCCCGATGTTGTAAGACACCACATTGTAACAGGGCCCCTAGCGGGCTCGCATCTAACTCTATGTCCACTTGGATGGTGGGGCTTGAACCTGGACTCAGGGCAGAATGTAGTATTAAGTGCACAGGCCCCGTGTAGAGCTGACGATTAGCTGTTTATATTCAGAGACTTTCGGCGTCTCCTTTGTCCTCCGCAGTATAGGGCGGACACTATCCGATTGGGGGACATTTCTCGACAGGACACCGGAGCTCCAGAGTCCTGACATCACAGGACTCCCCTCCCATCGGTAAACTCCGTCCCCTTCCCCCGGCAATCACAATAGCTCAGCCTGAATGCGGAGCTGAAGACTGTAAATTCAGTTATCCTCAAACACTGGGCAGCATACCAGGCACAGGGGGAGGCCGACTTTCATAGGCAGGAAGGAGTATCCATACAAAGCAGACATTGCCCACCCTTATCTGTGCTAATGGAGGAGGAGGAGGAGGAGGGGGAGATGTGCTTTCACTGTCATCATTATCAAACAGTCTCACACAGATGCCATGGAGAGAGACAAGCAGGAGGATCACAATTAACCCCTCAATGGCTGGCCACTTTTAGGCCTCATGTACAGGGGGCAGTTGAAAACCTCTTCTGAACGCTGGAAACTGACAGCTGATAACCGACAGTGAAAAACGTCTGTTTTACATATTTTACATACCGAGTTTAGCAGCAGTTATCAGCATTTGAGGGTGGAAGCGTTTTTTTTTTTTTTTTAAAGATACCCTCAAGAGGCTCCAAATGTCCACAATGCAGGAAAAACGTAAATTATTAAATATTTCACCCATTCTGCGAGAAGAGAGAGCAGTGTGCTTTAACTTTGGATTCTTTCTCTCTTGTCTCCCTCTCTCTTGCTCTGTCTCTCTCGCTCTCTTGCCCTCTCTCTCTCTTGCCCTGTCTCTTTCTTACTCTTTCTTGCCCTGTCTCTCCTTCTTTCTCTCTCTTGCCCTGTCTCTCTCTCCCTCTTGCTCTGTCTCTCCTTCTCTCTTGCTCTGTCTCCCTCTCTCTCTTGCTGTATCTTTTTCTCTTGCTCTGTATCTCTTGCCCTGTTTCTCTCTCTCTCTCACCCTGTCTCGCTCTCTCTTGCCCTGTCACTCTCTCTTGCGCTCTCTTTCCCTTTTGCTGTCTCTCTCTCCCTCTTGCTCTGTCTCTCCTCTCTTGCTCTGTCTCCCTCTCCTGTCTCTCTCTCTTGCTGTATCTTTTTCTCTTGCTCTGTCTCTCTTGCCCTGTTTCTCTCCCTCACCCTGTCTCGCTCTCTCTTGCCCTGTCACTCTCTCTCGCCCTGTCTCTCCTTCTCTCTTTCTCTGTTCCTCTCTCTCTTGCTCTGTCTCGCCCCGTCTCTCTTGCCTTGTCTCTCTCTCTTGCTCTGTCCCTCTCTCTTTTGCCCTGCCTCTTGCTCTCTCTCCCTCTTGCTGTCTCTCTTTCTCTCTTGCTCTGTCTCTCCTCTTTAGCCCTGTCTCTCTCTCTTGCTCTGTCTCTCCTCTTTAGCCCTGTCTCTCCTCTTTAGCCCTGTCTCTCTCTCTCTTGCTCTGTCTCTCCTCTTTAGCCCTGTCTCTCTCTCTTGCTGTCTTTTTCTCTTGCTCTGTCTCTTTGCTGTCTTTTTCTCTTGCTCTGTCTCTCTTGGTGTCTTTTTCTCTTGCTCTGTCTCGCTTTCCCTCTTGCTGTCTCTCTCTCTTGCCCTGTCTCTCTCCTTCTTGCCTTGTCTCTCTCTTTCTCTGTCTCTCTCTCGCCGTCTCTCCCCTCTTGCCCTGTCTCTCTCTCTCACCCTGTCTCTCTCTCTTGCTCTGTCTCTCATTCTCTCTTGCCCGGTCTCTCTCTTGCCCTGTCCCTCTCTCTATTGCTCTGTCTCTCATTCTCTCCCTCTCTTGCCCTGTCTCTTCTTATCTCTTGCCCTGTCTCTTCTTATCTCTTGCCCTGTCTCGCTCTGTCCTTCTCTCTCTTGCTCTGTCCCTCTCCCTCTTGCCTTGTCTCTCTCTCCCTCTTTCCTTGTCTCTCTCTCCCTCTTTCCTTGTCTCTCTCTCCCTCTTGCCCTGTCTCTCTCTTCCTCTTGCTCTGTCTCTCATTCTCTCTTGCCCTGTCTTTCCTTCTCTCTTGCCCTGTCCCTCTCTCTCTTGCTCTGTCTCTCATTCTCTCTCTCTCGCCATGTCTCTCTCTTGTTCGGTCTCTCTCTCTTGCTCAGTCCCTCTCTCTCTTACACAGTCTCTCACTCTCTTGCCCCGCCTCTCCCTCTCTCTGTCTGTCTGTCAATTCTGTCTGCTTGTCTCTCTCTCTCCCTCTCTTTCTGTGTGTGTGTTTGTGTCTCTCTCTCTCACTCTCTGTCTGTTCAAATAAGCTTTATTGGTAGGACCAAATACATTTTAGCAATGCCAAAGCCTTTGATTCTGTATGGGAAGGGGGGTAATGGGTAATATAAAGGGAAATTAGGGGTAAGTAAGTGTAAAGGATTTTTAAGTCTTTCACGTCCCTCTCAGTCTATGACACGCTGTCACATATTGGGCAGCAATTTTCACCATTGGCTCCTCTTTCTTCCAGTAGAATTTGGAGTTTCCTCTTCTCTTCTATAGAAGTGAAGTCCGAGATGAGAGTGGAGAGTCTCTGGAAGTGAGTGTCCCTCACTGATGAGTACTTGGGGCAATGTAGCAGGAAGTGGTCCTCATCCTCCAGGACCCCCTGGTCACATTGCTGGCACAGTCTACTCTCCCTGGGCTTGTAGGTCTGTCTGTGCCATCCTAATTCGATGTGGTTGCTCAGTCTGTACAGGCTCAGGGTCCGTCTGTCTTTGGGGTCTTGTAGCACCTCCAGGTACGGGGCCAGTTTGTAGTCTCTCTGCAGTGACTGGTAAACAGTTAGTTTCTTGGAATTTATTTCATTATTCCAAAATATTTTTCTTTGGAACCATTCATTAGGTTTTTTTTATTTGAGATTTTGTCAGGCCAAATTGTTGGGGGTTGGGATAGACAAGGCACTGATGAGTTGTTGCAGCCCACACAGCTTGGAGTGGTCCTTGTCAGGTCAGTAGGGCCTTAGGCCCCTTTCACACTGGGGCGTTTTTCAGGCGGTACAGCGCTAAAAATAGCGCCTGTATACCGCCTGAAAAAATCCGGCCCCATTCACTCTTTCACACTGGAGCGGTGCGCTAGCACGACGGTAAAAAAAAGTCCTGCTAGCAGCATCTTTGGAGCGGTATAGGAGCGGTGTATTCACCGCTCCTATACCGCTCCTTCCCATTGATTTAAAAGGGACACCGCGGTAATACCGCCGCAAAGTGCCGCTACGGCGGCTCTTTGCGAGGGTCTTTAAACCTTTTTCGGCCGCTCGCGGGGGGGTAAAACCGCACCGCGAGCGGACGAATACCGTGGCTAAAACAACGGTAAAGCAGCGCTAAATATAGCGCTGCTTTACCGTCACCGCGGCTCCCGCCCCAGTGTGAAAGGGGCCTTATGGGGGGGTGGTATGAGTTGGGACTGCTTTTTTATAGGTGGTCCCAGTATGATAGTGCCCTTTTCTGTACTGCGAGAAGTAAGGGAAATCTGCCCTGCTTGGACTCGACAAGCACTGTTGGAGGTGCTCCGATGGACTTGGAGGAGGTGTTTGCAGAATTCCAAGTAAAAATATTTCTGGTGGGCTGGAGTCCCATTTGGATTGGTCTGGGAAGGTGACAGGACCCCAAACTTCACTGCCATAAAGAAGGATTGGGGTGATAACGCTATCAAAGATTCTAATGAAAAGTGTTTTGGCCTAACTTTCTGTTTAGATCAAAAGCGTTTAAAAGATAATAGGTACCATCATCCGTTTGATATAGAGAAATGTTTTTTGGGGGGAACCTGGTCTCCAGCCAGGACCCTCCAGAGGGGGGGGGAGCTGTCGGACTATCGCGGTACAGTATATAGTGTTAATATGATTCATAAACCAATATATATATAAAATGTAACATTTTATTATTGTTATTTATACAAAATAAATTTGACAATCTTAAAAACAAATGTGTACAGAAAGTATTTCAACTAGTTTCGCTATAAAAGCTTCATCAGGAAATACAGTGTTTACATCTGAAAAAGAGGGGGGAAAAGGTTTTTTTTTTTAGAAAACATTGGTAATTGAGTAAAGTCTGAAATTGCTGCATCAAGACTGAATCTTGACGCAGCAATTTCAGACTTTACTCAATTACCAATGTTTTCTAAAAAAAAACTTTTCCCCCCTCTTTTTCAGATGTAAACACTGTATTTCCTGATGAAGCTTTTATAGCGAAACTAGTTGAAATACTTTCTGTACACATTTGTTTTTAAGATTGTCAAATTTATTTTGTATAAATAACAATAATAAAATGTTACATTTTATATATATTGGTTTATGAATCATATTAACACTATATACTGTACCGCGATAGTCCGACAGCTCCCCCCCCTCTGGAGGGTCCTGGCTGGAGACCAGGTTCCCCCCAAAAAACATCAAAGATTCTAAGCCAGACTCTTACTGGTGGATTTAGTTGGTACAGCTTTCTTCTGATGGCATGCCTTGTCTTTTAGTGCCTCTATGGCTGGCTTGAAACTTCCAGATTTGTTCATTTCTAGGCCGAGGTATGTGTAGCTGTTGGTTTCATCGAGCATGCTGTTGTTTAAAATGTAAAGGAAGGGCTCTTTATTTGTTTTGGAAGACCATTATTTTTGTTTTGCTTGAGTTGATTTGTAGTTCCCATGTGGCACTGCATTTCTCCAGCACTTCCAAGCTGTCTTGTAGGCCTTTGCCTGTTGGTGACAGAAGTAGGAGGTCATCCGCCTACAGCAGGAACTTCACCTTAGTGTCATGTAGAGTCAGTCCTGGTGTTGGGGAGGAGAGCTGCATCCAGTTCATTGATGTAGATGTTGACGAGTGTTGGACTTGGGCTGCAGCCCTGTGTGACTCCACGGGCCTGCCCAAAGGGTTCTGTTCCCATTCACCTTTATGCTGCAGCTGTTCTCTGTATAAGAACTCTTGATATCATCATATGTTTTCCCTCCTATTCCACTCTCCAATAGTTTGAGAAACAGGCCTGGGTGCCACATTGAGTTAAAGTCCACAAAGCAGGCGAATATCTTCCCACGTTTTGTATTGTGGACATGGTCCTTGATGAGACTGCGCAGGGTGTAGATGTGGTCTGTGGTGCAGTGGTTTGGCATGAACCCTGTCTGACTTTTGCAGAGGACATTATGTTGTGTCAGGAAGTTGAGGATCCGGTTGTTGAGGATAATGTTGGATAGTTTCCCTAGTGTGCTGCTGACACACATCCCTCTGTAGTTGGCTGGATCATTCTGGTGGTCTCCACTCTTATGGATGGGTGTTATGAGGCCTTGGTTCCATACTTTAGGGTAGTAACCAGCACTCAGGACCAGATTGAACAGTTTACATATTGCAGCATGTATCTCTTTAACCGCTTAAAGCGGGGCTCCCCTGCCCCTGACGTTTTTTTTTTCAATGGTCATTAATAAAGGAATTCATTTGTAATTGAGTAACTCACATGTCCTGTTTCTAGCACTTGTGCCTTTCGTTTTTTAATCTTCTAAAAAGACTTTATAAAAATTCTCGGTTCGTTCTCCATCTTGCCTGTGGGCATGTGAAACCTCCAGGCATTCTCTTCCTGGATTTCATTGACGCCCATTCATTGTAATCTCGCGCATGCGCAGTACAAACGGCATAGGAGCGCCGTCAGCGCCACGTTCGGTTTCAAGTCTCGCGCTACCTCGGGCCAGGCCGCCGCACTGACTCCTGGGAGCTACGACACAAGCTCCCAGGAGACAGTGTGGGCTAGGGGATATTACGAAATAGCCGTAATATCCCTGCCCATATCCGAGAGAAGGAGAACCAGAAGCGATGGATGGCAAGAAGAAATCAACAAAAGGCAAGTAAAAAAAAAAAAAAAAAAAAAATACCTACCGTTTCGGATCGAGGAAGGTGAGTATAATATTTAAGGTCTAGGTCTTATAATCGGGTGGAGGCTTGCTTTAAGGACCGCCTCCTGCACATATACGTCGGCAGAATGGCACGGCTGGGCACATCAACGTACAGGTACCTTGTCCTTTAAGAGCTCAGCCGTGGGTCGCGCGCGCACTGCCGTGGTGTCCCGCGATCGGGTCACAGAGCTGAGGAAAGGGGAGAGGTCTATGTAAACAAACCTCTCCCCGTGCTTCCTAGTGAGATAGTTCCCTGTCATAGGGAAAGACGATCAGTGATGTCACATGCCAAGCCACGCCCCCAGACACTTAGAAAACACACACAGGGCTCACTTAACCCATCCCCGCCCCCTAGTGGTTAACCCCTTCAGTGTCATTTACACAGGAATCAGTGCACTTGTATAGCACTGATTGCTGTATAAATGACAATGGTCCCAAAAATGTCCGATGTGTCCGCGTTAATGTCGCAGTCACAATAAAAATCGTTGATCGCCGCCATTACTAGTATAAAAAAAAATATTAATAAAAATGCTATAAAACTATCCCCTATTTTGGAAACGCTATAACTTTTGCGCAAACCAATCAATAATCGCTAATTGCAATTGTTTTTTTAGCAAACTGAGGAAAAAAAATGTTTTTTTATATATTTTTTTGGGGATATTTATTATAGCAAAAAGTAAACAATATTGAATTTCTTTCAAAAATTGTCGCTCTATTTTTGTTTATAGCGTAAAAAATAAAAACCGCAGAGGTGATCAAATACCACCAAAAGAAAGCTCTATTTGTGGGGAAAAAGGACGGCAATTTTATTTGGGTACAAGGTCGCACGACCGCGCATTTGTCAGTTAAAATAACACAGTGCCGTATCGTAAAAAAATGGCCATGGTCAGGAAGGGGGTTTAAAATCTTCCAGGGGGTGAAGTGGTTAACAGGTTCCCTTCCCTTCCCCTGGGCGAGCCCCCGTAACTGTACGTCAGCCCTTTAAGACGCTGTAGGAGGCGCGCGCGCCCGGAGCCGATGAGAGTGCCCGGCGGGCGCGATGACCGATGGGCACCTGTGTGTGTAAACACACAAATCCGCATCCTGTCAGGGGAGAGGAGACAGATTGTGTGTTCATACTAAGTATGAACACTGATCTCTCTCCTCCCCTAGTCAGTCCCACCCCCCCCCTACAGTTAAAGCGGAGCTCCACCCGCACCAAAAATATTAAAAGTCAGCAGCTACAAATACTGCAGCTGCTGACTTTTAATAAATGGACACTTACCTGTTCCAGGTTCCAGAGATGTCGGCAGAAGATGACGAGCGACCGCTCGTCTCTCGGCTGCCCCCGCCGCCATCCTCTGTCAGGGAATCAGGAAGTGAAGACGCAACGGCTTCACTGCCCGGTTCCCTACTGCGCATGCGCGAGTCGCGCTGCACATCTCTATTGGTCCCCGTTGTGTCCTGGGAACTGTGTTTCCCAAGACACCATGGGGCATCTTCGGATATGGGCGGGACAGCTCCGGCTATCTCGTCCCGGAAGTGGGTGCAGATACCTGTATTATACAGGTATCTGCACCCCCCTCCCCCCTGAAAGGTGCCAATTGAGGGGGGGGGAGGAATCCGATAAGCGGAAGTTCCACTTTAGGGTGGAACTCCGCTTTAAAAAACACAGTCAGGGGACACACTTAACCCCTTGATCTCCCCCCAGTGTTAACCCCTTCCCTGCCAGTGACATTTATACAGTAATCAGTGCATTTTTATAGCACTGATCGCTGTATAATTGTCACTGGTCCCAGAAATGTGTCAAACGTTCCGATTTGTCCACCTAAAATCGCCGCCATTACTAGTAAAAAAAGTAAATAAAAATGCCATAAATCTATCCCCTATTTTGAAGACGCTATAACTTTTGCGCAAACCAATCAATATACGCTTATTGCGATTTTTTTTTTTAAACCAAAAATATGTAGAAGAATACATATCGGCCCAAACTAAATTTGCTTTTCAATTTTTAATTTTTTTTTAAATTGGGATATTTTTATAGCAAAAAGTATTTTTTTTTTAAATTGTCGCTCTTCTTTTGGCTTATAGCTCAAAAAATAAAAACTGCAGAGGCGATTAAATACCACCAAAAAGAGAGCTCTGTTTGTGGGAGAAAAAAAAAAGGACGTCAATTTTGTTTGGGTACAACGTCGCACGGCCGCGCAATTGTCAGTTAAAGTGACGCAGTGCCGTATCGCAAAAAAATGGCCTGGTCCTTGAGCAGCCAAATCTTCCTGGGCTGAAGTGGTTAGTCTCCTCAGGCTGGAGCTCATTTCGGGAGTAATCTGTATAGATGGCTGCATGAAATACGCTCCTTCTCTCATGCATAAAAGTCTCCTAATTAGTCTGTCAGTCACGGGAGAGGAGGAGGTGTGTTTTTGTGTCTCGAGTTTTTTCACTTTAGGAAAGTGGAGAGGATTGTAGAAGACTGGCTGCTCCTTTCCTGACCAGACTGGGGGCAGATGGCTTCTCCTGCTGTGCTAGGTAGACTAGTTATTTAAAATTTTGTTGTTTCAGGTTTACAACCACTTTAACTACTTCCCACCCGGACACTGTGTATATATATATATATATATATGTCCGGGTGGGAGCCGTCTACTTCTGATCGGACGTTCCTAAACGTCCTTCAGAAGTAGGCGGATATTGCAGCGGCGCCATCCCGTTGCGCTCGTGTCACCCGGACACGGCGCATCTCGGATCGGCAGGAGGGCTCTGTGATTGGCCTTCCTGATCACATGACGGCCGTGTCCAATCACAGCCGTCATGTGATGTAAGCAAACAGCCGGTTGCTAGGCAATCGGCTCTCCTCTCCTCACACGGAAGTCGTCGCTGAGGAGAGGAGAGAGGATCTCTGCAGCCGGCTGGTGATCAGTGAGTATTAGCTGTTTTTTTTACAGCTTTTTACTCACTGATCACCAGTGTAGTGTAAACACACACGTCCCCAAAACACACGTCCCCAAAACACACGTCCCCAAATAATAAAAACACATGTCCCCCACATATGTCCCAGTAAAATAACATGTGCCAATGATTATCTGCACACACATGTCCGTGATCACCTGCACACATCTGTACATGATCATTTGCGTACATATGTCCGTGATCACGCGAACCAATTATTATACACTTAACGGAATTTTTTTTACTAAAAACACGTAGCAGAATACATTTTGGCTTAAATTTATGACAAAATTTGATTTTATTGGATTTCTTTTAAAAAAGAAAAGGAGAAAATAGTTTTTTTTTTTCAAAATTTTCGCTATTTTTCCGCTTATATCGCAAAAAATAAAAAACGGAGTCGTGAATAAATACCAAACTAAAGCTCTATTTGTGCGAACAAAATGATAAAGATTTCATTTGGGTACAGCATTGCATGACCGCGCAATTGTGATTGAAAGTGCGAGTGCGCTGAAAGCTGAAAATTGGTCTGGGAAGGAAAGGGGCGAAAGTGCACAGTAGTATTGTAGTGGTTAAGATAAAAAAAAAAAAACCTTCTGCCCTTACAACAACTTTAAGAACTGTCACCCTGTGGAGAAGGCATTCACCAGTCAGCCTTTCTTGTGGGCGGAGAGTTTTTTTTGTTTTTTTTTTTTCAGGTCCGGCGGGCATTGTGATTGACGATGGATCTAAATTGGGGGACATTATTTAAAATAAAATAAAAAAAAAAAAAAACAGAAGGAATCGTCAAAAACTGTCTCACCCTTATTTATTTTTGACACTTTGTTTGGTAAATGAGTAGGTGTAGAATGTACTAGACATCGTTTAGTTACGAATTCGTTTTCCGTTCAAATTCCTTATATTCGTTCATTCGTAATCGTACAAATGGTTTACTAAAAATTCTAACAAAAGAACAAATATGAAAAACAACGAAAATACGAAATAATTAAAATTAGAAACAACGAAACTACGAAAGAATGAAAATCCGAAAAACTAAAACAGAAAACAACGAAAATACCGAACAAAGATTCAAAAATAACGAAAATCAAAATGAACGAAAAATCGAAATTACGAATATTTGGAAAAAAGGAAATCAAAACAACGAAAATACGAAATAACGAAAATTCTGCTGATCGAGAATTCGAAAGAACGAATATTAGTTCTGATTCTGAAATATTCCATCCAGAGTCCAGATAGGGTGTGGTTGGGTCGGAGGCACTGTGTTTTGGTGGATTTTTGAGTTAAGTTCTGACTTGTGAGAGAGAGAAATTCTTTGTTTCTTAAACATATAAATAGCATATAAATAGCATACACATTACATAAAATTATGAATTATGCTCCGATTACGAATCTACGAAAACAATGTTACGAAAGTACGAATAAATCAATCTCACGAAAGTACGAATGTAATTAAATCTACGAAAATACGAATTTCGAATCAACGAAATATATATTAACGAAAATACGAATCATTTCAAATCAACGAAAATATAGCTCTTCCGAAAATACGAATGTGTCCGAATACGAAATATAACGAAAATACGAATTTCGAATAAACTAAAATTAGACTAACGGAAATACGAATCAACGAAAAAAGAACTTACGAAAATACGAACGAGTCCGAATACGAACACCGACTTACGAAATTACGAATCATTACGAATCAACGGAAACGAACAGAAACTAAACAAAACAAATTTTTCTATTGTGCACATGTCTAGAATGTACCCCATACTCATTCACATGGGGGGGCGGGATCTGGGGCCTCCTTGTTAACCACTTTAAGACCAGCCTCGTTTTTGATTTTAGGTGTTTACATGTTTAAAAACAGTTTTTTTTGCTAGAAAATTACTTAGAACCCCCAAACATTATATATTGCTTTTTTTTTTCTAACACCCTAGAGAATAAAATGGCGGTTGTTGCAATACTTTTTTTCACACCGTATTTGCGCAGCGGTCTTACATGCGCACTTTTTTTGGAAAAAAAATCACTTTTTTGAATAAAAATGGCGGCACCTCTCCCGCTGCCGATAACGGTGATCTTGCGGCTAATCCGCCGCGGAGACCACCATTATCGTAAATACGACCGGCACCTGAAGAGATGGATATCTCGGTTGTGGCAGCAGCTGCTGCCGTTACAGAGATATCTCTCTTCAAAAAAGGGACGTACATCGTCGTGCGCTGGTCGTAAAGTGGTTAAAAGGGGGCTTCCGGATTCTGATAAGCCCAATGCCCACAGCCCCCCCCTCAACCACCTTCCAGGGTTGTCGGGAAGAGGCCTTGTCCCCAATTAACATGGGGACACGGTGCTTTGGGGTAGGGAGCAGAGCTAAAACACCCCCCATGTTGAGGGCATGGCCTTGTAAGCTTCAGGAGGGGGCACTTGTCCCCCCTTTCCTGGCCTGCCAACCCGCATGCTCAAATAAGGGTCTGGTATGGATTTTGGGGGGACCCCAAGCTGTTTTTTTTTCATTTTGGCATGGGGTTCCCCTTAAAATCCATACTATACACAAAGGACCTGGTATGGAAGAATCCCAAACCGTTTTTTTCCCCCCAGCAATGGTTTGCAGCCGGAAAAATTGTATTTAAATATTTTTTAAGAAATGTCAGTTTTGCTGCAGAAGGTTCTATACATGGTACAGATGCACCACTTTACAGGCAGACTAAGGGAACCCCCCAGGCGAAGCCCGCTGACAGCTGACGATTCATTGTTAAGGACGCAGCAACCATTTTCCCGGCCCCCGCTCTATAACAACCTATTGACTGTGCACTCGGCGGGCGAACAGAAATTTCGGCCTCACACTCCCTTATCAACACTATACTGCCAAAATATTGGGCCACCCAGCCAAATCATTCGGTGGAGGAGGGATTATGGCATGTTTTTTTTTTTTCAGGGGTTGGGCTTGGCCCCTTAGTTCCAGTGAAGTGAACTCTTAAGGCGTCAGCATACCAGGACATTTCAGGCTCCCAGCTTTGCAGGAACAGATTAGGGATGGTCCTTTCCTGTTTCAACATGACTGCACAAAGCCGTGGATGAGCGAGTTTGGGGTGGAGGAACTTGACTGGCCCCAAGCCGATAGAACACCTTTGGGATGGATTAGAGCGGAGACTGCAAGCCAGGCCTTCTCGTACATCAGTGCCTGACCTCACAAATGCACTTCTGGAAGAATGGTCAAACATTCCCATAGACACACTCCTAAACCTTGTGGACGGCCTTCCCAGAAGAGTTGAAGTTGTTATTGCTGTAAAGCAGGGGTCTCCAAACTTTCTAAACAAAGGGCCAGTTTACTGTCCTTTAGATTTTAGGAGGGCTGGACTGTGTCCAGTGTAGGTAGAAATGGTCCCGACGTCAGTGGGAAAAAATAATGGCCCATTGTTTGTTTTCGATTAGAGAAATTGTGCTCCATTATTGGTGCAAGTGGGTTGAATTGTGCCCCATCTTTGATGTCATTGGGCACCATCGTTGGTGTCAGTGAGTGGAATTGTGCCCCATCATTGACGTCATTGGGCACCATTGTTGGTGTGATTGGGAGAAATTTTGCCCCATTGTTGGTGTCAGTGGGAGAAATTGTGCCCCCTCATTGACGTCATTGGGCACCATTGTTGGTGTGATTGGGAAAAATTTTGCCCCATTGTTGGTGTGATTGGGAAAAATTTTGCCCCATTGTTGGTGTCAGTGGGAGAAATTGTGCCCCCTCATTGATGTCATTGGGCACCATTGTTGGTGTTATTGGGAGAAACTTTGCCCCATTGTTGGTGTCAGTGGGGGGAATTATGCCCCATTGTTGGTATCAGTGGATGAAATAGTGGCCCAAGGGCCGGATAAAAGCAAGCAAAGGGCCACATCTAGTCCCCGGGCCGGAGTTTGGAGACCACTGCTGTAAAGGGTGGGCCAACTCAATATTGAACCCTATAGACTAAGAAGCCATAAAAGTCAATGTGTGTATAAAGGCAGGCTTCCCAATACTTTTGGCAACATATTGTATATCCATATACAAAACCAAAATTACTGGAGATTTATATTTAAAAACACACAATCAAAAAAAAAAAAAAAATAATATATAACACACTCAAAATGCAATTACTTTGAAAATTTCAAAGGCAAAACACAAACATACAGAACCTAAAAATGTATGTGATGCAGGAATAGCAAAATTAAATCCCCCGACATTCTTGAAAACGTTTCTCACCTTCCGTGGCCTCAGGAAAGAAAGAGACTTATCTCAAAAAAAGAGCAAAACACTTACTACAATTAAAACACGTTCTAAAAGACAATAGGTTTGCTGTATTCAGTACGAACAATTAACAAACAACATAGTTACACCGACAACAGTCTAGTTTCAACACAGATTTGCACCCAATTTCACCATACACAATACAACTTTAAAATACAAAATAGATAAATATGCGGGAAAAGTTAGCAGATGACTTCACTCTGCACAACGATAACTACAATAAAACACTAGTGATAAAATATCATTAATACGCTTTCGGAAGGAAGTAAAGTTCGTAGCGATATTGAAGTCGATCTCACCACCTCTTCCAAAGAAAATGTTCGTAGGGTGATTGGATAAGAACGGTGGTTTGTCTCGGACAGCCAGAAGGGTCACATCTTTCAGATGTATCAGTGGTCAGCCTGGTGTGATCAAGAAAAGGCTTCTTCTTTTCTTTTTTTCAGTGTCATCTTCTATCTTTATACTTTGAGACCATTGTCCACAAACCACACTTCTGTCTTCTGATTGGCCAGTCAATTTTGTGGGGGGTGATTGGTTGTTTCTTTACCTGTACCCTAGGCGTTCATCCCAGTCTAATGCCACGTACACACGATCGGAATTTCGTCCAGAAAAAGACAGATGAGAGCTTTTCATCGGAAAATGCGACCGTGTGTAGGCTCCATCGGAATTTTGATGGTCGAATTTCCGACAGCAAAGAATTGAGAGCATGTTCTCAATTTTTCGGATGGAAAAGGTTTCTATCGGAAATTCCGATCGTCTGTAGCAATTCTGACGCGCAAAATTCCTACGCATGTTCGGAAACAATTCGACGCTCGGAAGCATTGAACTCGGCTCGTTGTAGTGTTGTACGTCACCGCGTTCTTGACGGTCGGAATTTGGTGTGACCGTGTGTAGGCAAGACAGTTTGAGCGGAATTCCGTCGGGAAAACCGTCAGAGCTTTTTCCGACGAGAATTCCGATCGTGTGTACGCGGCATTAGGCATGAGATTTGGACTGCCCTGTAAAGGATCAGATTTATTTGGAACTTTTAGGCCACAGTCACACCTGAGCGTAGCGTTTTCAGGCAGAAAGTCGCACGATTTTATGGTGTTTTTGCAGCGTTTTTTTACCGCAATTTCATTGTGTTTTTTACAGCGTTTTGCCGCGATTTTGTGCAGGGCAAAAGGTCCCCAATGTAAAAAGAAGAAAAACGCCCAAATCTGCCCGATTCGATCGACAAAAAAGGGTCCGGAACTTGTTTGAGCTTCAGGCGTTCGGCTTCAGGAGTGGAGATGTGAACCATCTCCATTGAGAATACAGGGGGTCCCCGACTTACGATCGCCCGACCTACGAACATCTCCTACTTACGAACCGGGCGCTGCGGGGACCCTCTGCCATTTTCCGCGGACCTTCTGCCATTCTGCGCATGCGCGGCCAGACGGAGCCTCGGAAAAATGACGGCAAACATCGGAAATGTCCGTAATTTGCCGCGCATGCGCAGAAAGGCATTCGACGGAACATCGGAAATGTCCGTAATTGTCGGTCTTTAATGTCGGTAATTGTCGAACAGGAGGACAGTCCCTAACGAGTTCGTAACTCGGGGACCCCCTGTAATAGATTTTTTTCCCCTCTAGCGTTTTGTAGCTTCAAGCTTCAAGCTACAAAACGCTCAGGTGTGAAGGCAGCCTTATGCCCCCGTACACACGGTCGGAAATTCCGACCACAAAATCCGTCAGATTTTTTTCCAACGGATTTGGTCCGACGCTGGTGTTGCATACACACGGTCGGACAAAGTTGTCGGAAAATCCGATCTGAACGTGGTGACGTTCGTTGCGTACGACGGAACTACGTAGAGGCTAGTAGCCAATAGCTTTGGTCTTGTAATGTGATCTGAGCATGCGTGGCACTTTGTCTGTCGGTATTCGCTACACACGATCGGAAAAAGTCTGATCGGACTTTGTTGTCGGAAAATTTGAGAGCAGGATCTCAAATTTTTTCAGACGGAAAAAGTCCGATGGCGCCCACACAGGGTCGGATTTTCCGACAACATGGTCCGATAGGACATTTTCCGTCGGAAATTCCGACCGTGTGTACGGGGCATTAGTGTGTCTTTTGATAGAAAGAATATAAGCCGTATTGGAGGTGATAGGATGGCGGCCTTCCTTTATAACTTATCTGGTGCATCGTGATAATACCGCGCGTTCTGCTGGTTATAAGAGAATGGGATTTATACCAATATAATGCTGCGCTATCCAAATGAAATCAAATGATAAGCATACTAAACCCTATTATTACTGACTGCAGTTAAATAGTGGTGGTGAGATATTCCATTCCTATGTAAAATATAAAGTGAACTTAATAATGCAATCTTATGCGATTAAAAATTGCGATCATAAACACTTCACAATCCTTATGCGATACTCCCAATGACAACCTGTGCAGCATACACACACGTTGCATTATATTGCAATTTTTTAATCGCATAAGATTGCATTATTGTGTTCACTTCATATTTTACATAGGAATGGAATATCTCACCACCACTATTTAAATCCTATTATTACTGACTGCAGTTAAATAGTGGTGGTGAGATATTCCATTCCTATGGAAAATATTAAGTGAACATATTAATGCAATCTTATGCAATTAAAATTGCAATCAAAAACTTGAAAATTGAAATCCTTATGCGATACTCCCAATGACAACCTGTGTAGCATACACATATGCTAAATTATATAGCAATTTTTTTTCGCATAAAATTGCATTATTATGTTCACTTAAAGAGGGAGTCCGGCGAAAATATTTTTTTTTTTTTTTAAAGTCAGCAGCTACAAATACTGCAGCTGCTGACTTTTAAAATAAGGACGCTCACCTGTCACAGGGTCCAGGGATGTCGGCACCCGAGGCCGAACCGCCCCTCGGTCCTCGGATGCTGCCGCAGCCATCTTGGGTATGGGAATCAGGAAATGAAGCCTTGCAATGCAATAGGAATGCTCCGCGCTGTCTCTGGGACCCGTGTGTCCCAGCAGACAGCACGGCGGAACAGGAAGAGGCATAGACTCCCGTGGGAGTCTATGCCCGGAAGTGGGTGCAAATACCTGTCTAATGCCCCGTACACACAGTCGGAAACTCAGACGGAAAATGTCTGATCGGACCATGTTGTTGGAAAAACCGCCCGTGTGTGTGGGCTCCATCGGAAAAAAAAATTGAGATCCTGCTCTCAAATTTTCCGACAACAAAATCCGATCAGACTTTTTCCGATCGTGTGTAGAGAATTCCGGACGGACAAAGTGCCACGCATGCTCAAATCACATTACGAGACCAAAGCTATTGGCTACTAGCCTCTAAGTAGTTCCGTCGTACGCAACGAACGTCACCACGTTCAGAATGATGGGATTTTCCGACAACTTTGTCCGACCGTGTGTATGCAACACCAACATCGGACAAAGTACGACGGACATGATCCGACGGACCTGGTCCTCGGATAATCCGCGCGTGTGTATGGGGCTTAATTATCATTTGGATTTTCACATGGTAGCTCACAAGACTTTGTTTCTCTTTTATAAGAGAATGAGATCTCTGTGGTTATCCATCACGATGCCAATATAATTTATTTATGAATACAACTCTTTCCTTCATTATCCCGATAATATACGAAAGAAACGCTCTATTGCAGTCCATGAATATAGTTTCATAGTTAGTAAGGTTGACTAAAGACACCAGTCCATCCAGTTCAACCTGAGTGAGTGTGGTAGGATACCTCATAGGTGATATTTCCTTGTGACCTAATAGATGACAAACTTCAATTAATGAATCACCCCCCCCCCACTTTGATAATTTGAATGAGAATTTCCCTCCTAAGTTTATTAAACGTGCTTATGTTATTGGTCTTAGCTATGATCCCTTGAATAGAACAATCCTAATGCCGCGTACACACGATCGGAATTCTCGTCAGAAAAAGCTGATGGTTTTCCCGACGGAGTTCCGCTCAAACTGTCTTGCCTGCACACGGTCACACCAAATTCCGACCGTGACGTACAACAACACTACGACGAGCCGAGAAAAAAAATGAAGTTCAATGCTTCCGAGCATGCGTCGAATTGTTTCCGAGCATTGCGCGTCGGAATTGCTACAGACGATCGGAGTTTCCGACAAACTTTTTTTCCGTCTGAAAAATTGAGAACATGCTCTTGATTTTTGGCTGGCGGAAATTCGGCCAGCAAAATTCCGACACACGGACGCATTTTCCGATGAAACGCTCTCATCGGTCTTTTTTCTGGCCGGAATTCCGATCGTGTGTACGCGGCATTAGAAATGTAAATATATATATATAATTTGTTTCTATATATTCTGGAATTTTGTCTTGAGGTTATAACCGAGTTCATTTGTGTCGGTAATTACTGTATTTTTACTCGAGTATAAGCCGAGTTTTTCAGCACATATTATTTGTGCTGAAAGTGCCCCCCTCGGCTTATACTCGAGTCAAACACTTTTCAGTAGCAGAGAATGACATTTTCCGACCCGACTTTGGGGCCCCGTATCTCGGGGGCCACTTGGTGCTAGGAACTTGGAATTTGGTGTGAAAACCCAGTGGAACCAACACTACAACATATCCATTTGCAGCCTCACTGTGCCCATTTGCAGCCATAGGTCCCCTGAACTTCAAACTTGGTAGTTAAGGGTTCCTAGATGCCCCCTAGCTGCAGCCAACATTTGGGGTCTCTGGACCCAAAGGGTCCTGAAATGGCATTGCTGCAGATGGACACAGTTGACCAACTTTGGGGCCCCGTATCTCGGGACCACTTGGTGCTAGGAACCCCAAATTTGGATACGGTGTAGTGTTGGTTCCACTGGGGTTCCTAGCACCAAGTGGCCCCGAGATACGGGGCCCCAAAGTCGGGTCGGAAAATGTAATTCTCTGCTGCAGAAAAGTGCTTGACATTTTCTGACCCAACATTGGGGCCCCGTATCTCGGGGCCACTTGGTGCTAGGAACCCCAGTGGAACCAACACTACACCGTATCCAAATTTGGGGTTCCTAGCACCAAGTGGTCCCGAGATACGGGGCCCCAAAGTCGGTCAACTGTGTCCATCTGCAGCAATGTCATTTCGGGACCCTTTGGATCCAGAGACCCCAAATTTTGGCTGCAGCTAGGGGACATCTAGGAACCCTTAAAGCGGAACTCCACCCTAAAGTGGAACTTCCGCTTATTGGATTCCTCCCCCCCTCCGGTGCCACAATTGGCACCTTTCAGGGGGGAGGGGGGTGCAGATACCTGTATAATACAGGGATCTGCACCCACTTCCGTGACAAATTATCCGGAGCTGCCCCGCCCCTATCCGGAGATGCCCCGTTGTGTCTTGGGAAACGCAGTTCCCAGGACACAACGGGGACCAATAGAGACGCGCAGCGCGACTCGCGCATGGGCAGTAGGGAACCAGGCAGTGAAGACGTTGCGTCTTCACTTCCTGATTCCCTGACAGAGGATGGCGGCGGGGCAGCCGAGAGAAGAGCGGTCGCTCGTCACATTCTGCCGACACCGCTGGAACCTGGAACAGGTAAGTGTCCATTTATTAAAAGTCAGCAGCTGCACTATTTGTAGCTGCTGACTTTTAATATTTTTGGTGCGGGTGGAGCTCCGCTTTAACTGCCAAGTTTGAAGTTCAGGGGACCTATGGCTGCAAATGGGCACAGTGAGGCTGCAAATGGGCATTGTTGACTTTCTTTTCCACTTACAGTAGCTGCGCATTTCTCACCCTAGGCTTATACTCGAGTCAATACGTTTTCACAGTTTTTTGTGGTAAAATTAGGTGCCTCGGCTTATGCCGCGTACACACGATCAGAATTCTCGTCGGAAAAAACTCTGACGGTTTTTTTCCGACGGAATTCGGCTCAAGCTGTGTTGCCTACACACGATCACACCAAATTCCGACGGTCTGTAACACAGCGGCATAAAACACGTTCGACAGCACTATAAAAGGGAAGTTTAATGCTTCCGAGCATGCGTCGAATTGTTTCCGATCATGCGTCGGAATTTTGCGTGTCGGAATTGCATACACACGATCGGAAAATCCGATAGAAAGGTTTTCCGTCGGAAAAATTGAGAACAGGTTCTCAATTCAAAGTCCGTCGGAAATTCCGACAGAAAAAGACCGATGGGCATACACACGGTCGGAAAATCCGATGAAAGGCTCCCATCGGACTGTTTCCATCGGAAATTCCGACCGTGTGTACGCCACATTATACTCGAGTATATACGGTAGCTATATAGTCCCTCTGTTATCTTGATTCAAAGCTGCATAAACATGGGTTGTCTTTGGGATCTTCTCAGCCTCGAAACAATGAAGGTAGTCAATACATATCTATTAGGAGCACACCAGGACGAATCTCCTGGATCTAGGAAGGGTTGTCCTTCTGGTTAAGTATTGGGGTTTGCAAAACCTAAAAACAATCCCGTTTAGTCCAGATGTTATGTTCCCTTTATAAACATAAACGATAGGTCCTTACAGTAAACACTTATGATACCTGGAAGTGAGTCAGATTCTCTCTGGTCGGGGCTGTGTGAATCCATTGTCTGGGACTCTTGATCCCAAGAGAGTTTAGACTCCTTTTTCCACCTTCTGCCTGTGGGGAACAACTCATCCAAAGTTCCCTTTTTCTTGGGAAAAAGAATCCATTGAGCATTTTTTACTGGGTGTATATTTTATATGATTGATAGATTTTACGTATCAATGCCATGACAGGATGAGCGAATGTTTGGCACATTCATTCATCTATTTTTTTTTTTTTTTCAAAAATAAGCCTCCAAGTCTCTACGCCACAGAAGTCAGTAAGCCAACAAACAGCCAACTCTGATCTCCTTATGAACTGTTTCTTACATGATGAAGATCAGCCATGGAGTATATCTGAGGTGTATATCAGGGTGTGCTTCTTCCCCACATGAGAGCTGTGATGTCCAGCAACATTCATATAGAAGACATTTCCCGCACTCAAGGCACTAATACACCTCGAGGGTTGTGTGGGATCCCTGATGTACAGGAAGACAGGACTTCAGAGAGGAACACTTCCCTCACTAAGAACGGGAAATTGGCTTCTCCCCCGTGTGAGAGCTCTGATGTCTGGAAAGATTGGACTTCACTGAAAAACATCTCCCGCACTCAGGACAGGAATACGGCTTCTCCCCCGTGTGAGTTCTCTGATGTCTGGAAAGACTGGACTTATCTGAAAAGTATCTCCCACACTGAGGACATGAATACGGACTCTCCCCCGTGTGAGATCTCTGATGTCTGTAAAAATGAGACTTCTGTGAAAAACATTTCCCGCACTCAGTACAGGAATACGGCCTCTCACCCGTGTGGAATCTCTCATGTGCATAAAGATGGGGCTTCTGTGAAAAACATTTCCCGCACTCGGAACAGGAATAAATCTTCTCCCCCGTGTGGGACTTCAGATGTTTGGAAAGATTGGCACTCTGTGAAAAACATTTCCCGCACTCAGAACAGGAATACGGTTTTTCCCCCGTGTGAGATCTTTTATGGACACCAAGTTTGGATTTAGAACGGAAAAGCTTCCCGCAGTCAGTACATGAAAACTTCTTATCTGTTGGAAGGACAAACATAGAATATATAGATAAGAGGTCAGGAGTATGTAATGTACAATATAGAGTATATAGTGCAGGGGTCAAGAGTATGTCATGTACAAATGTTACTGACGGCCTATCTCATTTCTTAAGGCCCTAAACTGCCAGGACAGTGCTACAGCTAATCACATTGGCCCAAGTACCATCTGATGGCTGTGGGCCAATCACAGCTCACCAGTAAAGGAAGCAAAGCTGCTATAAATCATATTGATTTGTTTGTTAGGGAATGGGAGAGAGACCTCCAACATGTCCTGACGGAAAACCAACTTCATTCCGTATACTACCTAACCCATAAGAGCTCCATAGACTCGAAGACTCAAGAGAATAATTACAAAATGTTATCACGGTGGTACAGAGTCCCCACCACATTGGCTAGGATATTCCCCACTGCCTCCGACATGTGTTGGAGGGGGTGCGGAATGAGAGGCACATTCCTCCACATCTGGTGGGATTGCCCAGTTCTAAAGCCATTTTGGGACATGGTCAGTAAACACATAACAGATAGTTTGGGGATAGACATCCCAGCTCTGCCACAGCATTTTCTACTACACATACCCCCCATACAGGTATCAAGGTATAGAAAGAGTGCCCTCCCCCACCTCCTCAACGCAGCTAAATGTTTAATACCAGTGTATTGGAAGAGCTCGCGGATACCCAGCGAGCAGGAATGGTTGGGGAAGGTGGGGGAGATCATGGAAGCAGAAAGTTGGCTAGCTACCTGCCGGGACACCAGGGAAAAATTTGAATCCACATGGGCTTCATGGAAATCCCACGTACAGGACACAACAATGCTATCGTCTAGTTTGGATATAGCACTACTTGCCCTAGCGGGCCCATCCTTCAGGAGACTCGTCCAGGCGAACCTCCCCTCAACGTCCGCATATAAATTATATAGTGTAATGGTCAAGACTCATAATATTGGTATTTAATAATCAGTGGAAGTTCAAATGTTTACACGAGACAAGTTGCAGAGGTCCCACACCGCTGCCTCCCATCTCCTGAGACTGCACTCAGTGACTTGGGTCTGAGACAGCCTGGTACAACCAGCAAACATCGAAGTAAGTCACCCTGGGAGAATTGTTCCGTCAGAGATCCTCTTAGAACCGGGATATGAAGCAAAAGACCCAGGGCCTATACCCCAAGAGGCTAGGTCGAGCAACACCTATGGTGAAAGTCAACATTTCCTGCTGGACCCCAGAATCTACACAAATACAGCAATACAGGACAGGGAGCTCAGCAAAGTGACCAGGGTAGTACAGGCTGATATCACCCAGTCCTTTCCCTACTCTGGGCCAATCAGTGAGCAGTATGGGTGGAGGAATGTATTTAATGTGAATGACCCACCTGTGCTGATCTCTGTAGGAGTGTCTTCCTCTAGAATTAGCTTAATTATTCCATCCTCCTCCATTGACCGCTGATCATCCCTCACACAAGTCTCCTCCTCTTCTTCTTCTTTCACCTCAACTTTTATATCTATCAAATCTTCACCCTACATCAAGAAAATGAGAGTGGATATCATCTGTAAAATAGAAGCTCACATAAAAAATTCACACATCATCGTCATTATCCATGTTCTAGATACTCCGACCCGCCAACCTTGTAACACTGAGGGATGGTGTGACCTTCCTGTGTGGAATCCCGGGAATACAGAGGACGGGGACATCTCTCTGGTGGGTTCCTGGTATTTGGTGGTTCCATCATATCCTTGTGTCCTTCTGATAACTCCTTCATCACTCCATATTCCTCATCCTCCTCTTTATACTCTTCTTTAACAACAATATTATAACCCTCAAGGCTTCCTCTCTGAAAGATATTAAAAACATTGATTGTAACAAACATGCTGTGTATAAATCAGAACTACCAATAATTGTCAATCATCTACCTGATGATGGTGAGGGATGGTGTGATCTTCCTGTGTGGAATCCCAGGAATACAGAGGACGGGGACATCTCTCTGGTGGGTTTCTAGAGATGGATGTCTCCTCCATGGTGTCCTGGTACAGATCTTTGTGTTCTTTTAGAGACTCCTCCATCACCCCATCCTCATCATCCTCCTCTTTTATCTCTTTTTTAACCTCAACTTTACAATCTCTCAGGTTTCCACTCTGAATATAGAATAAAATTACATCAATGGTAACAATGCAGATAATGTACAGATCCTAATGATACTATCAGTGATTGTTCCTCATCTACCTGATGATGGTGGGGGATGGTGTGATCTTCCTGTGTGGAATCCTGGAAATACAGAGGACGGGGACATCTCTCTGGTGGGTTCCCATTACTGGATCCATCTGTAGGAAACACACACACTGACTGAATACATTGTTTCTATGTGTTTATCAGATGATGGGGGATCTAGGTGGAGCCTCCGTACTGCTCTCTCCTTTACAATAAAGTCTCCTCTTACCCGGTGATGTGAGGGGCGGCTGATTGTCCATCATGACGTCCTTGTAGAGATCCTTGTGTCCTTCTAAATACTCCCACTCCTCCATGGAGAAATAGACAGTGACATCCTGACACCTTATAGGAACCTGACACACACAATGATACAGTCACCATCCAGACACATCCCTTGTCTGTTACTGGATAATGTCCCAGAATTCCCAGCACCGCTCACCTCTCCTGTCAGCAGATTTCACAAATAGTAAAATTAATTAATGACAGTCCCCCAATCCTCATCACCTCACCAGTCAGTTACGCGTTTTATTAAAGCCCCGCTTCAGGGCCCGCACACTCTGTAGGTTAAAGGCTTGGCAGAAGGAATTCTGACATCATTACGTAAAATACAGGATCACCAGTTCGGCTTTGGTTGTAAAGATGCAAAGGGTCCGCCCACCATCGTAAAAAAATAAAAAAGAGCTGGATAGAGGGACATTGGGAGGAGGAGCTGTGAGGTCAGTGTGATGTCATATGATGCTCTGCCTCTGGATGGAGGAGCTTTGAGGTCAGTGTGATGTCATAGGATTCTCTCACTCTGGTTAGAGGGACATTGGGAGGAGAAGCTGTGAGGTCAGTGTGATGCCATAGGATGCTCTGCCTCTGGATGGTGGGGCATTGGGAGGAGGAGCTGTGAGGTCAGTGTGATGTCATAGGATGCTCTGCCTCTGGATGGAGGAGCTGTGAGGTCAGTGTTATGTCATAGGATGCTCTGCCTCTGGATGGATGGGCATTGGGAAAAGCTGTGAGGTCAGTGTGATGTCATAGGATTCTCTCACTGGTTGGGGGAACATTGGGAGGAGGAGCTGTGAGGTCAGTGTGATGTCATAGGATGCTCTCACTCTGGTTGGGGGAACATTGGGAGGAGGAGCTGTGAGGTCAGTGTGATGTCATAGGATGCTCTCACTCTGGTTAGAGGGACATTGGGAAAAGCTGTGAGGTCAGTGTGATGTCAGAGGATTCTCTGACTGCAGTTGGAGGAACATTGGGAGGAGGATCTGTGAGGTTCCTGTACACAGAATAATTTGTCCCGGGTGCGTCCCACCTCTCCTAAACTTAAAAGATGAACGTTGTCTTTGGGCTTTGCCAGGACACATCATATTCCTGTGATCTCCGTGTACTCCGGAGACTTTACTGATCACATTTTAGGATGAATATCTGAGACTGGGATCATTATGGAGACATTTTTCAGAACATTTACTACAAATGACATTGTTCCCCTCTATCTTCTTATTTGAATCTTATAAAATAAAGACATACATATTCCAATCCCCCCTAAATAAACACCCTATCCCCCCACACTAAAAAAAAGTCATATAATCTTTTAGTATGGACTAATGAGGTGAGAAGGTGATTGGTGGGAAAGGTGACACATCTCCAAAATGAAGAGAATGTTCCGGCCCCCGTAAGTGGGGAAATGTTCTGACCCTAAAGGGGTTATTCTACATTTCCACACTATATATGTGTGTATCATCATCTGCTGGAGATAAAAGACATCACAGTGACTATGGAGGAAGAGGACGGACATGACGGGGGGTTACTGGGTGTAAATAGAAAATAAGATCTTATTACCTCCTCTGCTGCATCCAGTAACGTCTTCTCTTTACTTCCTCCCAACTCACCTCTCACCCAGAACTTCCTGTCTGTACCTGACATCACTTCCTGTCTATCAATTCCATAGAGACTTCCCTTCTGGGTAGAAGTAAGATCACCACCTTGTGGAGCTCAGAGGAACTGCAGCCCAGAGAAATGACTCGTAGTGTGAACACTGTCCTGCTCTGTGTGTGTACTGTATATCCTTATAGATGGGGTCATCTCCACTCCCACCAAGGGGGATAGAAATATATTACTGCCTAGTCCAGCCTTTCTCAGCCAGGGTTCCTCCAAAGCTATTGTGGAGCCACTTATTAGGAGGGTGATGGAGGACTGGTGAGCGCACAATCTGAGTGTGAGCATCAAGAGAGCACGGGACTGTTTGGGGAAGGAGGTGTTTTGTTTTACTATTGGAATATAGTCCACTATTGGTGCTAATAGGTTGCAGGAGATCTATTGAGACATAAAAAGGGAAATGTGGGGCTAATAGTCCCCCTTTTTTCCCAGCAGATCTCCTGCAGCCTATTAGCATCTATCCCCTCTGCAGAGAATAAATTGGTGGAATTATTTTTTTACTTTATTTCATTTAATTTTATGTTTCTTACTTAGTTGTGTGTTCATGTACAACCCACCAGAACATTATACCCACCCACCAGAATATTATACTCCTCCTCTTCTCGACTACCCCCACGGAGAGCCGCTTTCCATGCACCAGAACATTATACCTGAAAGGTAATAAATCAAGATTAGGGGTATTCTGCTTTGGTTTGGTGTGCCGTTCAAATACCGGAACCAGATCTGGGAGATTTGCCCTTTGAGATAAAGAAACATATACACAGCAGGTTTCTCTCCGAGCAAATCTAATCTTTATTCTTGGGTGTCGATATAAGAGGGCTTTTCAGAAAGTACCGCCCTTTAACAGATTATCCAATCATATACAGAGACGCACAAGTACAGTCTGACGCCCACAGTGAAACTAATTATTTCTAAAATATCACGTGCTTTACGAGAAATGAAACTCAACAAGAAGATTACAGTATTATGGAAAAACGAAACTAGAATAGCAGGACTTGAGCATATCTGACAAAATGGATGTTAGAGACACACAAAATGGAAGCTGACTATAATACAAAAGAAGTAGTTAAACTAAATATCCCTTCAATCCCCTCTTAGATCATATAAGATGATCTCTACATTCTATGTTGTGCTTTAATACTTCTTTGGGGCTGTGGCATAGATTGCCTGATGACTCTTCATGTATGTCATGTGAGATGGAACCTTATCATCAGGAGATCGAAGGTGCGCAATTATGTAAGTGCAACATTTAAAACAGAGGTAAAGAATCAGAGCAAGGATAAGTACCATAACAAGGACAATGTCTTTTAACCATAAAAAATATACCTCCAAGCTCAAATCCTACATTGGCAAATGGGCTCCATGTTTTAGCAATGTCCCTAGCTTCCTGCTGGAGCTGGCCTCTAGTGGATGTCCCCTTTTTATAATCCCCTACCATTCCCATGACAGATAACAAGGATACAAGGTAACACCATCCCTTAACATGGAGGGGCACCCAGGGATAACACACTTTCCTACAACATACATGGATACTTTGTCCCAGTGCAAAAGGTCTCTTAGCGACAAACTCATGAGTGTACTTGTCCTGTGTTGCGATTTATAAATTAGTGTAATATTTCACCTACATTTTTAGAGAAAAAGAAAAATTATGCAAAGTACAGTTTAACCCTGGGTCAATTACTTGAAACAGTGAGCAGGCAGGGGCAGAGACTCCGGATTCGCACATGGAGATATTAAATATTGACCTGCTTCAGAAAGAGGGGTTAGTCTGTGTCTCATTCCCTAAATTAAAACACCAAACAGGGGAATGACTTCTACCTGCTATTGGAAAGGTAACAATGTTGTTTTTGTACAGAGTGGATATGTTAGTCAAGAATACAGGAGGAGTCTCATTGAGAAAACATTTAAAGGTACAGCCAAAAGGGCAATTCGGGCAGGGCTAGGATGTAATATTATTATTATTATTATTATTATACAGGATTTATATAACCGTTTGCGCAGCGCTTAATATGCTACATATTCAACATTCTTCATACCCTGATTTTTTAGCATAAGCATACTTAAATTTTAGCAAAAGCATCTTATCAGTAAAACTATCTCCAATCTCTCTCTTGGTTCTAGCTTGTGTCAATATAATGTTCTTGTGTGTGTGTGTGTGTGTGTGTTTGTGTTCCCACAGATACTTTTAATTGCACCCAAATCTTCAGGGTGGTAGATACAGTTAGTGGTGATCCAGGTGGGTAGGAACACTGTCAGAGAGATCAGGATTAGTGGGCAGAATGCCTTGTCAGAAGTCTGTGGTGAAGTAAGCAAGGTCATCTTCTCTGGCCGGACCTGCTTTCCCAGGAACTCCTTCATCTGCTTGGACTTCTGCTTGAGGGCCTCCTGTATCCAAGATCTCCTTCCTGCTCTTGGGGCTTTGGGCAACCTTTTTCACTCTGTTGGCATGGATCCAGGACTGGCAATTTTCCACTAGGATGGCTGTTCTGGTCACTGCAACCACTGTGGTAGGAGGTCCAAAGGATACTCTTGCTTCTTATTTCTGTTCAGCTGATGGACCACCACGGTGTCTCCCAATTTGAAGGGGTGAGTAGTTTCCTGTGAAGAAAAAGAAAAAGGTGCGAGCAACATTTCTCTCAACTGTTTACAATGTTTCAACCAATTACCTTACATATTCTTCCTGTAATAAGTCTAAATCTCCCTTTTCTATCATTAAATGTGCTCTGGCCCATGGGGTGGGGAAAAATCGACCCATCAAGACATCAAAAGGTGAATACACTGTTGTCTTGGAAGGGTCATTCTTATTTCTGCCAGAACTGCTGGGAGGACCTTCTTCCAGTTGGCAAAGGTTCCTCCTGTGGCCTTTCTTATTTTGTCTTTTTATTTGTTCTGTTTATTCTTTCTACTATCCCTGAGCTTTGAGGGTGTTAGGGAATGTGAAACTTCCGTTCTATCTTGCGAGTTTTTTTACCCAGTCCTGGCAGACCATTGATACAAATGTAGGTCCATTGTCTGTCTGAGTTTATAAGAAGTGGGCATCCCCATCGAGGAATGATTTCCTGAACGAGGATCCTCACTACTCTTTTGTGGTGACAAAAAGTTAAACTCAACTTGAGAACTTGTCCACAATTTCCAAAAAATATTCCTGTCTTTTGCCTAGTTTGGGCATGTGTGTGAAGTCAATCTGCAAATGTGTAAAAGGAATTGTTGGATATATCAGGTGTTCATGTTCGGCCTTGTGTGGGTTGTTCCTGATACATGTGATGCATCTTGCTACATAAAATTGGCAAGGAAAGTTCTGTAATGTAAAAGTCTTTCTCCAATAGTTCACAAGTGGCTTTCCAGCCTCTGTGACCTATTCCATGGAACTGGGAAATAAAAATGATGCATAAAAAGTGATGCACTAGCTACAAAAGTGATGCACTAGCTACTGGTATACATGGCTTCCCCTCTTTGCAGAGAAATCCAGTCTTTGGATCTTTCTGCACACCTATTTTGTTCCAACCTCTGAGATCAGCTTTGTTTGCACATACCTGCAAATCTGAAAGAACCTGATCAAAAAAACAAAAAACAAAAAAAAAAAACAATTCTGGTACTAGCATGGGCATTTGGATCTGTGCATTTTGTGAAGTAGCAGCTTGTTTAGCAGCTAATCAGCCAGAGCATTTCCCTTGGCTATCTGTTTGTTGGCCTGTGTATGCTCTGCAGTGTTGTGGAAGATACAGACCTGGGTGATGTGTCTTGGTGAATGAGGTTTATGCAATCATGTTGTGGCACAACCTCATTCTGCTCTCCTTTTAATCCTAAAAGGGCATTTGTATTGGTGCTGGTCCTGAAGTGGGAGAAGCATATTTGATGTGCAATTTTTGATTGGACATCAAGATCAACTCATAGCCGCTCAACCTTTTGAGCAGACATGTGCTGCGTATGTACATTTTTCATACATTGTGGGTGGTGTTAAGTGTAGTGTCGTGCCCCAGAGTGAAAGAAGTGGCCATCTCAAAACCATCATCGAATAGGATGCCTCTGAGACACACAGGCATGCCTTGAACCTGCACCAGAACCATCTTTGAAAAAAATAATAGGGCGCAACTTGCCTCCATGCTCCTGAGCGAGGACACCTGACACGTCCTTACAATTTTCCCTTGCAAACAAATGAAACATTTTACCTGCAAACTAATTAAACATTTTTCCTAGTTAGGGAGGCCGAGCCCTGGAGCCATTACCATAGCATTTTTCAAATACACAAAAGCATTGCACATTTCATTTGACCATTTTATACAATCTGGCATGTGTAAACCTGTGGCTTGTCTCAGGAGATTGTAGTAGGAACAGTCAGGTACTCATTGGCGGCAGTAACCAATCATAATTACCAAGAAAGGTGAACATGTCTTTCTTAGCAAGTGGGCGGGGCAGACCCACAAGAGCCATAGCTCTCCTGTGATTGACTTTCCTTTCTCCTTTTGAGAGTACAAACCAAAATATTCAACCTTTTCTGACACCATTGCAATTTTTCTTTGACACTTTGTGACCACTTTCAAAAATACATTTCAAAAGATCTCTCCCATCCTCCAGGGCGGCCACCCGAGTAGAACTGCAGACGAGGAAATCATCCACATACTGCAGCAGGGATGAACAATGTCCTGGTATCCAAGCTCTGAGAGTAGTTTGGAATAGGCTACAAGGGAGTCTATATATAGCCCTGGGGCATTCTGCACCATGTTAGTTGGCGGTTTTAAAAAAAACATAAAGCAAAGATTGGTTGTGCCTCCTCATCCACAGGGACGGAAATAAAAATGCGTTCAATAAATCAATCACAATAAAATACTCTGCATCGTAATTTATGGTGGTAAATATTGATGGCACATCAGGCACTTTTGGGGCAATCGGTACCACTAGGCCATCGATGGCCCTCAGGTCCTGCACAAACCTACAGTCACAATTGCCTTCTTTACTTTCTTACCTTCTCTTTTGTTAATATAGAACAAGGTAATTTCCCTTTAAGATCCCTTTTATAAAAAGAAATCTTCTTTCTTTTTTTTTTTTTTTTTTTTTTGTGTGTGTGCCCTGGTGTTTCAAACTCAAACTCATTCTGCTTTTCTCTGTGTCCTTGTGTCTGTGCTGCTCCTATCTGGTTTATGGAATGTGAGGGGGGGGAAGCGGGCGCCTGATAAAGGCATGGAGAAAGTTAATTTAACCTCTAAATTCACCATTCCATGGCTCTGCTAACCTATCTTGTGCAGCTTTTGGGCTAGGATGCCATAGGGAGCCCCGGGCCAGCCAGAGATCTCCCACAGCATCTTATTTATAGACAAGCTTCATACATTATTATTTACAACCAAACAAATTATTATTTTTTTTTATTTCTTTCAAATTATTTTTTATTTTTGGCAGAGTGCCAACAGGTTCAAACAGTACTTGCAAGTTCTGTACTGCCAATGCCGCAAACAATTCTTCACAATGTCTATTAGCTTAGTGAGATATAAGTACTTGAACCATGTTGGCAAAAAGCCAAACATCCCAATCTTCACTTTCCCTGCATAGCAGCAAAATGAATCATTACCTTTAAGAAAATATTACTAACACTGCTATTTTTCTGCTAACTTTCTAGTCAAAACATTCATACATAAATCATTAAGAATAAACATCAATACATCACCGGATACTGTAGCATTACTCTGTGTTTCGATCGGGAACTTCCATCAATCACAAAAGAACCCGGAATTCATAGGAAGGCACGTCTGTCGCTCTTAAATCTAAGTCCTATGATAACACGGAGCAGTGGAAGGCGTTGTCTTACCTTACAAACGCTGACAAATTCCACACAGACATTTTACAAGTTAGCTTATCATCTACGCAAAGATAAGAAAGCAAAGAGATCGGTTTTTTCCAGCACACCTTAGCAGACTTCTTGTTTTGTTTTGTAATTACAGTACTGTATTATCATTGACCTATGGTCAATCCTGGCACCCACCCGGGGTCCACATTAACGACTGTCCACCCACGAACAGACGGCTGCCGCAGACTTATAATGAGGACTACACAGAATCCTCCCTGTTCACACCGAACAGATGCTTTCCTTATAAAGCATTTTGCTATTACTCAGAATAGCTCTTATCTAATGGGCTTCCTAAAGCCCATCCAGCCCCCCCAGGGCTGGCGCTATTGTCTCAACAGCGCTTGACTTTCTTCAAAGTCTAAAAACTATTTCTACATAAATCACAGGTCCCGTTAAAGGAACGATTTCTAAATAGAGGTCACGGTGAGAGAAGATATATATCAAGTCTACTCACCCGCGACATATAGTAATCGATACCGGAACGAGCCCCCAAACTGAAAGGTAATAAATCAAGATTAGGGGTATTCTGCTTTGGTTTACCGTTACATCCGATACCAGATCTGGGAGATTTGCCCTTTGAGATAAAGAAACATATACACAGCAGGTTTCTCTCCGAGCAAATCTAATCTTTATTCTTGGGTGTCGATATAAGAGGGCTTTTCAGAAAGTACCGCCCTTTAACAGATTATCCAATCATATACAGAGACGCACAAGTACAGTCTGACGCCCACAGTGAAACTAATTATTTCTAAAATATCACGTGCTTTACGAGAAATGAAACTCAACAAGAAGATTACAGTATTATGGAAAAACGAAACTAGAATAGCAGGACTTGAGCATATCTGACAAAATGGATGTTAGAGACACACAAAATGGAAGCTGACTATAATACAAAAGAAGTAGTTAAACTAAATATCCCTTCAATACCCACTCACCAGAACCTTATAACCACTCACCAGAACATTATACCACTCACCAGAACATTATACCACTCACCAGAACCTAATACCCACTCACCAGAACATTATACCCACTCACCAGAACATTATACCCACTCACCAGAACATTATAACCACTAACCAGAACATTATAACCACTCACCAGAACATTATAACCACTCACCAGAACATTATACCACTCACCAGAACCTTATAACCACTCACCAGAACCTTATAACCACCCACCAGAACATTATAACCACTAGATATGTGCAATTTGTTTCAGTCCGAATACAAATTCGGACATATTTTAGGTTAAAGGGGGCTTCCAGATTCCGATAAGACCCCTGCTTTCAGACTCCCACAACCACCAGTCCACATGGAGACAAGGTACTTTAGGGTGGGGGCAGAGCCCCCACCCTAAACCACCCCCTCATGCTGAGGGCATGTGGCCTGGTATGGTTCAGGAGGGGGCGCTCGCTTGTTCCCCCTTTCCTGACCTGCATGAGGGTCTGGTATGGTTTTTGGGGGCCCACATGCTATTTTTTTTATTTGGGCAGGGGGTTTCCCTTAAAAGAGGCTGGTATGGACTGGGGGGACCCCACGCCATTTTTTTATAACATTTCTTTTGCCGGCATTCTTTTTTTTACATTCATAAGTCAGTGGGGAAGCTGACAGATGATGAGTCGTGGTTGTTAGGGATGCGAGTGGCCCGCTGCTTAAAGAGGAGGGCCGGGCAAAAAAAAAAAATTAAAAGTCAGCAGCTACAAATACTGCAGCTGCTGACTTTTAATAATCGGACACTTACCTGTCCCGGGGTCCAGCGATGCGGGGGAACGAGACCCCCCCCTCGTTCCCCGCTCCGCTCACGACGCCGGCATTCTTAATGTGGGAACCCGGCTGGGCTTCACAGCCGGGCACCCACTGCGCATGCGCGAGCGGCGCCGTGCGCCGTGATTCGACGCTCACTCATCTGGGACACATGACATGTCCCAGATGACTGTGCGTTGCCTACAGGAAGTGACTTTTAGCCCGGGCAATGAAGGTGGCAGACTTCGAGGGACCCCCTAGCAACAGGCATTTAGAGGTGAGTAAAAAATTTTTTTTTTTTCCAATTATTTTTTTTTAATTTTTTTTATGATTTTTAAGCCCCTTTTTGTTTTTTGGTTGCAACCCCACTTTAACAACCAGCTATTCTTTTTTAAAACCGAGTACAAGTGCCGATACTTTTTTCAAGTACTCGCTGATACTTTTTTATGTTTTAATGTTTTTTTTAACTTACTGATGGGCACTGATTTGCAGCACTGATAGGTGGCACTGACTGATGGCCACTGATATGCGGCACTGATTTGCGGCACTGATGGCTGGCACTGATATGTGGCACTTATTGATGGGCACTGATTTGCAGCACTGATGGCTGGCACTGATAGGTGGCACTTACTGATGGACACTGATTTGCAGCACTGATAGGTGGCACTGATATGTGGCACTTACTGATGGGCACTTTGCAGCACTGATAGGTGGCACTGACTGATGGGCACTGATATGCGGCACTAATGACTGGCACTTATGGGCACTGATAGGTGGCACTTATGGGCACTGATAGGTGGCACTGGTGTGTGGCACTGATAGGTGGCACTGACTGATGGGCACTGATGGCTGGCACTGATAGGCATACCTCCCAACTTTTGAACTTCAAATGAGAGACAAATGAGGGAGTAAGTGAGCTGTGGCACGCATAACTGCACAATGTGGGTGTGGCCAAAGTCTTAATGGTGGGAAGGGGCTTAAGGGGATAGTTAAACGCAGGCTCTCTCACCTCTCACACATGTCCCCCCAGCTCTCTTACCAGTGCCCCCTCCTCTCTTAGAAATGCCCCCCAGCTATCACCAATGCCCCCTTCTCTCTTAGTAATGCTCCCCAGCTCTCTCACCAATGCCCCCTCCTCTCTTAGCAATGCTCCACAGCTCTCACCAATGCCCCCTCCACTCTTAGTAATGCCCCCAGTTCTCTCACCAATTCCCCCTCTCTTACTTATGCCCCGCCCAGCTCTCTCGCCACACCAATTACTCCCCTCCCTCTCTCAGCCAGAGAGAGGGTGGTTAGAGATGCGGGGTGAGAGATAGGGGTGGATGAGAGAGAGGGGGTGGGTGAGAGAGAGGGGGTAGGTGAAAGATGAGGGGGTGGGTGAGAGAGAGGTTGGTGGGTGAAAGAGGGTGGGTTAGAGATAGGGGGTGGGTGAGAGGAGGTGGCTGAGAGTTGGGTGGGTGTGTGGGAGAGAGGGAGGATGGGTGAGAGAGAGGGGGTGGGTAAGAGGGGGTGGTTGAGAGAGAGGGGGTTGGTGAGAGAGAGGGGGTCGGCGAGAGATAAGGGGGTGGGTGCGAGAAAGGGGGTGGGTGAGAGAGGGGGAATGCGAGAGAGGGGATGGGTGAGAGGGCGTGACTGAGAGATAGGGGGGGTGTGAGAGAGGGGGTGGGTGAGAGATGGGGGCGTGTGAGTGAGAGGGGATGGGTGAGAGATGGGGGGTAGATGAGAGAGGGAGATAGGGGGGTGGGTGAGAAATGGGGGGGGGGGTGAGAGGAGGGGGCTGAAAGATAGGTGGGTGTGTGAGAGAGAGGGGGTGGGTGAGAGAGAGGGGGGGTGGGTGGGTGAGAGAGAGAGAGAGGTGAGAAAGGGAGTGGGTGAAAGGGGGTGGGTGAGAGATAGGGGTATGTGTGAGAGAGAGGGGGATAGGTAAGAAGGGGTGGGTGAGAGATAAGGGGGTGGGTGAGAGAAAGGGAGGATGTGAGAGAGGGGGTGAAAGAGAGGGGTGAAAGAGATAGGAGGTGGGTGAGAGAGAGGGGGTGGGGGAGGGAGTGGGTGAGGGGTGGGGGTGAGAGAGAGGGGGGTATGAGAGATGAGGGGGAGGGTGAGAGAGGGGGATGGGTGAGAGAGGGGGGGAGATAGGGGGTGGGTGAGAAAGAATGAGAGAGAGGGGGTGCGAGAGAGGGGGTGGGTGAGAGAGGGGGTGGATGAAAGAGAGGGGGTGCAAGAGAGGAGATGCGAGAGAGAGAGAGAGAGAGAGAGAGAGAGAGGGGGGGGTGGGTGAGAGAGGGGGTGCGAGAGAGAGGGGGTGGGTGAGAGAGGGGAATGCAAGAAGGGGGGGGTTAGAGATAGGGGGGTTGGTGAGAGAGAGGGGGTACGAGAGAGGGGGTGGGTGAGAGATAGGGGGTGGGTGAGAGAGACTGGGTGAGAGAGAGTGGGTGAGAGATAAGGGGTAGGTGAGAGATAGCGGGTGGGTGAGAGAGAGTGGGTGGGTGAGAGATAGGGGGTGGGTGAGAGAGAGTGGGTGGGTGAGAGATAAGGGGGTGGGTGAGAGAGAGTGTGTGAGAGATAAGGGGTGGGTGAGAGAGAGTGGGTGGGTGATAGATAAGGTGGGTGAGTGAGAGATAGGGGGTGGGTGAGAGAGGGGGTGGGTTAGACCCCCCTAGCCCAGCCTGTAGTCCCTGCTGTTCCCCCCCTTTCTGTGGGTAGATGTGTGTGTGTGTGTGATGCACCTACCTCATGCCCATCCTTGTCCTCTGGACCTTGGTCAGCCTGTCTTCTTGCTGATGAGAGTGACAGCTGGAAGCGGACATTGGAGGCAGGCTCTGGGAAGTGGCGGTGGATGCTGCACCCACTGCTGCTCAGGTCAGGGTGGCGGCTGGTGAGGTCTTTTCCCACTCCCTGTTTCTAGCCAGCCTCCGCTGCTCACCACTTCAAGATTGCTGCTGTTCGGGATATCGCTCCGCTGCCCTGCACCCCCTCAAAGGGCAGCTGCTTGAGGCACGGAGGAGGAAGTTAAATTCTCCTCCGCTTTCGATACTGGGCAGTGAGGGAGTTGCAGCCATGACGTCGCTGGTTGCTAGACACCAGGTGGCTCTAGCAACCAGTGACCAGGAGTAGAGTCAGGACAGGTGGAGGTAGAGCCAGCGCTACAGTGGCTCAGTCCATCTATGTCCCCTGCATTTCAGACTGCTCCCTTTCTTTTAATGGGGGCCATGGAGCCACTGGTTCTTCGGCCCAGATCCGCAGGACCCAGGGACTTACTTCAAATTGCGGGACGATCCCACTGAATCCGGGATGGTTGAGAGTTATGCTGATGTGGCACTTATGGGCACTGATAGGTGGCACTTATGGGTGGCACCTATGGGCAGCACTTATGGACAGCACTTATAGGCAATGCTAGGTGGAGCTGATTGGCAGGCAGTGGCACTGAAATGCAGCACTGGTTGCACTGGCAATTACTGGCAGCCTGGCATGATAAAATCAATGTAAAATAAAGGTAAGAGTATACAAGAGCCCATCTTGGTACACCCTGCACGCAGTGTACAGTCTCTGAGAAAGACGCGGGCCGTCACTTTCATTAACGATTCTGACGGCCCGGGTCACCGGTTCTGACAGGTGGCACATGCGGCTGCGACCCACACCCCTGCCCCGGCCAGCTTACCTTCCGCTGCTGTCAGGACTCGCTCTCCACTGCTGCCAGAACTCGCTCTCCGCTCTGCCCACTGACTTCCGGGAGCCTCTCCATGCAAAGGTATCAGATTAAGAATCAGGAGCATTTGCCCGAGTACAAGCACTTGGGCAAATATTCTGTATTGGCACTGATACCGATACTAGTAATGGTACAACCCTAATAACCACCCACTAGAACATTAGGACCACTCACGAGAACATGATGATCACTCCTCTAATATTGAGTAGGTCCCCCTTTTCCTGCCATCAAGGCATGGACTCCACCAGACAAGACATCACACGGCCTTCGCCGGCTTTTCTTCTTCCCATACGGCATCCTCATACCTCCCAACTTTTAAACTTCAGAATGAGGGACACTTGAGAGAGGAAGTAACCTTGCATAGCACGCCATGGCAAATGCGTGGTCAAACTTCTGACGGTGGGAGGAGCTTAAGGGGCATCATTAAACAAAACTCGGGCTTCCTTGTACCTATAAAATATGCTTTTATTATTGTTCCACAAGCAAGAGTCTCATGGATACATACAAACCCCAGCACATTCATTTAAAAAAAGGATAAAAGCATGCAGTGTTTGGAGTGCATTACGTACACAGTGCAGGGTTCTGGGATGAGCTATGTACAGAGTGCAGGGTTCTGGGATGAACTATATACAGAGTGCAGGGTTCTAAGATGAGCTATGTACAGAGTGCAGGGTTATGGAAAGAGCTATGTACAGAGTGCAGGGTTCTGGGATGAGCTGCATGCAGAGTGCAGGGTTCTGGGATGAGCTATGTACAGAGTGCAGGGTTATGAAAAGAGCTATGTACAGAGTGCAGGGTTCTGGGATGAGCTGCATGCAGAGTGCAGGGTTCTGGGATGAGCTATGTACAGAGTGCAGAGTTCTGGGATAAGCTATGTACAGAGTGCAGGGTTCTGGCATGAGCTATGTACAGAGTGCAGAGTTCTGGGATGAGCTATATACAGGGTGAAGGGTTCTGGGATGAGCTATATACATGGTCCAATGTTCCGAGATGAGCTATATACAGGGTGCAGGTATCTGATATGGGCTATATACAGGGTTAAGGGTTCTGAGATGAGCTATATACAGGGTGTAAGGTACTGGGATGAGCTATGTATAGAGTGCAGGGTTCTGGGGTGAGCTATGTACAGAGTGCAGGGTTCTGAGATGAGCTATGTACAGAGTGCAGGGTTCTGAGATGAGCTATGCACAGAGTGCAGGGTTCTGAGATGAGCTATGTATAGAGTGCAGGGTTCTGGGATAAGCTATGTACAGAGTGCAGGGTTCTGGCATGAGCTATGTACAGAGTGCAGAGTTCTGGGATGAGCTATGTACAGGGTGCAGGGTTCTGGGGTGAGCTATGTACAGAGTGCAGGGTTCTGGGATGAGCTATGTATAGAGTGCAGGGATCTGGGATGAGCTATGTACAGAGTGCAGGGTTCTGAGATGAGCTATATACAGGGTGCAGGGTAGTGGGATGAGCTATATACAAGGTGCAGGGTTCTGAGATGAGCTATATACAGGGTGCAGGGTACTGGGATGAGCTATATACAGGGTGCAGCAGAGGCGTAATTAGAACCTTCAGGGCCCTGGTGCAAGAAACCACGAAGGGCCCACCGACCTCTGGCCTGGGCCATTCCCTCCAAGCCCAGAGCCCTTACCACTGATCCCACCACCCTTTATGGTCCCACAGCAGATCCCTTTCACATGTTCTGCAGTCCTGCAGTCTTGGGCCCCAGCAACCTTTGCTGGTAGTTCTGTAGACATGGTCAGTAGAGCAGTGGACGAGGTCAGTAGAGCAGTGGACGAGGTCAGTAGAGCAGTGGACGTGGTCAGTAGAGCAGTGGACGTGGTCAGTAGGGCAGTGGACGTGGTCAGTAGGGTAGTGGACATGGTCAGTAGAGCAGTGGACATGGTCAGTAGAGCAGTGGTCATGGTCAGTAGAGCAGTGGATATTGTCAGTAGGGCAGTGGACGAGGTCAGTGGAGCAGTGGACGTGGTCAGTAGAGCAGTGGACATGGTCAGTAGGGCAGTGGACGTGGTCGGTAGGGCAGTGGATGTGGTCAGTAGGGTAGTGGACTTGGTCAGTAGAGCACTGGACATGGTCAGTAGAGCAGTGGATATTGTCAGTAGAGCAGTGGACATGGTCAGTAGGGCAGTGGACGGGGTCAGTAGAGCAGTACACATAGCCAGTAGAGCAGTAGACATAATCAGTAGGGCAGTGGACGGGATCAGTAGTTTTAATTCTTGTTATTTTTTTTATTATTATTTTTTACCATTATATTTTATTTTACAATTTTATTTTTATAGTTTTTGATGGGAGGGGTGGCAATGGAGGGCAGTATGATTGGAGGGGGTGGCTGTGGAGGGCATAATGATGGAAAGGGTGGCAGTGGAGGGAAGTATGATGGGAGGGGAGGTAGTGGAGGGCAGTATGATTTTATTTTTATAATTTTTATAGTTTTTTTTTACAGTTTTTGATGGGAGGGGAGGTAGTTGAGGGCAGTATGATGGAAGGGGTGGCAGTGGAGGGCAGTACGATGGGAGGGGTGGCAGTGGAGGGCAGTACGATAGGAGAGGTGGCAGTGGAGGGCAGTATTTTGGGAGGGGTGATAGTGGAGGGCAGTATGATGGGAGGGGGGGCAGTGGGGGGGCAGTATGTGGGAGGGCAGTATGATGGGAGGGGTGGTAGTGGAGGGCAGTATGATGGAGGGCAGGGGTGGCAGTGGAGGGCAGTATGATGGGAAAGGTGGCAGTGGAGGGCAGTATGAGGGCAGTATTTTGGGGGGGGGGGGGGTGTGGGCAGTGGAGGGCAGTTTGTAATTATTTTTATAATTTTTATAGTTTTTTTTTACAGTTTTGATGGGAGGGGAGGTAGTGAGGGCAGTATGATGGAAGGGGTGGCAGTGGAGGGCAGTACGATGGGAGGGGGGCAGTGGAGGGCAGTATGATGGGGGAGAGGTGGCAGTGGAGGGCAGTATTTTGGGAGGGGTGGCAGTGGAGGGGGCAGTACGATGGGAGGGGATGGGGTGTGGAGGGCAGTATGGGATGGGAGGGGTGGCAGTAGGGGGGGAGGGGTAGTGGAGGGCAGTGTGATGGGAGAGGGCAGTATGATGGGAGGGTGGCAGTGGAGGGCAGTATTTTGGGAGGGGTGATAGTGGAGTGCAGTATGATGGGAGGGGTAGCAGTGGAGGGCAGTATGATGGAAGGGGTGGCAGTGGAGGGCAGTATGATGGGAAAGGTGGCAGTGGAGGGCAGTATTTTTGGGGGGGGGGGGGTGGGTAGTGGAGGGCAGTATGATGGGAGGGGGTAGTGGAGGGCAGTATGATGGGAGGGGTGGCAGTGGAGGGAAGTATGATGGGAGGGGAGGTAGTGGAGGGCAGTATGATTTTATTTTTATAATTTTTATATATGATGGGAGGGAAGGTAGTGGAGGGCAGTATGATGGGAGGGTGGTAGTGGATGGCAGTTTGATTGGAGGGATGGCAGTGGAGGGCAGTATGATGGGAGGGATGGTGGTGGAGGGCAGTATGATGGGAGGGGTGGTAGTGGAGAGCAGTATGATGGGAGGGGTGGTAGTGGAGGGCAGTTTGATGGGAGGGGTGGAAGTGGAGGGCAGTTTGATTGGAGGGGTGGCAGTGGAGGGCAGTATGATGGGAGGGGTGGCAGTGGAGGGAAGTATGATGGAAGGGGTGGTAGTGGAGGGCAGTATGATGGGAGGGGTGGTAGTGGAGGGCAGTATGATGGGAGGGGTGGTAGTGGAGAGCAGTATGATGGAGTAGTAGTGGAGGGCAGTATAATGGGAGGGATGGTAGTGGAGGGCAGTATGATTTTATTTTTATAGTTTTTTTTTACAGTTTTTGATGGGAGGGGAAGTAGTTGAGGGCAGTATGATGGGAGGGGTGGCAGTGGAGGGCAGTATGATGGGAGGGGTGGCAGTGGAGGGCAGTATTTTGGGAGGGGGGGCAGTGGAGGGCAGTATGATGGGAGGGGTGGTAGTGGAGGGCAGTATGATGGGAGGGGTGGTAGTCGACGGCAGTATGATGGGAGGGGTGGTATTGGATGACAGTATGTTTGGAAGGGTGGCAGTGGAGGGCAGTATGATGGGAGGGGGTGGCAGTGGAGGGCAGTATGATGGGAGGGAAGGTAGTGGAGGGCAGTATGATGGGAGGGGTGGTAGTGGATGGCAGTTTGATTGGAGGGGTGGCAGTGGAGGGCAGTATGATGGGAGGGGTGGTAGTGGAGGGCAGTATGATGGGAGGGGGGTAGTGGAGGGCAGTATGATGGGAGGGGGTAGTGGAGGGCAGTATGATGGAAGGGGGGTAGTTTAGGGCAGTATGATTGGAGGGGTGGCAGTGGAGGGCAGTATGATGGGAGGGGTGGTAGTGGAGGGCAGTATAATGGGAGGGGGGTAGTGGAGGGCAGTATAATGTAAATGGGAGGGGTGGCATTGGAGGGCAGTATAATGGAAAGGAGGGTAGTGGAGGGCAGTATAATGTAAATAGGAGGGGTGGCAGTGGAGGGCAGTATAATGTAAATGGGAGGGGTTTCAGTGGAGGGCAGTATAATGGGAGGGGGCAGTGAAGGGCAGTATAATGTTAGGGGGAAATGTGATGGGAGGGGGTGGTAGCGGAAGGCAGTATGATGGGAGGGGGTGGTAGCGGAGGGCAGTATGATGGGGGGCAGTGGAGGGCAGTATAATGGGAGGGGGCAGTATAATCAGAGGGGTGGCAGTAGAGGGCAGTATAATGGGAGGGGGGGCAGTGAAGGGCAGGATAATGGGAGGGGTGGCAGTGGAGGGCAGTATAATGGGGGGGTAGTGGAGGGCAGTATGGGGAGGACCGGAGTCGGGGTGGAGCTTAGGCTCGAGGAGGAGGAATCAGATCGGCCAAGGGGGCAAATTCCGGGACATTGTATTGTCCCGCAATGAAGGTGCCCAGGACACAGGACAGACCTCCCACAGTGGGATTTTCACGGGCAATCCAGGGCGGTTGGGAGGTATGCATCCTGGTGCCATCTCTTACCCAGCAAAGTGACGCAAATGCCATTCGTCAGACCAGGCCACCCTCTTCCATTGCTCCGTGTTCCAGTTCTGATGATCATATGCCCATTGTAGGTGCTTTTGGCTGTGGATACTGGTTAGCATGGGCACCCTGACCGCTCTGCGGCTACACTGCCCCATACACAACAAACTACAATGAGCATTTTTTTTTTGCTTTCAACGCATCAACTTCAGGGGCAACGTTCACTTGCTGTCTAATATATTCCACCCACTTCCAGATGCCATTGTAATGAGATGATCAATGTTAATCACATCACGTGTCAGTGGTCAGAATGTCATGGCTGATCGGTGTATATGTAGTACATTCACACACAGCACAAGGCCGTGTTTACACTATAGGAGGGTTCTTGAGCTGCAGTTCCTCTGAGCGCCACAATGTGGTGATCTCACCTCTACCCAGACAGGAAAACTTTATGGAATACAGACAGGAAGTGATGTCAGGTATAAATAGGAAGTTTCGGGTGAGAGGTGACTTGGGAGGAAGTAGAGAGAAGACATTGATGAAACTGGCAGCAGAGGAGGTAATAAGATCTTGTTTTCTATTTACACCCAGTACACCCCGTCCTCTTCCTCCATAGTCACTGTGATGTCTTTTATCTCCAGCAGATGATGATACACACATATATAGTGTGGAAACCTAGATTAACCCCTTCAGGGCCGGAACATTTCCCCACTTATGGGGCCGGAACATTCTCCTAATTTTGGAGATAAATTCTAGTAATATGGTCCTCCCAGCAAACAGTACTGACAATAAAATAGACAAGACAATGACCATCCTGACCATACGTGGTCTACAAAGGGCAATTATTACACCAAACAGGCACCAAATGGGCAATCATTATAATATGCAGCCAACATAATGATGGAGTGCAGGGGTCAGGAGTATGGAGCATAGAGCCCCTTACATTGCTGGTCAGAGGGAAGAAAATCATCATTGGTGTCAGAGGGAGGAAAATACTGAGGATTCTGAGGGAAGTAGAGGAGATGAGGGGCTGTGAAGGTTTAGTAAAGCTGAAAGACTTTAGGGGCCTCTGAAGGGGTAAAGTAGCTGAATGACTCTGGTGCCCTTGAGGGGGCAGTCAGGCTGTAGGGATCTGAAGAAATAGGGGGCTGGAGGGCTCAGGGGACTCTGAGAGAGAGAGGGGTCTTTATGTCTGTGATGGCCTCCCACCCCACTTGTACTTATTTTTCAGACCTTACAGAACTGGCAATCTTAACCATCTTATTGGCTCAGTGGTCCCTAGGGATGAGCTTTGAGTTTGAGTCAAACTCATGTTCGACTCCAACATTGCCTGTTCACCGAACAGCGAACAATTTGGGGTGTTCTCTGCAAATTCGAAAAGCACCCTGTAAAAGTCTATGGGAGAAATCTAAAGTGCTAATTTTAAAGGCTAATATGCAAGCTAATAATGCTTAAAGTGAAACAATAAAAGTGTAATATTTCTTTAAATTTCGTACCTGGGGGGTGTGTATAGTATGCCTGTGAAGGGGCGCATGTTTCCCGTGCTTAGAACTGTCCCTGCACAAAGTGTCATTTTTGCAGGAAAAAACGCGGCTATAATGAATTGCCGGCTCCCGTAATACAGAGAACAGTCATTGATAAAAAAAAATAAAATAAAAAAAGCGTGGGGTTCCCCCCAAATTCAATTACCAGGCCCTTCAGGTTTGGTATGGATATTAAGGGGAACCCCAGGTCAAATTAAAAAAATGCCGTGGGTGTCAGGTGACGTGTGGCCCCTCCTCCTCAGCTAAGACCTGGGATTCCTTCAGTGTCTCCATGGAGACAGGACGCGCTGCGCTGGATGTCTGAAGAGATCACCCATTGCTGGATAGCAAGAGTGGATTACCCCTGCTGGAATCTTTTTTTTTTTTTTTTTAATAAAGGACTTTTCCCAATGGTGTCTGTGTGTTTTTTTAACAATTTTTTACACTTCCTTTGTGAAATGGTAGGGGTACTTTTGTACCCCCTTACCATTTCAAACAGGGGGGGGGGGGGGGCGGGATCTGGGGGTCCCCTTGTTAAAGTGGGCTTCCAGATTCTGATAAGCCCCCCACGCGCAGACCCCCACAACCACCGGCCAGGGTTGTGGGGAAGAGACCCTTCTCCTCATCAACATGGGGACATGGTGCTTTGAGGGGTCATAGACCACCAAAGCATGTTGAGGGCATGTGGCCTGGTACGGTTCAGAAGGAGGAAGGCGCTCCCTTTTCCTGCTGCCTGTCAGGTTGCGTTCTCGGATAAGGGTCTGGTATGGATTTTGAGGGGGACCCCCACGCCATTTTTTTTTAAATTTGACCCGGTGTTCCCCTTAATATATATATACCAGACCTGAAGGGCCTGGTAATTGAATTTGTGGGGAATCCCACACTTTTTTTTTTATCAATGATTTTCAATGACTGTTCTCTGTATTACGGGAGCCGGCAATTCATTATAGCCACGAGGGATTTTAAATAGCTTTTTTTCCTGCAAAAATGACACTTTGTGGAGGGACAGTTCTAAGCACGGGAAACATGCGCCCCTTTACATGCATACTATACACACCCCCCAGGTACGAAATTTAAAGGAATATTACACTTTTATTGTTTCACTTTAAGCATTATTAAAATCACTGCTCCTGAAAAAAACGGACGTTTTTAAAACTTTTTTTTGCATTGATACATGTCCCCTGGGGCAGGACCCGGGTCCCCAAACACTTTTTATGACAATAACTTGCATATAGGCTTTTAAAATTAGCACTTTGGATTTTGAACGTTCGAGTCCCATAGACTTTAATATGGTTCTAAAGTTCACACGAGCTTTAGGTCTGTTCGCAGGTTCTGGTGCGAACCGAACAGGGGGGTGTTCGGCTCATCCCTAGTGGTCACGTCATTTGTTCTGGAATATCAAGTAAGAGGAAGAAGTGAATTCCTTTTCTCATTAGTGAGCACTTGTTCTTAGAGAAGTTCTGTTTCGGCTGCAAACCAGTTCAGAAACCAAAAAAATCCAACAGAGAAAAGGAAATTTCTGATCCTGCAGGCCAAGAAGGTCCTAGGTCCTCTAAGATGTAACAAACACTAAACAGTCCAAACTAAATGTGTTCCTATGGGGGGGCAGTAGTTCTTAAATGTACAGCAACCCTCCTATTAACCCACTCACATCCACATTATTGTGTGACCAATGCCACCCAAATAATTCTTACTTTCATTTATCAGAGTTATCCGTCTACAAGGAGACCTGTAAAGATCAAATGACGGCAACAATAAGGATGGAGGAGGACCGGAGTCACATGACTGAGAAGATACTAAACCTCACCCTGGAGATCATCTACCTGCTGACCGGAGAGGTGAGGAGGATTCTGGGAGGTCACATGACATCACTCTTATCTTTATTAATAAAACACAGACCTGACTGGAGAGGTGAGGAGGATTCTGAGATTCTAACATGATATTCCTATTGGTTCCTCAATACAGAGATTTCCTCTTGTGAAGTCAGGTGGTCATATGACCATCACAGTGCCTCCATGTGACTCCCTAAAACCTGAGAGACACAACATGCAGAAGATTCTAGAAGTCACCAACAATATGATGGAGCTGCTGACAGGAGAGGTGAGCGGTGCTGGGAATTCTGGGACATTATCCAGTAACAGACAAGGGATGTGTCTGGATGGTGACTGTATCATTGTGTGTGTCAGGTTCCTATAAGGTGTCAGGATGTCACTGTCTATTTCTCCATGGAGGAGTGGGAGTATTTAGAAGGGCACAAGGATCTCTACAAGGACGTCATGATGGACAATCAGCCGCCCCTCACATCTCCGGGTAAGAGGAGACTTTATTGTAAAGGAGAGAGCAGTACGGAGGCTCCACCTAGATCCCCCATCATCTGATAAACACATAGAAACAATGTATTCAGTCAGTGTGTGTGTTTCCTACAGATGGATCCAGTAATGGGAACCCACCAGAGAGATGTCCCCGTCCTCTGTATTCCCGGGATTCCACACAGGAAGATCACACCATCCCCCACCATCATCAGGTAGATGAGGAACAATCACTGATAATATCATTAGGATCTGTACATTATCTGCATTGTTACCATTGATGTTAATTTTTTTTTCCATAATTTTTTTTTATTGAAAATGTAAAGAATAGTGCATACAGTATAAGCCTCACCACGGTTTTTCGGAGGTTCCATAGCGCGTGAATACACAGTCGATTACAAATGGCTTGCAAGCCTTGGAGTAAGAACAAAAAAAAATTACACTAATTCCAGGGATTTATATAAACAAAAACATTTCTCAAGTAAGGAAATATAGGACACATATATGTCTTATTATTATTTATGGTACTTGTATTGCACTGTAAATTTCATGCAGTTCTTTATATATACATTGTAAATTCACATCGGTCCCTACCCTCAAGGAGCTTGCAATCTAAGGTCCCTAACTCACATTCATATACTAGGGGCCAATTTAGACAGAAGCCAATTAACCTACCAGCATGTCTTTGGAGTTCAATTCAATCCCACTGTACGTAACTAAAAAGGGTCACCAGGATCTTTATGAATGAGCGCAATGAACAGGACCTTGAGATTAAAGTGATTGTAAAGCTTTTTTTTTTCTTTAAATAACAAACCTGTTATATTTACCACCTCTGTGCAATGGCTTTGCACAGAGCGGCCCCAATCTGTCTTTTCTGGGGTGCCCCTGTGGCACTCCTGGCTCCTTCTTTTCTCGAGTACCCCCGCGGAGAGGCACTTTCCATGGGGCACTCATGCGGGTGCGCTTGTGAGTCCTGTTGCTGCATCCTTTGAGACAGACAGCAGGACTCGGCCCCGCCCCCTGGCTCCTGTGTCACTGGATTTGATTGACAGCAGCGGGAGCCAACACGCTCATGTTTTTGTATATTTTGGTAGTCTCTCTTGGGAGACGTAGATAAGCTCTTCCATCTCCTCTATTCTAGAGAGCCTGGTGAACCATTCTCAAATCGTTGGAATACGTGTAGGTCACCAGTGTACCGGAACGCAGAGTCTAACCGCATTCACCATATGCATAGCCAGTGATTTGTGGTATTCTTTTTTTGGTTAGGTGTGTGTGTGATGTAAAAGATATTGTGCCGGAGAATAATCTAGAGCAAATGTGGTAACGTGTAATGATATCATAGAGTTCCTTCCAAAAAAGGTTAAAGAGACTCGCAATCCCACCAGATGTGGAGCATAGTACCTTCTGCTTTCCCACATCTCCAGCATGTATCCGGTATGAATGGGGAGAATTTGTGTAAGCAGGATAGAGTTCTGTACCATCGGTTTCAATTTTATAGAAATTTTCTGGACTAGCTACATTGAGAGAACTAGGGTTGTCCCGATACCGATACTAGTATCGGTATCAGGACCGATATCGGTATCGGGACCGATACCGAGCATTTGCGCGAGTACTTGTACTCGCACAAATGCGCCCGATGCTTAGCCGATACCTTGTCAGCGTCAGCGGGCGGTGTGGAGGGCGGAGTCAGCGGGCGGTGTGGAGGGCGGATTCAGCGGACGGAGCGGAGGGCAGAACAGTACAGTACGGAGAGCCGAGCGGAGAGTGAGTACTCTGTGTCTCCGTGTTCCCAGCAGGGATGCAACTAGATAGGCGACCGGAGCCGTCACATTCAGTAATGCAAGTGACGCTCCGTGTTGCCGTTACACGCCACGTGGTTGATAATCCCGACGCCCATCTTGATACACCCTGCACTCACTCTGCCTCAATAAAGTAGCAGCGGACATCTTGTTACACCCAGCCCATATAGTTAGGGCTGGGTGTAACAAGATGTCCGCTGCTGCTTTATTGAAGCTGAGTGCTAGGTGTACCAAGATGGGCTTTTTCAGAGCAAAACTAAATCCTAAATCCACTGCCAGCCATAAATAAGTGCCCATGCAGCCAGTGCCAATGCAGCCAGCCATCAATGCGTGCCGCCCATCAATGCGTGCCGCCCATCAATGCGTGCCGCCCATCAATGCGTGCCGCTCAATGCGTGCCCCCCATCAGTGCGTGCCCCTCATCAGTGCGTGCCCCTCATCAGTGCGTGCCCCCCATCAGTGCGTACCCCCCATCAGTGCGTGCCGCCCATCAATGCATGCCACCCATCAGTGTGCGCCACCCATCAGTGCGTGCCCCCCATCAATGCATGCCACCCATCAGTGTGTGCCACCCATCAGTGTGCGCCACCCATCAGTGCGTGCCACCCATCAGTGCTCACCGGTGCTGCATATAATCAGTGCCGTATCTGGCTGTCATCATATATTTTTTCAACTGGTTCCATGTGAACATTCCAGCTACATGCCTCTCGGTTCCTTTTTTTCAAACTACCTTTTTTCCTGCAACTTCTAAATGTGCTTTTATATCTTTTCCGCTTAAATAAAAGTGATAGATTAATACCTTTTCACTCAGGAAACCAACCTTAATACTTGCAACAAAAACTGCATCTCACGGACTGTTTCCCAAACTATCACTGGATTATAATTAAGCTCTAATTGAAGAGCCATGCAATTTTGCAGCTAACAGAGAAATATATCTCAATCTACTACCAGCTGCTTAGTCAGCATTTATTCAGCAGTATAAAGTTGCATCTCTATGGACTGCTTTTTGCCACCGATTTTTAATTAATCTATAATTACTATGTAATGTCATTAGCAGCCAATAGGAGTTTATATCCCACCATTTTTGCCCAGGTAGCATAACCTTCTCTATACCCCATCTGATCACTCATGTGCCAATGTACAAATACGACCACACTGTGGTCCATCACTTGGATACCCCATCGGGGAATATTGACACATTAGTGATTAAGGAGGTGCCTCCAACCGTTATTGTTGTATGTTTGTCTACTCTTTGTTTGTCTTTATTTGTTGCGTGTTTCATGTGTAGCCCCGGAGGATGGGTATTTTAAACCATAGGAAATATTCCATGTATGTGACATGACAATTCTTGTCGTTTTCAACAGCAATGTTATAATTTGTAATTAATAAATTAGTTTTTCTGAAAATTATTGAGCATTAATTCTCAAACCCCCCCCTTTTTTTCTATGATATCTGCAGTAGCTTCTTTTGCACTCATTTTCATATGGGACTGCCCCTTCTTGGTATCCCCTATGAAAAATTGAGTGTTTTTTTTTCATATATATAATCAGTGCCACCTATTAGTGCTCATCAGTCAGTGCCAGCCATCAGTGCGTGCCACCTATCAGTGTTACTGCCCAGCCATCAGTGTGTGTACCAAGATGGGCTTTTTCAGAGCAAAACTAAATCCTAAATCCACTGCCAGCCATAAATAAGTGCCAATGCGTGCCGCCCATCAATGCGTGCCGCCCATCAATGCGTGCCCCCCATCAGTGCGTGCCACCTATCAGTGCATGCCCCCCATCAGTGCGTGCTGCCCATCAATGCGTGCCACCTATCAGTGCCCATCAGTGTGTGCCACCTATCAGTGTGCGCCACCCATCAGTGCGGGCCACCCATCAGTGCTCACCGGTGCTGCATATAATCGGTGCCACCTATTAGTGCTCATCAGTCAGTGCCAGACATCAGTGCGTGCCACCTATCAGTGCCCATCAGTCAGTGCCACCTATCAGTGTTACTGCCCAGCCATCAGTGTGTGTACCAAGATGGGCTTTTTCAGAGCAAAACTAAATCCTAAATCCACTGCCAGCCATAAATAAGTGCCCATGCAGCCAGTGCCAATGCAGCCACCTATCAATCAGTGCCACCTATCAATGCGTGCCGCCCATCAGTGCGAGCCCCCCATCAGTGCGTGCCCCCCATCAGTGCGTGCCGCCCATCAATGCGTGCCACCTATCAGTGCGTGCCACCCATCGTCGGTAGAATGGCACGTACAGGCAGGAGGGCGTATATATAAGTCCCTCCTTAATGCCTGTCCGTGCCATCGGGAGCGCGCCGGGAGTGGCGCGCTCCCGCGCCGGTCAGGACCCCCGTGATTCCGGTCGCAGTCCCCGCAGACTCGATCGCCGCGGGCACACTCGCGATCGTCTCGCGGGAAGGCTGAACGGGGAGATGCCGAGATAAACAGCATCTCCCCGTTCTGCCTAGCAACTAGTGACGCCGATCTCTGCTCCCTGTGATTGGAGCAGAGATCAGCATTCACTAGCTGACAGCCACGCCCCCCACAGTAAGAAACACACCCCTAGGCATACTTAACCCCTCCCCGCCCCCTTGTGGTTAACCCCTTCACTGCCAGTGTCATTTATACAGGAATCAATGCATTTAAATAGCATTGATTGCTGTATAAATGACAATGGTCCCAAAAATGTGTCAAAAATGTCCGATGTGTCCGCCATAATGTCGCAGTCACAATAAAAATCGCTGATCGCCGCCATTACTAATAAAAAAAAAAAAAAAAATTATTAATAAAAATGCTATAAAAACTATCCCCTATCTTGTAAACGCTATAACTTCTGCGCAAACCAATCAATAATCGCTTATTGCGATTTTTTTTTTTTTTTTTTTTTTTTTTTTTTTTTTTTTTTACCAAAAATATGTAGAAGAATACGTATCGGCCTAAACTGAGGAAAAAAAAAATGTTTTTTTTATATATTTTTGGGGGATATTTATTATAGCAAAAAATAATGCGTTTTTTTTTTTTTTTTCTTTTTTTTTTTTCAAAATTGTCGCACTTTTTTGTTTATAGCGCAAAAAATAAAAACCGCAGGTGCGATCAAATACCACCAAAAGAAAGCTCTATTTGTGGGGAAAAAAAGGACGTCAACTTTGTTTGGGAGCCACGTCGCACGACCGCGCAATTGGCAGTTAAAGCGACGCAGTGTCGAATCGCAAAAAGGGGCCTGGTCCTTTGGCTGCCAATTGGTCCGGGGCTGAAAGTGGTTAATGACGAGGAAAGGTTAAAAACACTTAGCAGATTTTTATTAGGGGATTGAATTTGGTTGTGGAAAAGGGACATGGGATGCCCATAGGATAAATTGTACTTTGAAGAATAAAAGTACCGTATATACTCGAGTATAAGCCGACCTGAATATAAGCCGAGGCACCTAATTGTACCACAAAAAACTGGGAAAACGTATTGACTCCAGTATAAGCCTAGGGTGAGAAATGCGCAGCTACTGTAAGTGGAAAAGAGGGTCAACAATGCCCATTTTCAGCCTCACTGTGCCCATTTGCAGCCATAGGTCCCCTGAACTTCAAACTTGGTAGTTAAGGGTTCCTAGATGTCCCCCTAGCTGCAGCCAAAATTTGGGGTCTCTGGACCCAAAGGGTCCCGAAATGACATTGCTGCAGGTGGACACAGTTGACCGACTTTGGGGCCCTGTATCTCGGGGCCACTTGGTGCTAGGAACCCCAAATTTGGATATGTTGTAGTGTTGGTTCCACTGGGTTTGCAAATCCTGGGGTTCCTAGTCCCAAGTGGCCCCCGAGATACGGGGCCCCAAAGTCGGGTCGGAAAATGTCATTCTCTGCTGCAGAAAAATGCTTGACTCCAGTATAAGCCGAGGGGGGTCACTTTTAGCACAAAAAAATGTGCTGAAGAACTCGGCTTATACTCGAGTATATACGGTAACTGCGTCACATTTCTCAGAAGAACAAGATGGCTGACCCTAAACGTGACAGACTTTTACCTCAGAATACTTCTTCCCGCTCATTTCCTCCATCAAACTACTTCACTGTCCAATTTTAGTAATCCTGTCACACCATCGGAACATGACTAGGCCTCACTCTGAATAAGTCCCAGTGTCTTTACTTGATGGCCCTTTGTAGGCCGGGGCCTGCAGTACTACCCCCTTGTGGTAGCAACCGATGTGTTTTGATAGTAGAAGGAAAGCTCTCTCTCTTTTCTCTCTCATACCCCACAGTAGTCCTGACCCTGACTTATACAGCACTCATAGAATTGCAGTCCGGACATGATGTACAGTAAAACTTTGGTTTGAGAGCGTTTTGCAAGACAAGCAACATTTTTTTTGATAAATTTTGATGTCTTGATATACAAGTAGCGTCCTGTCACAACTGAATATAAAACAGAAGAGAGGCGCCTCTAAGTGTAGCAATATGGTTACATTTAATGAAGGTACAACATTTAGCAACTCACATGGTTGATGATTAAAAGAGGCACATCTAAGTATGCAGGCATCCGGGGTAAAGCTGTGCACATAGACCGTCCTCCGCACCGCCAGCAACGTCATCTCTTCCACGCTGCGCTCCACGAGCGGTTCAAGACTCGCTTTCAGATCGCTCTACCGCAGGGTAGTCTTCCTTTTCACCATTGCAGACTGACAGCGGTGAGAGCTGGCGGTGTGGAGGATGGTCTATGTGGACAGCTTTACCCCCCCGGATGCCTGCGTTCTTATGCCTGCATTCTTATCAGCGCAGCCCCCGTCAGATGCCCACACTGGACCAACAGGGACTCCACTAGGACCACCAGGGAAGTGGGCAACATTTGGATGGCCAGGTATGTACCCCCTGGCATTCCACATGTGCAAATGATGCCCAATCTGTGCCAGTCAGTGCCCACAAATGTACAAATAAAAATCAGTGATGCCCAGAAATGCCACCCATCAGTGCCCATCCATGCCACCTATCCGTGTCACCCATAAGTACCCATCAGTGCCACCTATGAGTGCCCATCAGTGCTGCATACCAGTGCCCATCAGTGCCACCTATCAGTGCCCATTATCAGTGGCTGTCAGTGCCACCTCATTGGTGCCACCTCATCGGTGCCGCCTTATCAGTGCCCGTCATTGAAGAAGAAAATGTACTTTATTTACAAATGTTTTTAACAGAAACAAAGAAACTTATTTTTTTTTAAAAAAATCTGTCTTTTTTTTATTTGTTGCGCAAAAAATAAAAATAGTAGAGGTGATCAAATACCACCAAAAGAAAGCTCTATTTGTGGGAACAAAATGATAAAAATTCTGTTTGGGTACAGTGTTGTATGACCGCGCAATTGTCATTCAAAATGCAACAGCGCTGAAAGCTGAAAATTGGTCTGGGCAGGAAGGTGTATAAGTGTCTGGTATTGAAGTGGTTAAACACTTCATTTAAAAAAAAAAAAATTATCACTTTTATTGCTGTCGCAAGGAATGTAAACAGTAATAGGTGGTGACAGGTACTCTTTATGGAGGGATTGGGGTTACCCTAATCCTTCCTTTGCACTTTGCAAAATTGGCGATTTCTGAATACTGTCATTATTTTTAAAATCGGCGCCATTAGCAGCCGAGTAAACCGCAAGTGACGTCGCTTCCAGGATCTTACATCGGAGAGCCAATCAAAGCCGAATCCAGCTTTGTTTCGGGTCTCAGCCTAGCCAGTGGACGCGCCGGATCGTGGCTCGGGTCTCCCGGTGGGACCGGAGGACCGGGAAGAGCAGCGGAAGGCGGCGGAAGGAAAGGTCCCCTCCCACTCCTTTACGATAACAGCCGAGCGGCTTTTAGCTACATCAGTTGTTATCCCTAAAAAGCCAACCGATGGCTCTAAAAAACGATACTGGGGGGGGGGGGGGGTGATGCTGGTTTAACCCCTTCAAGCCATGAGCGCAAATTTGCGTACAGTCGGCGCAAAGAGGTTTAAACAGCTAGCGCTATATATTTCACAATAGACAGCGATGATACCGGAATTTAAGAGATGCTGGATACATCTACACCCATGTGTGGCTATCACTAGACAAGGTTCTGGGGTGGCCCACAATAGGGACACCCTTAGGAGAATTCAATAGAAGACAAATAATTGGGTCAGTAAGCCGTGGGACACAGTGACATGAAACCATAGTAAATAATTAATCCCAAAATAGTGAAGACGAGTAATTATGGTACGTTGAAGTCCCTGTCAACGACTCATCTTGGTTAGGCTATATATGCTGGCTCACAAGTCAGTGAGCCTTCTCTGAAGTGTAATATAAGTCCACTGAGCACTGAGAAAATGGACAGTTGGCAGCATAAGAAACAAATACCTGTTTGCTAGGATTCTAGAATGTTCTGTTAGGGTAGGCACATGTTTGATAGATTAAAAGGGCAGGAGTCCACAAAGCAGTCATGTCCACTGCAAAAGGTGTGGCGTTAAGATGGGGGCACATTTATAGGCTGATCTGTGTTCTCGACTAACCGATTGTAAACTGGCATCAAGGCCACTTACAAGCAATTAGTTACAATACAAGCACTCTAAGGGCATCAAGCCTCCAGGCAATCTCTTTGTGGGGTTGATGATGGATTGTGGGACACCGGCGCCAGGGCTCAGTTGGAAAGTAGAAGGCGTACCATTCAGGGGAGGTCAATTGGAGGCAGATCAAGTTGCTCGCAGAAGGCTTGAAGGCGTTCAAAGCAAGGCAGTGCGGCCTCTAGCGGAGGCGGATAGGCAGCACGGGAATTTCCAGCAGTACTGGATCTTGCAGGATCTTACGGGATCTTAATACTTCAAGCAGGGGGCACAGCCCACGCCTGTTCTGCAAAGTGATTTAGGAAAGGTCCTGGAATAGTTTTGATCTCCAAACCACTCTATAAAATGCGGACCCTTTTTTGCTTGCCTTGCAAAGTATTTCCTCCTTGTGGGAAAAGTTGAGGATACAGCATATCACGTCCATTGGAGGTTCTGAGTCTAGGGGTTGGGGGCCTTGCACAATGTATTCTCTCCATTTCAATAGGAGAGTCTGCAGGGAGATAGTACAAACTTCTTGTGGTAGACCGGCTGAATCTATACTCCCCGTACTGTAATGTTTTATGCTTGCAACCTCGGTTGTCTAGATCCCCCACATAACAGTTATAGCATCATTTTGATCTTTACCGTTATGTGGGGGATCTAGACAACCGAGGTTGCAAGCATAAAACATTACAGTACGGGGAGTATAGATTCAGCCGGTCTACCACAAGAAGTTTGTACTATCTCCCTGCAGACTCCTATTGAAATGGAGAGAATACATTGTGCAAGGCCCCCAACCCCTAGACTCAGAACCTCCAATGGACGTGATATGCTGTATCCTCAAGCAGCCCTCACAACTCCATGCTGAGGCTATTCAGCCAGTACAACATACTTATGACACTCAGTTATCGCATCATTTTGATCTTTACCGAGTGTCATAAGTATGTTGTACTGGCTGAATAGCCTCAGCATGGAGTTGTGAGGGCTGCTTGAGGATACAGCATATCACGTCCATTGGAGGTTCTGAGTCTAGGGGTTTGGGCCTTGCACAATGTATTCTCTCCATTTCAATAGGAGAGTCTGCGGGGCGATCAATCAAATCGTTAAAGATAGTACAAACTTCTTGTGGTAGACCGGCTGAATCTATACTCCCCATACTGTAATGTTTTATGCTTGCAACCTCGGTTGTCTAGATCCCCCACATAACGGTAAAGATCAAAATGATGCGATAACTGAGTGTCATAAGTATGTTGTACTCGCTGAATAGCCCCAGCATGGAGTTGTGAGGGCTGCTCCATGTCTGTGAGGCGATGAGCTTACCTCCCGGATGTCTGTTTTGAGATTTGAAATTGCAGCCGAGAGGGTGTTCTTGATATCCAGGGCCACTTTTTGCAGGTCAGGCAGACTCGGAGGTTGGTTCGAGTGGAGGCTAAATGTGTCTCCTCTGCGTGTCGGATCTGCTGCCTGATGATCATGGCACCGAGGCCTGGGAGGCTGCGTAGCTGCCAGAGCGTTGGGTCCGGAACAGCTCAGAGATATTGCGACTGTGAGCTGTGTTTCGATGTGTAGATAGTCGTCAGCACACCAAGGATCATCAATTTCGTCCAAACGTTTTTTTTTTTTTTATTCAAGAAAGATCACATCACACAGCAGTGTAGTGAAACGTTTCGGAGCCACGCAGGACCCCTTCATCAGGCATGTGATAAGTGCATACTGCTGTGCAAACGTATTTAGATTTCAATATGTTTATTGAAGTAACAATGTTGTATAAAGCACAAGTGACAAAAACAGAAGTGAAAATCAAGCACCCTCAGGTAGTCCTACTCTTTCAAATAATCATAATAGAACCTTTGGATAAGAAACGGAGCAAACTCAACGTAAAATGCATTTGGCGGGAGTGCCAATAAACATAATAACAATTTTTTTTTTTCATTCACTGTAGAGTCAAAAAATACATCTCTAATCAATTAGGGACTGGTTGCAGGTTGTCCCATCAAGCTACTTTAACTTATAGCATTAGGAATGGCTATAGACTTAGGAATGAGAAAGATGGGGGGGGGGGGGATTGGGAAGGGTAGGGAGGGGGGAAGGACAAAGAGAACCCCTGTATACATTTCTACTAGTATCATGTCAGCATAGAGATATATGTTCTGTCAGAGCATCTTATAGTTGGCAATAACCAGATCAACAGAAATATTTTTGTGTTTTGCCATAGCGAGGTCATAGTGGGTGCTGTCATAACGTGTTCAGTCATAGCGTTCGTGTCATAGCGCGTTCTGTCATAGCGGTTGCTGTCATAACGTGTTCAGTCATAGCGCGTTCTGTCATAGCGGGTGCTGTCATAACGTGTTCAGTCATAGCATTCCAGTCATAGCGGGTTCTGTCATAGCGGGTGTTGTCATAGCGGGGTCATAGCGGGTGCAGTCATAGCGGGTGCTGTCATAATGTGTTCAGTCATAGTGTTCCTGTCATAGCGGGTGCAGTCATAGCGGGTGCTGTCATAGCGGGGTCATAACGTGTTCAGTCATAGTGGGTGCTGTCATAACGTGTTCAGTGATAAAGGGTGCAGATATAGCGGGTGCAGTCATAGCGGGTTCTGTCATAGCGGGGTCATAGCGAGTGCTGTCATAACGTGTTCAGTGATAAAGGGTGCAGTCATAGCGTGTTCAGTCATAGCGGGTGCAGTCATAGCGGGTGCTGTTATATATATATATATATATATATATATATATATATATATATATATATATATATATATATATAGAAAAAATGTATTTTAAATATATTATATTATTATTTAAAATACATATTATTTTTTTTTTTTTTTCCATTTTCATTTATCTTTCTTTCCATTTTTGACATTTTTAATTTATTTCTTCTTTATTTAGTTTCCCTTTCTTTTTTTATTTGGTTTTTCTTTTATTCTGCTTCTTTTTTTTTTTTCCCCCTTCTCCTTTTTGGTTTCTTCTCCTTTTTTTTTTATTTATTTTTTTCTCGCTCTTCCTATTTTCCCCTCTATTTTGTATTGGCTTTCTATACTTTCTACAATGCACTATAGGTGTATAAAATTTTCCTTTTTATTTTCCTCCTGAGGTATTATTGCTGTCACACTTGCACATCTTTTCTGTTTCCTTCTTCCCCCCCCTCCCCATGTAGCAGCCTGACAGGTTAAGACATGCAGCGCAGCACTGCTAGGTTACCATGTCTCCAAGCTTCAGCGGACACAAAGTTGTGTGTGTGTGTGTGTGTGTGTGTGTGTGTGTAATATATACATTTTTTTTATATATATATATAATGACATTTGTATACAGTTTTGGCAGGATTGATGTCAAATGCTGTCATGGGGTGGGAGGGGCCATCTACTCTCTGGTTCTGATAGGTGGACTGCACAACCGTATTCACAAAGGGGTCCTGCATGGCTCCAAAACATCGCACTACAATTTGTGATGTGATCTTTCTTGAATAAAAAAACATTTGGACGAAATAGATGATCCTTGGTGTGCTGGCGAATATCTACATATTGCATAGGTTCCTGTATCCAGCTGGTGATTGCTACAGCACCCAGTAGCCTAAAGAGCTTATTCCAGGAACGTGTGCGATGGGAATATGGACTGTGAGCTCTGTTCCGGTCTCCTTCGATGTCAGGGGTGCAGAAGTACTCTGATTCTGCTTAGCCATGCTGGAATGATGCGTTGATTTCCCCAAAAGACAGAATGAGATCCTCAGCTTGCAGTAGCTTTCGGCTCAAGCAGCTATCTCGGTTCCAGTGCCAAACCACGCCCCCCTGATGTCACTTTTAATATATAGTCAGAATGGAAACCTGAGAGATTCTAAAGTTGAGGTTAAAGAAGAGATAAAAGAGGAGGATGATGAGGATGGGGTGATGGAGGAGTCAGAGTTTCTAAAAGAACACAAAGATCTGTACCAGGACACCATGGTGGAGTCATCCAGCTACAGAAACCCACCAGAGAGATGTCCCCGTCCTCTGTATTCCCGGGATTCCACACAGGAAGATCACACCATCCCCCACCATCATCAGGTAGATGATTGATAGTTATTGGTGGTTATAATTTATATACAAGCATATTTGTTACAATGAATATCTTATTTTATATTTAGAGTGAAATTCTCAGGGATTATAATATTGTTGTTAAAGAAGAGTATAAAGAGGAGGATGAGGAGTATGGAGTGATGGAGGAGTTTTCAGAAGGACACAAGGATATGATGGAGCCACCTAATACCAGGATATCACCAGAGAGATGTCCCCATCCTCTGTATTCCCGGGATTCCACACAGGAAGGTCACACCATCCCTCACCATTACAAGGTTGGTGGGACAGAGCATTTAGAACATGGAGTCGTAGAGATGATGTGTGGATTCTCTATGTAAGCTTATATTTTACATATGTTTTTTTTTTCTCTCTTTTTCTTGGTTTAGGGGGAATATCTGATAGATATAGAATTTGAGGTTAAAGCAGAAGAAGAAGAGAGATATGTGAGGGATGATCAGCAGTCTATGGAGGAGGATGGAATAATGGGGACATTTATAGAGGAGGACACTCCTACAGAGATCAGCACAGGTGGGTCATTAACACTAAATACATTCCTCCACCCATACTGCTCACTGATTGGTCCAGAATGCCTGGTTCTAGCAAATCTCTGGCAGAGCAATTCTCCCAGGGTTACTTACACTGTTTTTCTGGCTGTACCGGGTGGAGGGATATGTCTGTATAGTCTCAGACCCAGGTCACTGAGTGCAGTCTCAGGAGATGGGAGGCAGCAGTCTGGGAACTCTGCAACCTGTCTCAAGTTAACAATACATTTTGTATCCTATATAATAGGTTGTACATTACATAGGCCTTATTTCTTTTGCACATTTTTCTACCAGCTGGACATTTTATACCTGATGATTTGATTGGAGCACAGACTTTTACATGTTGATATTAATGTGATAACATCCCCAAACTTTGGAACCTTAAACCGAAAGTGATAATGAGGGAGGAGTCAATAACCCAATGATGGAGGTCTTCAGGATCAGTCCAGTCTTCATCTTGGTTGTTCTCCCTCCATCCTCACTCTCTGACTAAGGTCCATGAATAAAGAAATGAACTGGTAGGAGATCAGAGGACCCATTTACTAGTTACCTTGAGGGGGGAATTGTAAGATCCTCAGAGACAAAGCTGCCTGATGTGGGCGGAGTCCTGGTTTAGGGGAACCAATCAGCTCATGTCTAGTAATAATCTTTTTATTTCTATTTTAGTAGATGGACGGGAGATGAGGAAAACCTCAGAGGATTGTCTCACTTTGTCTCCAGACTGTAAAGTAGAAGATGAGGACATCACACAGTATAGTCCAGGAGAAAACCCGACTACCTCAAATGTCCATCCGGCACCACACAGTGTAGATGGACCATCGTATTCCTCTTATCCTGAGGAACCTCAGACTGTGAGGGATGGTGCCGTCCTTCCAACAGATAAGAGGCTTTCCTGTACTGAGTGCGGAAAGTTCTTCCCTTTTAAATCCCATCTTAATGTACATCAGAGATCTCACACAGGAGAGAAGCCGTATTCATGTCCTGAGTGCGGAAAATGTTTTTCACAGAAGTCATCTCTTTACAGACATCAGAGATTTCACAAAGAGGAAAAGCCGTATTCCTGTCCTGAGTGCGGGAAATGTTTTTCAGAGAAGTCCAGTCTTTACAGACATCAGAGATTTCACACAGAGGGCAAGCCACTTTCCTGTTCTGAGTGTGGGAAATGTTTTCCAACAAAAACCTATTTTGTCAATCATCAGAGATGTCACACGGGGGAGAAGCCATATTGCTGTCCTGAGTGCGGAAAATGTTTTTCACAAAATTCCCATCTTTATAGACATCAGAGATCTCACACGGGGGAGAAGCCGTATTCCTGTCCTGAGTGCGGGAAATGCTTTTCACAAAAGTCCAATCTTTACACACATCAGAGATTGCATACAGGGGAGAAGCCGCTTTCCTGTCCTGAGTGAAGGAATTGTTGTTCACTAGTGTTGGGTGAACAATTAGGCCCGAGCATGAGTTTGGGTTGAACATTATCTGTTTGCCTGTTCGACGAATACCTGACTGTTTTGTTTAGCCTGCAGAATGACCACAATGCACTGCACCCCCCGCACAGTGTATTGAAAGCCGTGGTTGGCTAAAGCAATAAAAGCTTTGCTCAATCGGGGCACATAGTACTGTCAAGGCCATGATTGGACACTGTCATGATGATTCTTTGCTCTTAGTCCCACCCCACACTGTAAAAATATTCTTCCTATAGCTGCCATGTGCAGAGTGATATTAGCATGGAGAGAGGTGGAACAGGGTTCTATTCAGTGCTACTAGAATGCTATTGTGATTCTATTGTCAGTGTAAAGTATCAGTTTAGTGTGAATCTAGTGATAGTAAAGTGTGAGTATAGTGCAACCGTCAATTTTTACTTTAGTGTCATATTATTTTGTCAGGGCAGGTTTCCTGCAGAATATTTCAGTGCGTTAGTGCACATTTTACGCAGTATATTGCAGTGCGTTCATGCACGTTTAATGCAGTATAGTTCAGTGCTATATTGCACGTTTACAACAGTATATTGTAGTGTGTCAGTGGAGTGTGTCTGTGTAGTGAGTACTCAAGTTAAAGTGCACAAAACACTACTTTCCATTGATTGAAGTGCATCCACTTACACATTTCCCTATCTTTATTACATTCCTCGGGCCTGAGGAAGGAGCATGCATGCTCCAAACACATGCCATCTTGATCGCGCTCATCACTGCCTCTCTATCCTCCCAGGGATGCCATGCTTGCTACTCCCCCACCCACTGCCACGGAAGCCCGGACTCTACAGGTGTGGCCGGCAACGCGGGACGCCGTGAATTACCGCCTTCTACCTGGACATATGGCACACAACGTGACTAATCTTTACAAGCCCTTTAAACTGTCTACCATTTGAGTGTACCCCAAATATACGTGTATTCCTTTTATCCAATACTGCACTTAGATCGGCGTTGCTTGTTTTTTTTATCTCTCTACACCCACAGAGCTGCTTCTACCTCTGACAGCTGGCTGCCCTCTATCCCAATGCTTTTTATTGTGACCAACAACGGTGCATATGGACTCTTTACCATGAACCACCTCTTTACCATTACCAACTCTTATTTATGTGCATTCTCACATGCACATAACCACTGTTATGTACTGACCTTTTCTTAATATAATTCTTATCATCATTGTTTTATCACCTAATGTTACCTTCCAGCAGCGTCCCCTCTACAGCACTCAACATATATACATACAGAAGGTAGGAACATGAGCCTACAGGGAGGAGATAACACTCCTAAACAATAAATTGGTAGTCATGTTCCCCCAGCTGCAGGGTACTGTCAACTTGGCTCCAGTGATGATGAAGATGGAGGGGATGATGGTGATGAAGTCACTGACATGATTTGGGTGCTGAATAGAGCAGAGGAGGAAAGTGAGGGTGAGGCACAACCCCAAGGAGGCAGCCATCATGGAAGAGTAGAGAGCAGCCACCCTATTCCACCCGATTGTGGAGCTGTTATCTCCTGGCCCACTTCCTACAACTCAGCTGTCTGGGCCTTTTTAGCACATGTGCAGCCTATCGCACCACTGCAATTTGCAAACTTTCCTTCAAGCAGATCAAGTGTGGCAAAAAAACACCAGCCTTTTTGGTACCACATGCTTGCAAAGGCATTTAACCTCCCACCACTCAGCCCGTTGGCAAGAGCAACTGCTGGCCACACAAAAGGGATGCAATTCTGCTCCTCCTCACTCCTCACTTTTCAGGTCTACCCCACTATACCTGATGACCTTTCAGCAGCCTCCAGTAATGGAGATGATGGTATAGCAAAGGGTGTCACAGGTCCTTGCAGCATGTTGGCTAGAAGCACACCGCCATCTATAGACTATAGCAGGCACATTTCTCTGCCCCAGCTGATGCAGCAGAAAAAAATACAGCCACTGCCACCCATATGCCCATCGTCTAAATTCAAACTTCTCAAAGCTGCTGGCTTTACAACTCCTACATTTCCGTCTGGTGGATTCTGCCCCTTCCATGAGTTTGCAGAATGTGCTGTACCACAATGGCATGTTCCCAGTCACTATTTCATTGCACATAAGGCTATTCCAGCTCTGTACCTTTAGCCGCAAGGTCCACATAACTGCTGGCATGTGGCCCAGCAAGCATGGTCAGGGACGATGTGTGTGTGTGTGTGTATATATATATATATATATATATATATATATATATATATATTTTTATATTATTTTTTTTTTTTTTTTAACCACTTGCCTACCGGGCCTATTTTGGCCTATTTTCCTTCATGTAAACATCATCATTTTTTTGCTAGAAAATTACTCAGAACCCCCAAACATTGAGTACGTTTTTTTTAGCAGACACCCTAGGGAATAAAATGGCGGTCATTGCAACTTTTTATCTCACACGGTATTTGCGCAATAATTTTTCAAACGCCTTTTTTTGGGAAAAAAAACTGTTTCATGAATTAAAAAATAAGAAAACAGTAAAGTTAGCCCAATTTTTTTATATAATATGAAAGATGATGTTACGCCGAGTAAATAGATACCAAACATGTCACGCTTTAAAATTGCGCACAACCGTGGAATGGCGCCAAACTTCGGTACTTAATAATCTCCATAGGCGACGCTTTAATATTTTTTACTGGTTACCAGTTTAGAGTTACGGAGGAGGTCTAGTGCTAGAATTGTTGCACGCGCTCTAACGCACGCGGCGATACCTCACATGTGTGGTTTGAGCGGCGTTTACATATGCGGGCGGGACTTGCGTGTGCGTTAGCTTCTGATCGCGAGCTACAGGGGACAGGGGCGTTTTAATTTTTTTTTTTTTTTTTATTTATTTTTATTTTACTTAATTTTTTTTATTTTTACACTTTTTTAAACAAAAAAAAATTTTGGATCACTTTTATTCCTATTACAAGGAATGTAAACATCCCTTGTAATAGGAATGTATGTGACAGGTCCTCTTTATGGAGAGATGTGGGGTCAATAAGACCCCACATCTCTCCTCCAGGCTGGAAAGCATGAGATCGGTAAAAAATGTTTTACCGATCTCATGCTGACAGCCGCGATCGCGGCTTTGTTTACATCCGGGTACCGGGCGTGACGTCATAACGTCGCGCCCGGACCTCCGACGGTCATAGAGATGACTGGTGACCATCTGGTCACCGGAAATCTCTATGCTCGTCATCCGGCGGCGAGCGATTCTTTCTCCGGGCCCCCGATGGCACGGGAGAGCCCGGAGAAGCACCGGATGGCGGCGGGAGGGGGGGGACGTCCCCTCCCGCTGCCTATAAGAACGATCAGGCGGCGGAACTGCCGCTATGATCGTTCTTATGGTGCACAGAATCGCCGGCCGGAAAAAATGATATCTGAATGATGCCAATAGCTGCACGCATCATTCAGATATCACCACTTAAAGTCAAGGACGTCATATGACGTCCTTGGTCGGCAAGTGGTTAAGTTCACAGCACACTTGGTAACTCTGCTTGCAACTCAGAAGGATGCAGGACAGAGCTTGGTGCGGCAGCTTGTTCCGCCATGTCTCCATACAGCTAGTGGTGATGATGCAAGATTTGTCAGCTCCATCCCTCCTTCTCCTTCACCATGCCCTCTTCTGCTGAATTGTCCTATGAACCACCAGTACCCCCTAAGCGTTTAAGGAGCTGTTCAATAAGTAAGGACAAAAGGTGCCATGCAGTGCTTCAGCTGGTCTGTTTAGGGGACAGGAGCCACATCAGAGCAGAGATTCTTGCAGCTCTGCAGGGGAAGGCCCAGAGTTGGTTCACGCCACGCCAGCTGGAGCCAGGAATGGTGGTGTGTGATAATGGCACAAATCACCTGTCCGCCCTTAGACAGGGAAAGTTGACACATGTGCCATGCTTAGCACATGTCCTCAGGTTGGTGGTGAAGCATTTAAGTAGGTACCCAGGGTTGGAAGATCTGCTAAATCAAGCAAGAAAAGTCTATAGCCATTTCAGGTGGTCATACACAGCCAGTGCCCAGTTGGCTGAGATTCAGCGGGAAATCCACCTGCCCGTAAACTGCCTAATTTGTGACATGCCCACCAGGTGGAACTCCACTTGCTGCAGTGGCTGCAAATGCAGCAGAGAGCCGTCAACGAGTACCTTTGTGAGTATGGCACAATGATAGGCTCAGGCTGGCTTGGCTTTTTTTTCCCCATGCCAATGGCTGCTGATGCATGCACTGTACTGTCAGGAGAAGGCAGATGGAGGAGCGACGTGCTGACGTCACCGCGCTGTTCAACACTCTGAAGGAACGGGCATTCATATAAATTACTAGTCTGGTTTTACCTATGGCGAGCCATTTTTCTTTCCATTATCGTGTATTTGTGATCATGAGAATCGAGGACCCTGGATCCTTTTGAGCTTCTGTGATAACATTATCCATCCGCCTACAAGTGGTGTTTGGAGGTTGTTCTGGTCGGAGTCGCTGCTTGCCCTTTTCAGGAGACAAAGGCCCTGGTTGGGTGTTTGCCACAAGCGATCCGGCTTGTGATAGTTGGTAAACGTGCACTTCATTTGGTGGCGGATACACTTTACATGTTGGTGTGAATTTGTCATCTGCACGAGGAGGACTCCAGACACTTGGTGTTTGTCTATTGCTTATTAGCAATACTTCGAATGACATATTTGTTTATGTTGCTGACTTATTTCTTGAGACTCGGCAACCCTTATGCCGCGTACACACGTGCGGACTTTTGCCGGCGGACTTAGTCCAGCGGACAATCCCGCCGAACTTTCCAGCTGGGTCCGCTGGACTTTCCGAGCGTGTGGACTTGCCCACACACGCACGGACTTCTCCGGCGGATAATCCGCCGGCCAAAAGTCCGCGGGACTTTTGAAAATGAACGGACTTGCCCACACACGGAGCAGTCCGTTCATTTAGAACGTAACTTCAGGTTACGTAGCTAGCGTAGGCAGTAAATGCCGCCGCGCTAGCTCCGTGACCTGGCATGGATTTAAAGGGACTCCCCACGCCGAAAAAACGGCGTGGGGGTTCCCCCCAAATCCATGTCAGACCCTCATCCGAGCACGCAGCCTGGCAGGCCAGGAAAGGGGTGGGGACGAACGAGCGCCCCCCCCTCCTGAGCCGTACCAGGCCGCGTGCCCTCAACCGGGGGGGTGCCCTGGGGAAAGGAAGGCAGTGCGGCCCCCCCACCCCAAAGCACCTTGTCCCCATGTTGATGAGGACAAGGGCCTCTTCCCGACAACCCTGGCCGTTGGTTGTCGGGGTCTGCGGGCGGGGGCTTATCGGAATCTGAGAGCCCCCTTTTATAAGGGGGCACTCAGATCCCGGCCCCCCACCCTATGTGAATGAGTATGGGGTACGATGTACCCCTACCCATTCACCTAAGGTGTAAAATGTAAAGTAAAAAAAAACACCCACACACTTTTGAAAAAATAGTTTATTGCACTGCTCCGGGGGTCTTCTTCCGTCTTGGGGGTCTTCTCGCCGGACTCCCCCGCCATTTACCAAGCTCTTTTACCGAGCGGGGGAAGTCCGGCTACCTTCTTCGTCGTCGCCGCCGTCGTCTGGGGGTCTCGATCCGCCTTCGGGGGTCTTCCGGGGGTCTCTTCTGTTCTTGCGGCGGTCGTCGTCTTCTGCGCCGCCGGCGCCGCCTTCTTCTTGTCCTTCTTCTTGTTCTTCTTCTTCTTCCGATGTTGACCCGATGCTCTCTCTGCCCTGAATGCCTGTGCCGCGCTGCGCTGGGACTTATATAGGGGCATGGGGACAGGGTCACATGCTCATGTCACATGGTGACCCCGCCCCCTTGCGATGTCACAGTCCCGGAGGATGCTGGGACTGTGACATCGCAAGGGGGCGGGGTCACCATGTGACATGAGCATGTGACCCTGTCCCCATGCCCCTATATAAGTCCCAGCGCAGCGCGGCACAGGCATTCCGGGCAGAGAGAGCATCGGGTCAACATCGGAAGAACAAGAAGAAGGACAAGAAGAAGAAGAAGGCGGCGGCGCGGAAGACGACGACCGCCGCAAGAACAGAAGAGACCCCCGAAGACCCCCGAAGGCGGATCGAGACCCCCAGACAACGACGGCGGCGACGACGAAGAAGGTAGCCGGACTTCCCCCGCTCGGTAAAAGAGCTTGGTAAATGGCGGGGGAGTCCGGCGAGAAGACCCCCAAGACGGAAGAAGACCCCCGGAGCAGTGCAATAAACTATTTTTTCAAAAGTGTGGGTGTTTTTTTTTACTTTACATTTTACACCTTAGGTGAATGGGTAGGGGTACATCGTACCCCATACTCATTCACATAGGGTGGGGGGCCGGGATCTGAGTGCCCCCTTATAAAAGGGGGCTCTCAGATTCCGATAAGCCCCCGCCCGCAGACCCCGACAACCAACGGCCAGGGTTGTCAGGAAGAGGCCCTTGTCCTCATCAACATGGGGACAAGGTGCTTTGGGGTGGGGGGGCCGCACGGCCCCCCTTTCCCCAGGGCACCCCCCATGTTGAGGGCACGCGGCCTGGTACGGCTCAGGAGGGGGGGCGCTCGTTCTTCCCCACCCCTTTCCTGGCCTGCCAGGCTGCGTGCTCAGATAAGGGTCTGACATGGATTTGGGAGTCCCTTTAAATCCATGCCAGCTTACGGAGCTAGCGCGGCGGCATTTACTGCCTACGCTAGCTACGTAACCTGAAGTCACGTGCTAAATGAACGGACTTGCCGATGAGCAGCAAGTCCGTTCATTTCAAAAGTCCCGCGGACTTGCCTACTAACGGCGGGATTGTCCGCCGGACTGCCAAGTCCAGCGGATAATTTTAAAACCAAACTTAAAACTTTGGTCCGCCGGACTTTGGCGCCAAAAAGTCCGCCGGCGCCCACACACGAGGGGATTATCCGCTGGACTTCAGTCCAGAGGATAATCCCACGGGATTGTCCCTTCGTGTGTACGCGGCCTTATGCCGCGTACACACGACCGGACTTTCCAGCAGAAAAGGTCGGACATTCCGATCATGTGTGGGCTTCATCTGACTTTTTATTTCAAAAATTCTGACGGACCTAGAAATAGAACATGTTTCAAATCTTTCCGCCGGAACCAGTTCCTATCAAGAAAATCGCTCGTCTGTATGCAGGTCCGACAGACCAACAACGACGCAAGGGCAGCTATTGGCTACTGGCTATTGAACTTCCTTTTTCTAGTCCCGTCGTATGTCATCGCGTTCTAAACGATCAGACTTTGGTGCGATCGTGTGTAGGCAAGTCCGTTTCAGCGGCACTCCGTCGGAAATGCGTCAAAGTCCGGCAGAGTTCATTCCGACGGAAAGACCGGTCGTGTGTACACGGCATTAGTGTTGACTCACATATTGTCACATTTTTCACTATTGTCATAATTTTCCAGTTATACGTTTTTGTTTCTAGAGCACAGCTCTCTTATTTTATTGTCTGGTGGAAAACGTAGTTTTAAGGCTTCTGTTGGTCAAGAGAGGAGTGGTGGAGAAGGGGGCAGCCTCAGTAAAGCTTTTGAAAACTTTTTTTAATCCTCTGGACCCAGGGCTGTCAGCTTCCACATCCCATCAGCAGCGTCTGCATCACATGGTCACGAAAACAGACATGGAGGGCTTTCCATTTGAAGATCCACTGGGTTCCTGGTTAATGAGAATAGACCACTGCTTGCCCAGTATGCAGTTGAGCTGCTGAGTTGCCCTGCATTCAGTGTGCTTTCCAAATGGGCATTCAGTGCTGCTGGAGGTTTTGAGACAGATAAGAGAGCGCTTCTGTCCACAGACTCTGTGGACCGGCTGACATTTATCAAACTAAATCAGTCCTGGATTAGCAGCAGCTATCAAGCCACTGATGCAGATGTTGCTGATTAAATGATTTCTGGATCTGCAATCTCTGAAAGACTGTCTAGGCTGCCTAGCTTTGTGGGTGTTGAAATTGTGGCCTCATCACACAGACTGGCTCCCCAAGCCATTGTTTACTAAATAAAGAAAGCTTGCAAGGAAAATTTTATTTATTTTTGGCTTTATAAATGTCATTATTGCTACAGCATGTTCTGTGCCACTTTATAGGCAGACTAAAGCCTCGTACACACGATCGGATTTTCCAACGGTAATTGTGTGTTGACAGACTGTTGGCCTAAAATCTGACTGTTTCCGTGGACAAATGTTTGATGGCAGGCTTATAAATATTCCTCAGACAACAGTCTGTTGTCAGATTTTCCAATCGTGTGTACACAAGTCCGTCAGACAAAAGTCCAAAGTACAAACACGCATGCTCGGAATCAATGCTCACCAAGCACAACATTAGCAGAAGGTGCACAAAGGTGTGGCGCTAAAGAGCTGAAAAGCCATGTAGTAAGTTACTACGTTCGTGTTTGTTGGCCGACAATTGTGTGCCATTTGTATGCAAGACAAGTTCATGGCCAACGCACTTCGGACAAAAGTCTGACGCTTTGTCTGCGGAAAATCCAATCGTGTGTACGAGGCTTTAGGGACCCCCCAGGCACAATATTTTAAAGGAATTTTTCATTTTTATTTCTAATTTTGATTGTTTCAGTTTAAGCATCAGTAAATCACTGCTCATTTAAAAATGATGTTTTTTACAAACTTAGTTTTCATTGATACATGCCCCCCCCAGGGCAGTACCCAAACCCCCATGACCATTGTATGCCCAATTACTTGCATATAAGCCTTCAAAAAAAACATTTTTTCAGTTCAGATCCCATAGACTTCAATGGGGTTGGTTATTCGGTTCTGAACTTTTGCGATGATCGAAAGTTCTGTCGCAAACCGAACGGGTCATTCAGCCCATGACTATTGCTCCACTGAAGTCCTGTCTTCCTGTACATCGGGGATCCCACACAACCCTCGAGGTGTATTAGTGCCTTGAGTGTGGGAAATGTCTTCTATATGAATGTTGCTGGACATCACAGGTCTCATGTGGGGAAGAAGCACACCCTGATATACACCTCAGATATACTCCATGGCTGATCTTCATCATGTAAGAAACAGTTCATAAGGAGATCAGAGATCACCAAAGACATGGATGAAGTGTTGTACCGTGTTGGCCATTGATAGTAGTAGAAAAATAAATCTTTCAGTGGCCGAGTACATTTTTTTTTTCAAATTTTTTAATGAACGGGACCGGCTGATTGGCTTAGTGAGTCACAGTACAGAACCCTATGCTTACTAACAACACAGGGCTCTGTACATGGAGGAAAAAACAGCCATATCGATTAGTGAAAGCCGCAGACATTACACACAGTACACATTGTTAGGCACACAGTTAACTCTTTGATTGCCCCTAGATGTTAACCCCTCCCCAGCCAGTGTCATTACTACAATGACAATGTACAGTATATTATCGCTGATCACTGTATTATCACTATTGATGTCAGTGTCAGTTAGTGTCCCTCCCAGCCAGTGTCAGCTAGCACCAGATAACCCGCCACCCGATCACAGTCCCATTATAAGTTAAAGTGGAAGTAAACCCCCCTATCGTTTTCAGCCAAGGAAGCTGCCATCTTTGCCTCTGTTTAATCTTCAACTGCCACAGTGCTGCACATGTGATCCGTTATGACACCAGCCATTGGATGGTTTGACTGTTTGGTTGAGAGCACAGACAATGTGCAGTTAGCATTCACGGCATGCCTTTTTTTTTTAGACTGTTAAATCGATGGGTTTACTTCCGCTTTAATTAATCACTGCCATTACCAGTATAGTTCTTTAAAACAATTACGTATCACCACAGAGTGGTACTGTGGATACGGTATAGGATAAAAAGTGCCGCGTCCCGATTATTGGAGATTTTAGGAAATAACAGTTATGTTGAAAATGATGGACTTTATAGGCACAACATACACCATCTTTTTTGAAAAGTTTGACAAAATTTATTATTAAAAAATAAAATAAAAATGTTACATGCAAAAATCGTTCAAAGATCTGCAGATAACAATAATTGCCTCGGAGCACAAATGTTTACACTGTCAAATATAGTCACCTTGGATCATTAACCGCTTCCCGACCGCCTCCTGTACATATACGTCAACAGAATGGCACGGCTAGGCAAAGGCACGTGTATATATACATGTCCCCTTTAATTGCCTAGCCGTGGGGGTCGCGCGAGCGCCCGCAACCCGGTCGGGAGCTCCGTGACCACGGCCGCGGGACCAGCGGACCCGATCGCCGCTGGTGTCCCGCGATCGGGTCACAGAGCTGAAGAACGGGGAGAGGCCTGTGTAAACAAACCTCTCCCCGCGCTTCCTACACTGCCTGTCATTGATCGGCTGTTCCCTGTCATCGGGAAAGCCGATCAATGACGTCAGACGTACAGCCACGCCCCCCTACTGTAAAAAAAAAAAAAAACGCAACACGTCACACTAACTCCTTCCCGCCCCCTAGTGGTTAACTCCTCCACTGCCACTGTCATTTACATAGGAAGCAGTGCATTTAAATAGCACTGATTTCTATATAAATGACAATGGTCCTAAAAATGTGTCAAAAATGTCCGATGTGTCCGCCATAATGTCGCAGTCACAACAAAAATCGCTGATCACCGCCATTACTAGTGAAAACATTTTTTTTTATAAAAATGCTATAAAACTATCCCCTATTTTGTAAACGCTATAACTTTTGCGCAAACCAATCAATAATTGCTAATTGCGATTTTTTTTTTTTTTTACCAAAAATATGTAGAAGAATACGTATCGGCCTAAACTGAGGAAAAGAAAATGTTTTTTTATATATTTTTTGGGGATATTTATTATAGCAAAAAGTAAAAAATATTGAATTTTTTTTCAAAATTGTCGCTCTACTTTTGTTTTTAGCGCAAAAAATAAAAACCGCAGGGGCGATCAAATACCACCAAAAGAAAGCTCTACTTGTGGGGAAAAAAAGGACGCCAATTTTGTTTGGGAGCCACGTCGCACGACCGCGCAATTGTCAGTTAAAGCGACGCAGTGCCGAAATCGCAAAAAGGGGCCTGGTCCTTTGGCTGCAAATTGGTCCGGGGCTGAAGGGGTTAAACAGTCTAATAAACGAATATTTGTACTACAATCCAACAAGTATTATAAAGAATATTATAGAAAAGAACAATAATACAGACAGTGTATCATGGGTGGCTCAGCTCGACTTGCTCTACATGTTACGCGTTATATAGAAACGCTTCATCAGGAGCTTTTGGACGTTTTATTTCCCCACTGGGGATAAAACGAAGTGGTGGATTCGAGCGGGGGATGATGATTTTGACCTTGGTGTACAGCCAAGGAGGAAAAGGAGTGAAGACATTTTCATTACCCTGGTTAGGGTGTGACCTGGGTGATCTATTGATAAATACGCTGAAAGGATTGCTGCTTATTGGTTTAACCAAGGAGGTCCCGGAGTATAGAACAAACAATTGGGTCAGTCCCAGAGTATTCCCAAATTAGAGAGAGCAGGGATATTGTATTGGTTTAAAACCAGTAATCTTCAATAGTGTGGTTGTTAGTATTCCCCCCGCTCGGCGACAGCACCGCGTTGTGCAAAGGCTGCTGAGAACCATATAACAGATGTTCTACACGACTAAATCTGACATCAATTTTACTGCAAAATCAAAGCTGCCAAAATGTCTCCCCCCCCCCTGAGCAGTAATATATTTCTATCCCCCTTGGTGGGAGTGGAGATGACCCATCTATAAGGATATACAGTACATACACACACAGCACAAGGCCGGGTTCACACTACGAGACGTTTCACGAGTCTGCAGTTCCTCTGAGCTCCACAAGATGGTGATCTCACCTCTACCCAGACAGGAAGACTCTATGGAATACAGACAGGAAGTTCCACGTAGGACAGGAGACGTTGCTGGATCTGGCGGCAGAGGAGGTAATACTAAATTAACCCCTTCAGGGGGATCAGCTGATGATTAATATATTTTGCTTCCAAATCTGGCCATACATGGTTCAGTTTTATCGTTCAGCCAGCGGACTGGGGGATGAAAAATGAACCGATTCCTGATCCACACATTGGAGGGGGATGGGGGAATCCTCCACGCTGCACTATTGTATTCTGACAATGGGGGGCGCTCCTCCGCTCTCAGAATACACAGATCAGTGATGAAGCTATCGGGTGGAGCCGCTGATCGAGTGACTTTTATCGGGCAGTGACCACACATGGATGGAAATGTGACCGATCCCGGCTGAACCAGCTGACTTTCCATGTCTCTATGGTCACCATAAGTGACTTCCTCCCCATATCCTTAATGATTTAAAGCAGAACTCCAGGCAAAAACCTTTTTACACTTGTTGCTGATCTCCGACCTTCACTGAATGTGCCATCCACCATCTTCTTAGCTCAGTAGTTGCTCTGCCTGATGATTTTCAAATAAAACGGTTACTGCCCAGGGGTTTCCTGTTTGTAAGACCCGTGGCTTCTATTCCTCCTATTCCCCCGGCCACCAGTTATGACACATCTTATTTGTAGTTCTATCTACAGCAAGCAGAGATGTACTTCCGTCTCTGCAACCTAATGGGTTGATGGAACTCACAGACCCCCGGTCTGTACCGCTCATTGAAGGTGGTGTCCTCCTCCTCCTCTGCTCCTTGCCAGCACTAACGCCCTCTCCCAAAACCATTTCCCCTGCCACTAGCCGGCCACCAGTCTGCCCCCAGCCATCTATCATTGCTGTCCAAAGAAAGAAAAAACTGCACAGGGATCACAGTAAGAATCGAGAGGAGAGCCGGGCAGATCACACAGAGCGGGGATCTCGCTCTGTAACACAGCTTGGAGCTGAAACTCCGGCTGCTGTCAAACAAAGTTCCCCTGGACTGGCTCCTATGATAAACAGCACACTGGTCCAATGCCGATCCAGGAGGCGGGACTTTGTTTGACAGCGGCTGGCATTTCAGCTCCATGCTGTGCTATAGCGGGAGATCCCCGCTCTGTGTGATTTGGCCGACTCTCCTCCAAATTACTCCCTGTGATCCCCATGCAGTGATGAGCTGCATTGATGGGCACCAATGAGGCTGCACTGATGGGGCATTGATGAAGCTGCACTGATGAATTTGCACTGCTGGGGCTACAGTGATGAGAACTGATAGGCTGCACTGATGGCCACCGATGAGATGGCACTGATATGCTGCACTGATGGGCACTGATGAGGCTGCACTGATGGAGCTACACTGATAGCAACTGATGGGCAGTACTGATGAGGCTGCACCAATAAGGCAGCACTGATATGCTGCACTGATGGGCATTATAATGCTGCACTGAAGATCAGTACACTGATTATCAGTGTAAATGTCCCCTGTCACAGGAAAACCGACTATCGGCATTCCTTTCCTCACATAGTAACAGCGCTGGGGAAAGGAAATGGTGATAATCTGCATTTGTTTCAATGTGATCAGCTGTGATTGGACACAACTGAACACATGGTAAAGAGCCACCATCATTAACTGACACCATCCAGTGTTCTACTGAGACCCTCCACTGCCCTACGGACAGTCCTCTGCCCTACGGATACCACCCACTGCCCTTCTGACACCGCCCGCTGACGCCGCCCGCTGCCCTTCTGACGCCGCCCGCTGCCCTTCAGACGCCGCCCGCTGCCCTTCTGACGCCGCCCGCTGCCCTTCTGACGCTGCCCACTGCCCTTCTGCCCATTGCCCTTTTGATGTCGTCCACTACTCTACTGATACCGTCCACTGTTGGTCCTGCGTTGTATCTAACAATGTCAGAATGCCAGCTTTGAACCTGTGTAGTGTGGGGGTCCTGTGTGTATAAATTATACTTCAATCGGAAGTGGGGCTTTATTAAAATGCAGACCTGAATGTTGAGGTGAGGAGGATTCTGGGAATGTCATTTGATTTAACTATTTGCATACAGATCTAGAGTTTTCCTCCTGTGAAGTCTGGAGATCATATGACCATCACATTGCCTCCACCTCCCTCCCTGATAGAATAGAGAAATACAAAGGAGATTCTAGAAGTCACCAGAGAGATGATGGAGGAGAGGTGAGCGGTGCCGGGAATTCTGGGACATTATCCAGTAACAGACAAGGGATGTGTCTGGATGGTGACTGTATCATTGTGTGTGTCAGGTTCCTATAAGGTGTCAGGATGTCACTGTCTATTTCTCCATGGAGGAGTGGGAGTATTTAGAAGGACACAAGGATCTCTACAAGGACGTCAGGATGGACAATCAGCCGCCCCTCACATCACCGGGTAAGAGGAGACTTTATTGTAAAGGAGAGAGCAGTACGGAGGCTCCACCTAGATCCCCCATCATCTGATGACCAGAAACAATGTATTCAGTCAGTGTGTGTGTTTCCTACAGATGGATCCAGTAATGGGAACCCACCAGAGAGATGTCCCCGTCCTCTGTATTCCCGGGATCCCACACAGGAAGATCACATCATCCCTCACCATCATCAGGTAGATTATTGACAATTATTGGTAGTTCTGATTTATACACAGCATGTTTGTTACAATGAATGTTTTATTATATATTCAGAGTGGAAACCTTGAGGATTATAATATTGTTGTCAAAGAAGAGTATAAAGAGGAGGATGAGGAGTATGGAGTGATGGAGGAGTTTTCAGAAGGACACAAGGATGTGATGGAGCCCCCTATTACCAGGAACCCACCAGAGAGATGTCCCCGTCCTCTGAATTCCCAGGATTCCACACAGGAAGGTCCCACCATCCCTCACCATTACAAGGTTGGTGGGGCGGAGCATCTAGAACATGGACTCATAGAGACGACATGTGGATTTTTTATGTGAGCTTATATTTTACAGATGATATTCACTCTCATTTCCTTCATTTAGGGTGAAGATCTGATAGATATAAAAGTTAAGGTAAAAGAAGAAGAAGAGCGGTATGTGAGGGATGATCAGCAGTCTATGGAGGAGGATGGAATAATGAGGCTAATTCTAGAGGAGGACACTCCTACAGAGATCAGCACAGGTGGGTCATTAACACTAAATACATTCCTCCACCCATACTGCTCACTGATTGGTCCAAAGTAGGGCAAGAACTGGGGGATATCCGCCTGTAATCCCCTGGTCACTTTCCTGAGCTGTGTTCCCTGTCCTGTATTCCTGTATTTCTCTCAGATAGTCTTCCTTCTCTGTGCTGCAGACACAATTTATGTATCTAGACTGGATTTAGGGAGATTCTGGGGTTCAGCTGGAAGCAAAATGTTGATGTTTACCATAGACGTTTCTAGACCTAGGCACCTGGGGAATGTGCTTTGGATCTTCCGCCCCATGCCCGGGTCTAGCGAGATCTCTATCAGAACAATTCTCCCAGGGTTATTGTTGTCTGCTGGCTGTGCCGGGTGGAGGGATATGTCTGTATAGTCTCAGACCCAAGTTACTGAGTGCAGTCTCAGGAGATGGGAGGCAGTAGACATGTGCGATTAGTTTCGTACAAATTTTTTGAAATTCGTACGAATTTACGAATCCGTAGTACGAATTTTTTCGAATACGAATTCCGTACGGAATACGAAATTCTGTTTACGAATTTCGTCGCCAAATTATTCGAATCCAACTACCAAATATCAAATTTCAACTAATATGAAAGAAATTATTATAGCGGATATAACGAATGATTCGAATGATTCGTAAAACAAAGTGTCATTTTTGCAGGAAAAAAAAGCTATTTAAAATCACTCGCGGCTAATGAATTGTCGGCTCCGTAACACAGAGAACAGTCATTCATTGATTAAAAAAAAAAAAGCGTGGGGGTCCCCCCAAATTCAATAACCAGGCCCTTCAGGTCTGCTATGGATATTAAGGGGAACCCCACTTCAAATTTTAAAAAAAAAATGACGTGGGATCCCCCCTAAATATCCATACCAGACCCTTCAGGTCTGGGATGGATTTTAAGGGGAACCCCGGCCAAAAAAATGGCGTGGGGTCCCCCTCAAAGTCCATACCAGACCCTTTATCCGAGCACGCAACCTGGCAGGCCGCAGGAAAAGAGGGGGGGACGAGAGCGCCCCCCCTCCTGAACCATACCAGGCCACATGCTCTCAACATTGGGAGGGTGCTTTGGGGTCCCCCCAAAGCACCTTGTCCCCATGTTGATGAGGACAAGGGCCTCATCCCCACAACCCTGGCCATTGGTTGTGGGGGTCTGCGGGCGGGGGGCTTATCGGAATCTGGAAGCCCCCTTTAACAAAGGGGACCCCCAGATCAGGCCCCCCCCTGTGTGAAATGGTAAGGGGTACAAAAGTACCCCTACCATTTCACCAAAAAAGTGTCAAAAATTGTAAAAATGACAGGAGACGGTCTTTGACAATTCCTTTATTAAAATCTTCTTTCTTCTGTTCTTCCTTCTTCCTCTCTTCATCCTTCGGTTTCTTCATCTTCTCCTTCCGGCATCTTCTTCCATCTTCTTCTTCCTCCGATACGCTTCTTCTTGCTCTAGTCTTCTCGTCCTTCTCGTCCGGCATCTTCTTCCATGGCGTCGGGGTCGGTGTCTCTTCTTGGGCCGCTCCTCGCAATGGGAGGCTCCCGCTGTGTGAGGGTTCGCTGCGTCTGACAGGTCTTTTATAACGGAGGGCACCTGGTGACCCCACCCCCTCTGACGCACGGGGACATCATGGGGACTTCCCTATGGCTTTCCCCATGACGTCAGAGGGGGGCGGGGTCACCAGGTGCCCTCCGTTATAAAAGACCTGTCAGACGCAGCAAAGCCTCACACAGCAGGAGCCTCCCATTGCGAGGAGCGGCCCGACAGAAGAACCGACGCCGACGCCATGGAAGAAGATGCCGGACGAGAAGGACGAGAAGACCAGAGCAAGAAGAAGCGGGTCGGAGGAAGAAGAAGATGGAAGAAGATGCCGGAAGGAGAAGATCAAGAAACCGAAGGATGAAGAAAGGAAGACCAGAAGAAAGAAGATTTTAATAAAGGAATTGTCATACACCGTCTCCTGTCATTTTTACCATTTTTGTCACCTTTTTTGGTGAAATGGTAGGGGTACTTTTGTACCCCTTTACCATTTCACACAGGGGGGGGGGGGGGGATCTGGGGTCCCCTTGTTAAAGGGGGCTTCCGGATTCAGATAAGCCCCCCGCCCGCAGACCCCCTACAACCAATGGCCAGGGTTGTGGGGATGATGCCCTTGTCCTCATTAACATGGGGACAAGGTGCTTTGGGATCGGAAATGGTATCGGAATCTAGAAGCAGCCTTTAACAAGGGGACCCCCAGATCCCGGCCTCCCCCTGTGTGAAATGGTAAGGGGGTACAAAATTACCCCTACCATTTCACCAAAAAAGGTGACAAAAATGGTAAAAATGACAGGAGACGGTCTTTGACAATTCCTTTATTAAAATCTTCTTTCTTCTGGTCTTCCTTTCTTCATCCTTCGGTTTCTTCATCTTCTCCTTTTCGGCATCTTCTTCCATCTTCTTCTTCCTCCGATCCGCTTCTTCTTGCTCTGGTCTTCTCGTCCTTCTCGTCCGGCATCTTCTTCCATGGCGTCGGCGTCTGTTCTTCTGTCGGGTCGCTCCTCGCAATGGGAGGCTCCCGCTGTGTGAGGCTTCGCTGCGTCTGACAAGTTTTTTATAACGGAGGGCACCTGGTGACCCCGCCCCCCTCTGACGTCATGGGGAAAGCCATAGGGAAGTCCCCATGACATCCCCGTGTGTCAGACCCCAAAGCACCCTCCCAATGTTGAGGGCATGTGGCCTGGTACGGTTTAGGAGGGGGGGGGCGCTCTCGTCCCCCCTCTTTTCCTGCGGCCTGCCAGGTTGCGTGCTCGGATAAAGGGTCTGGTATGGATTTTAAGGGGGACCCCACGCCATTTTTTTTTTCCCCTTAAAATCCATCCCAGATCTGAAGGGTCTGGTATGGATATTTAGGGGGGACCCCACGTCTTTGTCTTTTTTTTTAAATTTGAAGTGGGGTTCCTCTTAATATCCATAGCAGACCTGAAGGGCCTGGTTATTGAATTTGGGGGGACCCCCACGCTTTTTTTTATTTTTTTTTATCAATGAATGACTGTTCTCTGTGTTACAGAGCCGACAATTCATTAGCCGCAAGTGATTTTAAATAGCTTTTTTTCCTGCAAAAATGACACTTTGTGCAGGGACAGTTCTCGATATTACATATACTGAATCTCAAATTCATTCGAATCATTCGTTATATCCGCTATAATAATTTCTTTCGTATTAGTTGAAATTCGATATTTGTAGTTGGATTCGAATTGTTCTCTGTGTTACGGGAACCGGCAATTCATTAGCCACGTTAACGATTTGTAATGATTCGAAAAAAATTTTAACGATTCGTACGAAATTCGTATTTCATACAAATTCTAACGGAATTTCGTACACGAATTACGATTTTTTTTTTTATATACGGAACGACACAAAACAAATTTTTTGACAGTTCCCATGTCTAGGAGGCAGCGGTGTGGGACCTCTGCAACTTGTCTCATGTAAACATTAAAGTGGTTGTAAACCTTACATTTACCCAGTGAAGTGACTTTACCACAGATTATGCACAGAGATTAACCAAATCCTCCTGTTTATCTGCAGTCTTCTCTTCTCTACATCTGTTTAACTACCTCAATGCCGGGCACTTACACACCCTTTCTGCCCAAGCCAATTTTCAGCTTTCAGTGCTGTCGCTGTTTAAATGACAATTGCATGGTCATGCTACACTGTACCCAAACAGAATTTTTATCATTTTGTTCCCACAAATAGAGCTTTCTTTTGGTGGTATTTGATCACCTCTGCGTTTTTAAATTTTTTGCTAAACAAATAAAAAAAGACAGAAAATTAAAAAAATACATTAAAACATTTTTCTTTAGTTTCTGTTAGAAAACATACTTATTTACAAAATGTTATCCTTCACTGATGGGCACTGATAAGTCGGCACTGATGGGTGGCACTGGTAGGCAGCACTGGTGGGTGGCACTGATGGGCACTGATAGGCGACACTGATGGGCACTGAAAGGCTGCACTGATGGGTATTTATGGGTGGCACAGATAGGCGGCACTGAAAGGACACTAATACACTGATATGCGGCGCTGATAGATGGCATTGATAGGCATCACTGATGGCACTGGCAGGCATTAGGGATGGGCACTGATTGGCAGCTGCCTGGGCACTGATTGACATTTCCCTGGTGGTCTAGGGTGGCATACCTGGTGGTCCAGTGTGGTGGCCATCCCTGGTGGTCCTGGCGGCATCCTGGTGGTCCTGGGTGGGCATCCGAAGGAGGGCTGTGCTGATAAACAATCAGCACAGACCCCCCCTGTCAGGTGAGCACCCGATCGGCTCTCCTCTACTCGCATCTCTCAGATGCGAGTGAGGATAAGCCGATCAATGGCTCTTCCTGTTTACATCGTGATCAGCCATGATTGGACAAAGCCCGCAATGTCACCGTTGTCCCCACTAGCAGGGAGCGTCCATCTTCGCCACAAACTCTGGCTCTGTGACTGGCCGGAGCCGCGTGACATCACTCCCGCGCATGCGCGTGGCAGACGCCAGTCACGGCGTGCCCCCTATTAGAAAGGACACGATGTGCCCTTTCTAAAGTGCGCATGCGCCGATGACATTGGCGCTTGGGTCTTTCATAAATAGCTCCTAAACCGTGGAGGTTTTGGAGATATTTCAAGCACCTACAGGTAAGCCTTAATATTGGCTTACATGTAGGTAAAAGTGGTTGTACAGGGTGTACAATCACTTTAATGTGCCTGAAATGTTTTCTAATGTGGTTGAATTGTTTTTTATTGTGTTTGAAATGTTTTGCGAATTCGGTTGAAATGTTTTCCAGTGAGGTCGAATTCGATTACGAATAAACAAAACTAATTGCGAAAACAAATTTAACTAATCTAACCAAACGAAATTGGTTAAATAACTAATCTAAACAAAATAAAACTAAGCAATTTTTTTTGTTTTGCACATGTCTATAAATAAAGATCTGAAATAAGTAAGTATCTTAGTGCGTGGTGGAAGCGGCAGGTGGTAGTGGGGGGCCCAGGCCAACTTTGCATCGGGGCCCACAGGCTTCAAGTTACAATCCTGCTCTATGTTGTGCATTACATACTCCTGACCCCTGCACTATATACTCTGTTGCATATTACATAATTCTGGTACTGTATAGTCCTAACTTGTATCCTATTTAATAAATTGTACATTACATAGTCCTTACTTATTTTGCACCCATTTTCTACCAGCTGGACATTTTTAGATCTGACGATTTGATTGGAGCACAGACTTTTACATGTTTGTAATAATATCCCAAAACTTTGGAACCTTAAACAGAAAGTGATAATGAGGGAGGAGTCAATAACCCAATGATGGAGGTCTTCAGGATCAGTCCAGTCTTCATCTTGGTTGTTCTCCCCCATCCTCACTCTCTGACCTCTGGTGGGGCTCAGCCCCGCTGTTATTCATGACTAAATCATGGAGTAACTAAGGAAGTGCAGGACTTCTTGTGTTGGGAAGATGGCAATGAGTGATAGAGGGGGGTGGGGACACTCGTCCTATAATCCTCGTCCTCATCACTGTCACTACTATAAAAGACAGTTCTCGTTGTTTCCTCACTCTCTGACTAAGGTCCATGAATGAAGAAATGATCTGGTAGGAGATCAGAGGACCCATTTACTAGTTACCTTGAGGGGGGAATTGTAAGATCCTCAGAGACAAAGCTGCCTGATGTGGGCGGAGTCCTGGTTTAGGGGAACCAATCTGCTCATGTCTAGTAATAATCTTTTTATTTCTATTTTAGTAGATGGACGGGAGATGAGGAAAACCTCAGAGGATTGTCTCACTTTGTCTCCAGACTGTAAAGTAGAAGATGAGGACATCACACAGTATAGTCCAGGCGAAAACCCGACTACCTCAAATGCACCACACAGTGTAGATGGACCATCGTATTCCTCTTATCCTGAGGAACCTCAGACTGTGAGGGACGGTGCCGTCCTTCCAACAGAGAAGAGCTTTTCCTGTGCTGAGTGCGGGAAGTGTTTCCGGTTTATATCTCGTCTTAATATGCATAAAAGAACTCACACAGGGGAAAAACCATATTTATGTCCTGAGTGCGGGAAATGTTTTTCACATAAGTCAAATCTTTACAAACATCAGAGACTCCACACGGGGGTGATGCGATATTTCTGTCCTGAGTGCGGGAAATGTTTTTCAGAGAAGTCCAGTCTTAACACACATCAGAGATCTCACACGGGGGAGAAAATGTATTCCTGTCCTGACTGCGGGAAATGTTTTTCAAAGACATCCAATCTTTACACACATCAGAGATCTCACACGGGGGAAAAGCCATTTTCCTGTTCTGAATGTGGGAAATGTTTTTCAAGGAAATCCATTCTTCACACACATCAGAGATCCCACAAAGGGGAGAAGCCATATTCCTGTCCTCAGTGCGGGAAATGTTTTTCACAGACTGCCAATCTTTACACACATCAGAGATCTCACACAGGTGAGAAGCCGTATTCCTGTCCTGAGTGCGGGAAATGTTTTTCAAACAAGTCCGGTCTTTACAAACATCGGGGATCTCACACGGGGCAGAAGCCACATTCCTGTCCTGAGTGCGGGAAATGTTTTTCACAGAAGTTCAGTCTTTACAGACATCAGAGATTGCACACGGGGGAGAAGCCACTTTCCGCTCCTTAGTGAAATGTTCCTCAATGAAATCCTGTTTTCCTGTACATCGGGGATCCCACACAACCCTCGAGGTGTATTAGTGCCTTGAGTGCGGGAAATGTCTTCTATATGAATGTTGCTGGACATCACAGCTCTCATGTGGGGAAGAAGCACACCCTGATATACACCTCAGATATACTCCATGGCTGATCTTCATCATGTAAGAAACAGTTCATAAGGAGATCAGAGATCACCAAAGACATGGATGAAGTGTTGTACCGTGTTGGCTTTTCGTTGGCTGAGTACATTTTGGGGTATAGAGTGATAAGTAGAGCCTTGAAATAAAGGACGTCACCTTCAGAATGTCTTTATTGTCTGTTAAGGCCCATACACACGATCGGACTTTTTGACAACCAACATGCAAATTAGCTGTTTTGGACCAACATCCGACCGTGTGTACGCTCCATCGGACCAACTTTTTCCAGGTTTCATCGGACTTTTAAAGGCTGTGCGAACGGACCAACTTTCTGCCAACAAAAGTCCGATGGACCAAAGTCCGACCGTGTGTACACAAAACCAGCAGACTTTTGTACAAACCAATGCAGAACCAATGCAAAAGATCAGACAACAATACAGAAGTTGACCAAAGGTGGCGGTAAAGAGCAGAAAAACCAAGTGATTTGGTGAAAGTTGGCTGAAAAAAGTCCTGCCGTGTGTATGCAATACCAACTTGGGGCCAACGCCCTTTGGACAAAAATCCACAGGAAAGTTGGTCCACGGTCCGATCGTGTGTATGAGGCTTTAGGTTTACTGATAATGATATAACGGGTTACAGAGCTAGAAGACCTGATATATCTTCATCAGCAAACTTTACACAAAAAAGTAAGGAATTCTAAAATTGATGTCCTTCATTTCAAGGCTCTACTTACCAGTGGTGACCCCGAATCGTGTGTCTCTCTGTTTTCAGTCCATCCTTCTCCCATCCCGCAACAGGAGGGAAGGGGATAAACTAGGCGAGAACTAAGGTTGGGCGAACATTTTGGTCCCAGTATAAGTTTTGATCCGAGTATATTGGGCCAAACAGGCTGTTTTCCCTTTTCGGGAACACTCGAATTTGCAGGACGTTCCGCAGCTGTTCGGCCCACCGAATGCCCTGCAATGCACTGCAAGCTGCATAGTGCATTCTGCTCCCTGATTGGGCAATGCTTTGCCCAATCTGGGTGCAGTAAAAGCTGGTTGGTAACCATTCAATACAGGTACACCTTCCAGCCCAGACCAATTTTCAGCGCTATCACACTTTGAATGATAATTGGGCGGTCGTTTGACGCTGTACTCAAACATCTTTTTTTTCCCCCCACAAATGATAGAGCTTTCTTTTGGTGGTATTTGATCTCCTCTGGGGGTTTTATTATTTGCGCTACAAATAAAAAATTGCCAAAAATTTGGAAAAAAATAATATTTTCTTAATTTCTGTTACAAAACTTTGTAAATAAGTAAGTTTTCTCTTTCACTGATGTGGCAATACTGATTGGCACTGATGGGCACTCATAGGTTGCATTGATAGGTGGGACTGGAGGGCACGTATAGGCGGCACTGATAGATGGCACTTATAGGCAGCACTGATCAGAGGCGCTGGCAGACATCCGCTTGGAAGAAAACCATCAGGCCTTCAGGAAAAAACTCAAGACCCACCTCTTCTAATATCGCAGGACAACAAGAGCAGACAAGCGCCTTGAGGCGATTCAGTTCGCATTTGCAGCGCTATACAAATCATTCATTCATCACTGATGTGCACAGAGTGCCATCCCTAATGGGCAATGATTGCCATCCCTGGTGGGCTCTAGTGGGCTTACTTGGTGGTCATGGGTGGGCATCCCTGGTGGCCCTGGGTGGGCATCCTTGGGCGGGCTGGTGTGGTGTGTCAGTCTGACACACCGCATCTCCAATCGAGGTAAAGAGCCTCTGATGGTGGCTCTTTACCACGTGATCAGCTGTGTCCAATCACAGTGTAAACCGGAAAAGCCATGTTTCGGCTTTTTCTCTACTTGCACTGACAGACGCAAGTAGAGGAGAGCTGAAATAAAAATTTGCCAATAAAAAATTATTTTTAAAAATGGCATGGGGTCCCCCGCCCCAGTCCATACCAGATAAGCAGTGGTCAGAAGAATGTCATATACAGCTTAGTGTATAGAGTATTAGAACCATGCCAGTCATAGAGTCACTAGTAGGGATGAACGTTCAAGGCATTTAACGTGGATGAGCATGACAGCTTTCAACTGTCGCTAGGAAGCAGAAGCTGCTTGAATCCACTGCTTCCTTACCAACCACTGACGTCACCCGGCCCATTAACTTATGTGGTTGGAAATTACTGGCCACATGATAAAATGGGAGATTAATGGAGCAGGTTTCACCATGGTCTGGCCATATCTGGGCAATAATGTCACCATTTGCATTTCTACATGTTCCCCCTGACCGGTGCCCATACCCCCCCTACTATTTTTTGATACCTCCTTGCCTATTAGCCCAGAACATGGGCGTTTTTATTGTAGTGCCCCCCCTGTAGGACCCGCTTGAGAATATTAGGTTCTATGCTCTGGTGGATCCCGACTCCATGGTCATGATGATGCGGAGCCTGGACAGACTTCTGTGACGTCGGCAGAAAGCGGACTTCAGCCGGCTCTTTGCTGAAAACGGGTCACAGGAGTGCAAAATGAACTGCACTCCTGTGATCCACAGGAGAAGTACAGCCAAACGAGCTTTGGCTGTACTTCTTTAATTTGACAGATTCATCTCCCATTGATTGCAATGGGGTTCCAGTTGGACACCTGTTCTTTGAAATTCACTAAACCCTCCTCAGACTGAACCCAAGGCAGTTTAGCTCATCACTAGTCACTGGTTATAGAGCGATCATAATGATAACAGCACACACAAAGAACTGTTCCATCAGCCGTGTCCCAGGAGCGTTGTGAAAACTACACCGGCTGGAGACCTTCTCCCTGGACGGACGTTTTCAGCTCTGGACTTTTCATCTTGGGGACTCCGGTCTGTTTGGCTCTAACTCCCACTGGACGGACACCTCGCTTCGCAGGCTTCCCCAGGATGGCTTGAACACTCTCCACTCCCAGATACAGACAGCGGCTCCCACTGCACTGTCCCGGTGTCTCCCATCTTTGGCCGCCCACTGTCACCCCAACCACTATTAATGTTTATATTATTGTTTTTAATAAACTGTGCTACACTATGCATGCCTGGCACCTTTCTCTCCCCCCGCCCCCTTTTTTACTGAGGAGTTCTTATTACATTATCAGACAGTTTAGGGCAAACAAATTGTTCTCAGAATAGAATAAAAAAAAGACCACATTCTGCTCCATGTATACCTACCTTGAACAACCAATATGAGGGTAAATGCTGCTGTGCAGGTAAGTTGCTTATTTGGAAGATCCTGGATCTAAAGAATCAACTGGCAACACTGTGGACCATCAACAACCTGGATAAGAGTATGGCCCCCTCCCTGTCAGGTGCTGGCTGGGGCCAGTATAGAGGAGGGTGGAGATAGGGTGGTCAAGGCTCCAGAGGTAGGTAGCTGGGTTATAGTTATAAGGTGTGGTAGAGGAAAGAGTGTTAGAGAGGTTAGTCTGAGGTTGATACATCCCAACAAATATGCAAAGTTTCATGATGTTGGGGATATCACCTAATGTGTGTTTGACGTCAAGAATTGCCTAAACGATAATTATGTGTAGTTTTACCAATCGGATTTCTTTTTTAAAAACACAGATCGAACAATATGAATTCAGACTAAATATGGAATATTTATTCACTAGATATGTATGCACAATAAATAGTTAGATTACGGATGGACGTAAATAAAATCTTACTTAAAATACAAAATTGTTTGCAACACACGCTAATGGGCTTTGCTATACAATGTGAAAGGATTAATTTCTCCCCGTGGACACAATAACCATATATATATATATATATATATATATATATATATATATATATATATATATAACTAATTATATATCAAACAAAGGTCTGTGATTTATGCAGCCTAACAGCAGGGCCATCTTTAATATTGATTGAACCTTGGGCAAACATTTTCTTGGAGCCCCCCATATAATTTTGCTCTCCACCTGCTCTGAGTTATAGAAATAGCAGCTAGACTCAAAATCAGTTTACTAAATCAGATCAGGCAGTGATTGTGTTTGGTTGCCAGAGGTTACAGTGTATCATTACCGCTCACTAACTGGCTGCTAGAGGTTACAGCACACATGGCTCACTTATTTGCTAGAGGTTACAGCACATGAGTTCTGCTTGTTGATGGTTGCTAGAGATTACTGTACATCAGTACTTCTCACTGATTGATTGCTAGAGGTTACTGGACATTTTTACCACTCACCAATTTGTTGCTAGAGCTTACTGCACATTATTACTGCTTACTAATTGGTTGCTAGAGGTTACTGCATATCTTACTGCTCAATGATGTGCAGGAGGTTAGTGCACATCATTACCGCTCACTGATTGGTTGCTAAAGTTTGCAGCACATCATCTCCTCACTGCCTGCACACAATGGACTGGGGAGGTGGGGGGACGCATCAATAGACAGAAAACTCCAACGCTACATATGCGAACTAAATCGCCTTAAGGCGCTTTGCCGCCAGTGTCCGTCTGGGTCTTCAGAAGAGATGGGTCTTGAGCTTCTTCCCGAAGGCCAGATGGTTTTCTTCTGAGCGGATGTCTGTGGGTAGAGCGTTCCATAGCCATGGTCCTTGGACTGCGAACCTTCATTTGCCTTTTAATTTATAATGGGTCTTGGGGATGTGGAGGAGGTTCTGGTTAGTTGACCGGAGAGGGCGACCTGGGGTGTAGTGCTTTTCCTTGTGTACATTTGTAAATGAGGCAGAGGGTCTTCAATGTAACCCGGTCCTTCACGGCTAGCCAATGGAGGGACCTCAGGGACAGGGTGATTGATTCCCAGGGTTATTTTCCAGTTTTCCAATGTAATGGGGATTCATATTGACCACTAATGTAATTGGGATGTATACTGACCACTAAAGTAATTGGGATTTACACTGACCACTGATGTAATAGGAGCATTCACAGGAACCACTAATGTAAGGAGGGATTTACACTGACCACCAATGTAAAAGGGACCTTCACCTCTGAAACATTGCAATCTGCTGTAAAGATGTGATCGCTAATTAAAGCTCTGGACCTACTCGAGATCCTTGGTGTGCTTGTGACATTTGTTTTCCTTCACTTGACACGGTTCCAGCCGTTGGTCGCTGCAGCATCCATTTATATGCACAGCCATTCCTGCAGGATCGTGTGCATCAGGATTAGTACATTGGCTGTTGTGAATGAAGTGATGTGTCTGGACAATAAGCTTATAAAAATGTTAATAAGCCTAGCCCAGAAGGTGGAACTTCTTTTCCTATTAGCCACCAAGTGACTAAGACCAGGGATATATTTGTTCTAAATAACTTGTTGGAGGACTGTGCACTTTCTCATGATACATGTGTGGCCATGTGATATTTCCAATGTGTATATGTATATATATATATATGTGTGTGTGTAGCGCCGTTACTCCTGAAGAGTACCCCGCTATGTTGTAAATTTAGTTTTTTCCCAAGACTATAGTTAAGTCTTGGGGTTAATTGTTCTAATTTATGCTTTGGCATCAGTTTGGCTGGGCTGTATTGATGTTCTGCCTGGTGATAGGTTGGTTTGCACCTGTGAGAGGCCGTAGAGGGTACCAATCTCTTCTCAGAGCCAATCAGTGGGCACGTTTGTCTCGCTGTGTATTCCGGGAGAGGTTACTTAATGTGCTGAGGTCAGGTGGTTGGTGTTCTGTTCTGGTCCAGGAGTGTTGCTGACTCCGTGGTCCTGGTCCTCCTGACCAGCCCCAGAGGCCCTCATGGCCTGGGGTGCAGATCCATCCGTTTCCCAGCCTCGGAACGGGCTAGTTCGAGGCACAGTAACTGGAAGGAGGATTCTAAAGTGTTCCGGTGCCGTCTCGGGTTTTGGAGAGGCCCAGCAATTCTACATGCAACCAGGGGAGGACTCTTCGGAAGAGGGCCACGCACAAGGCTAGCTGCTCGGTAAGAGCCTGGAAGGACACTAATTGAATTTGCATTTCTTACGGTATCGCCGGACCGGCTGCAAGATACTGGTACTGTAAGAAAGTTCCTAACTTTATCCTTCAGTTGCATCTAAGTTCCTGTGAGAGAGACTTTTGTGCTCATCTAAAGTTTCACAACCAAGTCTGTGGCAGAGACTTTGCTAAACTAAAATCACTTGTTGGTTGCTAGATCTACAGACAAGGATTTATCCAACAGTTGAGTTATTCAGTTGCGAGTGGCTACTCCCTGGATCATCTAGAGAGACATTTATTGAGTGTCAGCAGTTCCAAAGTGTCTGAGCTTCTATACCCTTACCCTCTATTCCCAACTTAGAGACTGAGTTTGTTCAACGTTTTATGCAAAATAAAAATCCTGAAAAGGAATACAGGTGTCGGTCTCTACAGTTACTGGGTATCAACCCTGGGAACCCCTAGACAAGAACAACGAGTATGAGCTGGAGGAGGTAATCGGTAAGCCCAGAAAAATTCAGCCGCTCCTTCGGGGGTCAGTGCTACACATGGGGGCTCGTCTGGGATTTATCGTTACCTCTCGCAACAGAGAAAGTCATACATGTGAGTTTATTGGAATAGAGGGTGAAGTGTTTGAACTGCGCCATCTTTACTGAGGCAAAGACTTTTACTGTGGTGAGTAAGCGTGGGAGGAGCCCTGCAGAAAAGTCAAGTAAAAGACATTCCCAGAATTTGTGCCCCCTAGACTTTAATAGAGTTTGCATGTTCGGTAGAACTTTTTGCCTGTTCGAGATGTTTTGGTGCAAACTGAACTGGGGGGTGTTCGGCCCATCCCTACTGGAGCATATACTGCGATTTGGAGGAAGAAGTTCTGGATGTTTTGGAGAGATTTATTGGTGGTGATATCATTTATTGAAGTATAAAGGAGATGTTGGATGTCACTTTATGGTTTATCACTGGATACTGATGAGGTGAAATGCGTTGATGATTTATCACATCATAAGAGGGCGGATTTATGGATATAAGGGGAGGGGTCATTGTATTTATCACCCATTTCCCGATGCTGGACGATGCGAGAAGCTGACACTCTACGAGGAGTCTTCTCTCTGCCAGCTGGGGAATAGCGAGTGGGAAAACTAGTTGTTGAGGATTTGAATAGTAAACTCCTTCATTGTTTTCAGCTGGGAGTGTCGGGGGTTTCATTGACTTGTACACAACTTCACTTCCACAACAATCTCTTCTCTAGGAATCTATGAATTGGGTTGATGATATAGATTGTGTCTGTGGTCCTAAAATTACCTTTACTGAGTTTTTTACTGACATTTTGTGTTTCCTAATCCATTGCGTTAATATTGTGTGACAGAAAAAGTTGGAACTTCCACCATTTTATTTTCTAATAGGGAAATGGGTGCTAATAAACTGCTGGAGATTTGATAAGAAAAAAAGGAGGGGGATGAGAAGAACCAGTTCTCCTACAGCTTATTAGCACCCCCATCCCCCATCTCCTGCAGCCTATTGGCATCTATTTTCTCTGCTGAGAATAAAATGGTGGTAAAATTATTTTTTTCTTTATTTCATTTTATTTTTCTTACTATGTTTTGTGTTCATGTACTTCCCACAAGAACATTAGGACTACCCACCAGAACATTATGATTGCCCCTCTAATATTGAGTAGGTCCCCCTTTTGCTGCCATCAAGGCATGGACTCCACCAGACAAAGCATCACACAGCCTCCACCAGCTTGTCTTCTTCCCATACTGCATCCTGATGCCATCTTTTCCCCAGGTAGGTGATACACACACTCTGCCGTCCACATGATGGAAAAGAAAATGTGATTCATCAGACCAGGCCACCTTCTTCCATTGCTCCGTGCTCCAGTTCCGAGGTTCACATGCCCATTGTAGGCTCTCTTGGCTGTGAAAACGGGTCAGCATGGACACCCTGACTGGTCTGCGGTTATACAGCTCCATACACAACACATACCTCCCAACATTTTGAGATGGGAATGAGGGACACCTACTGGCAAACGTATGTGGGCATAGGGCATGCCCCATGCCACGCCCCTTAAAGGGGACATATCCAAAAAAATAGTTAATTAAATCCACAAGTGCTTTTTTTTTACCACCAATATTCCTTTATATTGGCTATTGAAATTGACAAATGCAGCAATTTAGAATTTGGATGCAAAGTTTAGCACTGGGAAACACTTTTTTGTAGCGGCCATAACCCCTAGGGGCGACCTTGACTTTCTGGGCTTACCAATTACCTCCTCGTAGCTCATCGGTTGTTGTCTAGGGGTTCCCAGGGTTAGTACCCAGTAACTTCAGAAGCTGACACACAAAAGTCCTTTTGAGGATTTTTATTTTGCAGGGGTAACATCCAACAATAATACAGTCTCAGATGGGAATAGAGGGCACGGGTGATAAAACTCAGGCACTTTGAACTGCTGACATCCACTGAATGTCTCTTAGTTAGCCCAGAGAGTAGCCACTCGCAACTGGGCGCTTCACTGCTGGATAAACCTCTGACTGTAGATTTAGCAGCCAACATGTGATCCGGAACTTTGCAAAGTCTCTGCCACAGACTAGATTGTAACTGGAGACAAATAGGAACCTTTCCCACCGTACCTGGATCTCTCAGCCTGCTTGGCGATACTGCGAGAAGTGTGGATTCTCTAGTGTCCATACAACTTCAGCTCCCAGGCTCTTACTGAGCAGCCAGCTTCTTGGCCCTCCTCCGAAGAGTCCTCCCCTGATCGCTTGTACGAGTTGCCGTGTCCCTCCAATACCAAGAGCACACCGGGACACCTCTGAATACTCCTTCAGGTACTGGGCCTCGAACTAGACAGTTCCGAGGCTCGGGAACGGACGGATTCCCTCCCCAGACCATGAGGGTCTCTGGGGCTGGTCAGGGTGACCATGCATTTGGGGACGGCAGACACTCCTGGGTTCGGGACCCCTCATGGGGCTGGCCCAGACCGGAACCAGGAATCAAAGCAGCAGCCGAAACCCTGAACACGTGACTTCAGCATCTTAAATATCCCTTCCCAGACTACACAGCGGAGCCAGACGCGCCCACTGATTGGCTCCAGGAAAGATTGGTACCTAACACGTCCAACCAGGCTTGATTCTCAGCCTGTCACAGGTGCCTCACTGCACCTATGACCAGGCAGAACTTCAGTACAGCCCAGCCAGACTGATGCCAAAGTAAAAGACCTGTACAATTAACCCCCAGAACTCTGTTACAGTTCTGGAAAACTAAATTTACATATGTATAGCGCACACTTTAGTCAAGTGTCGGCGCTACATTTTGAAAGATAAAAAGTGCATTTTATATACAACTATATGGATCAGACCAAAATGAGGGGGAAAGAGGGACAGGGGGACATTGCTCCAAATCAGGGCCAGTCCCTCGAAATCAGGGACATTTGGGAGCTATGCAGTACATAGACACTGCACATGGCCGTGTTCACACTATGAGATGTTTCTCAGGGCTCTGAGCTCCACAAGAAGTGTCTGTGAAAGACAGACAGGAAGTTCCGGGTGAGAGGTGAGTCGGGAGGAAGTAAAGAGAAGACATTGTTGAAACTGGCAGCAGAGGAGGTAATAAGATCTTATTTTTTATTTACACCCAGTAACCCCCGTCATGTCCGTCCTCTTCCTCCATAGTCACTGTGATGTCTTTTATCACCAGCAGATGATGATACGCACATATAAAGTGTGGAAACCTAGATTAACCTCTTCAGGGTCAGAACATTTCCCCACTTACAGGGCCGGAGCATTCTCTTCATTTTGGAGATAAATTCTAGTAATATGTTCCTCTCAACAAACAGCACTGACAATAAGTAGACAAGACAATGACCATCCTGACCATACAAAGGGCAATCATTACACAAGCAAATGGGCAATCATTACAATATGCAGCCAACACAATGTTGGAGTGCAGGGGTCAGGAGTATGGAGCATAGACCCCCTTACATTGCTGGTCAGGAGGAAGAAAACATTCCCCAGCCTGCCATAAAGAATGTGTTCCATCATTGGTGTCAGAGGGAGGAAAATACTGAGGGAAGTGGAGGAACTGTGAAGGTTTAGTAAAGCTAAAAGACTTTAGGGTAGGGTTGCCACCTCACCCCTTTAAAACTGAACACATATTAATTACACAGGTTCTGTGGCTGATTAAGGTGATAATTAAACTCACTTGGTGCCTTATCAGCATTAGGTTAGCCTCAGAACCTGTGTGATTACTATGTGTTCGGGTTTAAAGGGATGACACGGCAACCCTACATTATGTAGTTGAAGGACTCTGGGACGCTTGAGGGGGCAGCCAGGCTGTAGGGCTCTGAGGAATAGAGGGTTTCTGGGACTCTGAGGGACAGCGGGGGCCTCTGGGTCTTTGATGACCCTCCCACCCCACCTCTACTTATTTTTCAGACCTTACAGAACTGGCAATCTTAACCACCCTATTGTCTCACTGGTCACGTGATTTGTTCTGGAATATCAAGTAAGATGAAGAAGGGCATTCCTGCACTTGTTCTGAGAGGAGTTCTCTTTTAGCTGCAACCCAGTTCTGAAAGAAAACAAACCCAACAGAGAAAAGGGAATAGGGCAGACCAAGACCTCAAATTTGTAGCACTAAATAGTCCAGATTAAATGTGTTTCCATGGGGACAGTAGATCATAAATGTACAGCAACCCTCCTATGACCCTCCTCACATACACATCCTATTATTGTGTTACCATCACCATCCGAATAATTATTACTTTCATTTCCCACAGTTATCCGTCTACAAGGAGACCTGTATAGATCAAATGATGGCACCAGGAGGACCAGAGTCACATGACTGAGAAGATACTAAACCTCACGCTGGAGATCATCTACTTGCTGACCGGAGAGGTGAGGAGGATTCTGGGAGGTCACATGACATCACTCTTATCTCTATTAATAAAACACAGACCTGACCGGAGAGGTGAGGAGGATTCTGGGAGATCACATGATATCATTCTTATCTCTATTAATAAAACACAGACCTGACCGGAGAGGTGAGGAGGATTGTGGGAGATCACATGATATCACTCTTATCTCTATTAATAAAACACAGACCTGACCGGAGAGGTGAGGAGGATTCTGGGAGGTCACATGACATCACTCTTATCTCTATTAATAAAACACAGACCTGACCGGAGAGGTGAGGAGGATTCTGGGAGGTCACATGACATCACTCTTATCTCTATTAATAAAACACAGACCTGACCGGAGAGGTGAGGAGGATTCTGGGAGGTCACATGATATCACTCTTATCTCTATTAATAAAACACAGACCTGACCGGAGAGGTGAGGAGGATTCTAGGAGCACACTTGCCTATATTCCCATCACACAAATTCCTGAATTAAAGGCTCCTCTGTAGCGGGTGCTTCAGCGATCACCAGCTGGACACTGGATATATCACAGATAAATAAATACACATGTTCATCAGCACACATGGATCTTGACTTGCAGCCCAAAACTTTTATTGCAGAAAGATCACATCGCACGGGATAAGTGCAATGTTTCAAAGCCACACAGGACCCCTTTGTCAGACATTTGATAGGATTCTGGGAGGTCACATGATATTACTCATCTCTTTTAATAAAAACAAACCTGACCGGAGAGGTGAGGAGGATTCTGGGAGGTCACGTGACATCTCTCTTATCTCTATTAATAAAACACAGACCTGACCAGAGAGGTGAGGAGGATTCTGGGATTCTAACATGATCTTCCTATTGGTTCCTCAATACAGAGATTTCCTCTTATGAAGTCAGGTGATCATATGACCATCACAGTGCCTCCATGTGACTCCCTAAAACCTGAGAGACACAACATGCAGAAGATTCTAGAAGTCACCAAGAAGATGATGGAGCTGCTGACAGGAGAGGTGAGCGGTGCCGGGAATTCTGGGACATTATCCAGTAACAGACAAGGGATGTGTCTGGATGGTGACTGTATCATTGTGTGTGTCAGGTTCCTATAAGGTGTCAGGATGTCACTGTCTATTTCTCCATGGAGGAGTGGGAGTATTTAGAAGGACACAAGGATCTCTACAAGGACGTCATGATGGACAATCAGCCGCCCCTCACATCACCGGGTAAGAGGAGACTTTATTGTAAAGGAGAGAGCAGTACGGAGGCTCCACCTAGATCCCCCATCATCTGATAAACACATAGAAACAATGTATTCAGTCAGTGTGTGTGTTTCCTACAGATGGATCCAGTAATGGGAACCCACCAGAGAGAGGTCCCCGTCCTCTGTATTCCCGGGATTCCATACAGGAAGATCACACCATCCCTCACCATCATCAGGTAGATGGTTAACAATTATTGGTAGTTCTGATTTATACACAGCATGTTTGTTACAATGAATGTTTTATTATATATTCAGAGTGAAAACCTCGGGGATGATAATATTGTTGTTAAAGAAGAGTATAAAGAGGAGGATGAGGCGTATGGAGTGATGGAGGAGTTTTCAGAAGGACACAAGGATATGATGGAGCCACTTAATACCAGGAACCCACCAGAGAGATGTCCCCGTCCTCTGTATTCCCGGGATTCCACACAGGAAGGTCACACCATCCCTCACTGTTATAAGGTTGGTGGGACGGAGCTTATAAAACACAGATCAATGGAGACAATGTGTGGATTTTTTTTTGTATGTGATGCCATAATATTAAAGCTTATATTTTACAGATAATTTTTTCTCTCATTTTCTTGATTTAGAGTGAAGATCCAATCGATAAAGAATTTGAGGTTAAAGCAGAAGAAGAAGAGAGGTATGTGAGGGATGATCAGCAGTCTATGGAGGAGGATGGAATAACGGGGACATTTATAGAGGAGGACACTCCTACAGAGATCAGCACAGGTGGGTCATTAACACTAAATACATTCCTCCACCCATACTGCTCACTGATTGGTCCAAAGTAGGACAAGGACTGGGTGATATCAGCCTAGAATCCCCTGGTCACTTTCCTGAGCTGTGTCCCTTTTCTGTCTTCTACCCCGTGCCTGGGTCTAACCGAATCTCTGACAGAGCAATTACTTGTGTTACTAACAATACAGTTGTGGTTGTTATACCCCTCCTTTTCCTGTGTGAAGACTGAGGAGAAGAAAACATTTAGTACACCTGCCTTGTCCTTGTCATCTGTAACCATCTTCCCTTCCTCGTCCTTTACGGGGCCTATGTGTTCTGACCTCACCATTTTACTGTTAGGCTGGGTTCACACTAGTGCGATTTGGATGCTGTTAGGAACGGAGCCTAAACACAGGCATCCAACACTAGTGAACAGATCGATGGGCTGCACTAAAGGAATCAGGCTCCAAAAGGTAGTGATAAAGATATATTTATTAATAATAAAGACACACGTGAACACAGCAACCACAAACAAGCAAGAATACAAATGACACAGCAAACCCCCAAGCCCTAATCTAACTAACAATACACGCAAGGAAATGGAACACATATACACACACACACACACACACACACACGGCAGGGAGGAGAGACAAAGGGGGAAACAGGAAGCCAGGGAACGGGTCTCAGGAACCAGGTAAGGGGGACAACATCCAGGACAGGGCAGGAAGCGGATAAAGGGTCAGGTTACAGGTCCAGGTTACAGGTCCAGGATCAGGTTACAGAACAGGCAAGACAAGGCTACAGGACGGAATACTGAAGCACTGAGCCTCAGTGAAGGACAGGCTTATATACCCAGCAGATCCACAACAGGTGCAGCTAGATTACTGGCATGTCCATCTGCTGGGAGACCCCCGCTGGTGGCCACCAGAACTGCACCCTTTGGTGTCGAAGGAAGTAGTGACACCACCAGGCGATCCAGGTAATAACACCATTCCTGACAATGTCCAACGGCTGGGAGACCCCTGCTGGTGGCCACCAGAACTGCACCCTTTGATGCCAAAGGAAACAGTGACACCAGTAGGCGATCCAGGTAATAGCACCGTTCCTGACAGTTCCCCCCCCTAAGGAGTGGCCTCTGGACACTCCATTCTGCCCTAGATCTGGCAGTGCGTGTAAAAGTGGAAGAGTCCCAAAAAGTCTTCTCTGTGACGGCAGACTTCCTTGCGCTCTCTGGCCAGAGTCTCTTAACTTACTAGGAGGCGTGCCACCCGAGTCCGACAATGGGACATGTACCCCACCACCAGGGTCTGGAAGTTTAGATCTGGAAATAAAAACAGACAGGGCAGCAGGCTCCGGGTCATCAGGCTGGGCAGCGAGCGTCGGTTCATCAGGCTGGGCAGCGAGCTTCGGGTCATCAGCGGACAGGAACTCATCAGGCTGGGCAGCGGACAGGAACTCATCAGGCTGGGCAGCGGACAGGAACTCATCAGGCTGGGCAGCGGACAGGAACTCATCAGGCTGGGCAGCGGACAGGAACTCATCAGGCTGGGCAGCGGACAGGAACACCTCAGGCTGGGCAGCGGACAGGAACACCTCAGGCTGGGCAGCGGGCAGGAACACCTCAGGCTAGGCAGCAGACAGGAACACCTCAGGCTGGGCAGCAGACAGGAACACCTCAGGCTGGGCAGCAGACAGGAACACCTCAGGCTGGGCAGCAGACAGGAACACCTCAGGCTGGGCAGCAGACAGGAACACCTCAGGCTGGGCAGCAGACAGGAACACCTCAGGCTGGGCAGCAGACAGGAACACCTCAGGCTGGGCAGCAGACAGGAACACCTCAGGCTGGGCAGCAGGCACGGGCACATCAGGCTTGGCAGCAGGCATGGGCACATCAAGCTGGGCAGCAGGCATGGGCACATCAAGCTGGGCGGCAGGCACGGGCACATCAAGCTGGGCGGCAGGCACGGGCACATCAAGCTGGGCGGCAGGCACGGGCACATCAAGCTGGGCGGCAGGCACAGGCACATCAGGCTGGGCAGCAGGCACGGGCACATCAGGCTGGGCAGCGGGTCATCAGACTGGAAAACTGGCAGCGGGTCATCAGACTGGAAAACTGGCAGCGGGTCATCAGACTGGAAAACTGGCAGCGGGTCATCAGACTGGAAAACTGGCAGCGGGTCATCAGACTGGAAAACTGGCAGCGGGTCATCAGACTGGAAAACTGGCACCAGGACATCAGACTGGGAAGCTGAGACATCAGGCTGGAAGGCCGGCACCAGGACATCAGACTGGAAGGCTGGGACATCAGGCTTGAGGGCTGGAACATCAGGCTGGGAGGCTGGCATCGGAACATCAGACTGGAAGGCTGGGACGTCAGGCTGGAAGGCTAGGACATCAGACTGGAAGGCTGGAACGTCAGGCTGGAGGGCTGGCACCAGGACATCAGGCTGGAAGGCTGGCACCAGGACATCAGGCTGGAAGGCCGGCACCAGGACATCAGGCTGGAAGGCCGGGACATCAGACTGGAAGGCTGGAACGTCAGGCTGGAGGGCTGGCACCAGGACATCAGGCTGGAAGGCCGGCACCAGGACATCAGGCTGGAAGGCCGGCACCAGGACATCAGGCTGGAAGGCCGGGACATCAGACTGGACGGCTGGAACGTCAGGCTGGAAGGCTAGTACTGGCTCTTTAGGCTGGATTGCTGGCACCTCCGGCTGGAACTCTGGCGCTTCCGGCTGGGACAGATTAGTGGGTGTGCAGGCAGATTGGATTACTGGCAGGATCGTCTTGGTTGGGAAGAACTTTCGTTTTTTCTTTGACTTGGTCGCTGAAGCTTTGTAGGTGGGGGGTGCAGCAGACAGGAAAGGAGGATTGGAATATGGCAGAGAAGAGGTAACAGTAGCTGGGGGAAGTTTTTGTGAATTTGTAGGCAACTGAGAAGAGGCAGGGGGGTTAAATGCAGGATAGGTACAGGGAGCAGAAACTGGATATGAGTATTTGGCTGGGGGCAGTGTATACTGGGTGGAAACTGGGTGTGGTATGGGTGATGGGGAAACATACATTCGGGTAGGCTGGTATCTGATGGCAGAAGTGGTTTGTTTGGCTGGGGCTAATTGCATCATGCCAGACCATGCTGAAAGTATGGGTTGTACAAATTGTGGATTCAAGTTTCCCTGTCTAACCAAAGACTGAGCAGACACAATGCATTCAGAAATCACCTGTGGGGAACAGCCAGAGTAGTGCTCAAAAAAGTCGTCGGGATCATCTTCAAAAAGCCATACTAGGGATACAACCTGATTCATATCAAAAGGGGGAGTGAAATCATCACGGCCCTCAGGAATACAGGGCAGGGCCAGCTCGGCACAAATCTGGATCAGAGGCTGCACGTCCTCAAAAAGAAAACTGCCCTGATCAACAAAAGCATGGGCCATACGGATGCACTCCAGTAGTTGCTCCCTAGTATAGTCACCCAAAGTCTGATAACAAAGATCTCTTTCTTCCAATGCCAGGAGTGAAAGATACAATATATCTTCCAGCTGCATCTTCCTTGACAATAGCAAGTGTCCAGACCCAATTCCCAAGTGCAGCCGATCTGTTTGTATGGCTTCAGTATTCTGTTAGGAATGGAGCCTAAACACAGGCATCCAACACAAGTGAACAGATCGATGGGCTGCACTAAAGGAATCAGGCTCCAAAGGTAGTGATAAAGATATATTTATTAATAATAAAGACACACGTGAACACAGCAACCACAAACAAGCAAGAACACAAATGACACAGCAAACCCCCAAGCCCTAATCTAACTAACTAACTAACAATACACTCAAGGAAATGGAACATATATATATACACATGTATATACAAGGCAGGGAGGAGAGACAAAGGGGGAAACAGGAAGCCAGGGAACATCAAGGCAGGAATCAGGGGACGGGTCTCAGGAACCAGGTAAGGGGGACAACATCCAGGACAGGGCAGGAAGCGGATAAAGGGTCAGGTTGCAGGTCCAGGATCAGGCTACAGGACGGAATACTGAAGCACTGAGCCTCAGTGAAGGACAGGCTTATATACTCAGCAGATCCACAACAGGTGCAGCTAGATTACTGGCATGTCCATCTGCTGGGAGACCCCCGCTGGTGGCCACCAGAACTGCACCCTTTGGTGTCGAAGGAAGTAGTGACACCACCAGGCGATCCAGGTAATAACACCATTCCTGACAATGTCCATCGGCTGGGAGACCCCTGCTGGTGGCCACCAGAACTGCACCCTTTGATGCCAAAGGAAACAGTGACACCAGCAGGCGATCCAGGTAATAGCACCGTTCCTGACAGATGCAGGTTTTTACCGCATCCAATTCGCATGACAGGAGATTGTGACTGGCTCTCTATGGAGGCGGTTCACATATCTCCGTGGGGCTGTGGAGCGGATTGCACAAATTAGGCCCTGATTCGTCCCTGAAACAGAGAACAGGGACACACCGGACCCCTGCTGCGAGCCACATCCATTTTAGATGTGAACCCAACCTTAATATATTTGAAAAAAGTTCTTGGGATCTTTTTTACTCTCTTCTGCAATATGTCTCTCATAGTCTTTTTTTTTTTAGCCACCCTGATTGCATTCTTACACTTCTTATTGCATTCCTTGTAGTGTTGGAATTCTGACAATGCCCCCGCTTTGTACTTTTTAAAGGGCATTTTTTTGTCCTTAATATGACATTTTACATTTTGCTTCAGCCACCCAGGTTTAACCTTTGTTCTTCTATATTTATTACCCCTTGGAATGCACTCAGTGATACTTTTATTTAATATGTTCCTAAAGCACTCCCATTTTTCCTCCGTGTTCAATGCTTCAAGGATTTGGTCCCACTTAATATCCTGCAGCATTGAGCGCAGTCTAGAAAAGTTGGCTTTTTTGAAATTTTGTGTTATTGTACTCCCCTCGTGCCTCCTATTCCTATGATTTATGCTGAATGTAATAATCCTGGGGTCGCTAGTTTCCAAGTTGTCCCATATTTCCACATCTGAAATCAGATCTGTAGCCCATAGTTTAGAAGCATACAGTGTTGCCAACTGTCAGAATTTACAGACAGTTTGTAAATAATCACTGATTTTTACAAGTGTCTGTAAATATCAGGGGCTGAAAATTTGTCATGCTATGTTCACTTTTTAAGTATAAACCAAGCAAATTACTTGTTATGGGTATTGTCAGTGTTTCCATATTGTGTTTATACTGTTTAACCGGTTCCCGACCGGCGCACAACGATATACGTCGGCAGAATGGCACTTACAGGCAGGAGGGCGTATATATAAGTCCCTCCTTAATGGCTGCCATGCCATCGGGAGCGCCCCGGGAGCGGGGCGCTCCCACGCTGGTCGGGACCCCCGTGAGTCCGGTCGCGGGTCCCGCGGACTTGATCGCCGCGGGGACACCCGCGATCGTCTCACGGGAAGGCAGAACGGGGAGATGCGGAAGTACACAGCATCTCCCCGTTCTGCCTAGCAACTAGTGACGCCGATCTCTGCTCCCTGTGATTGGAGCAGAGATCAGCATTCACTAGCTGACAGCCACACCCCCCACAGTAAGAAACACACCCCTAGGCATACTTAACCCCTACACTGCCCCCTTGTGGTTAACCCCTTCACTGCCAGTGTCATTTATACAGGAATCAATGCATTTAAATAGCATTGATTGCTGTATAAATGACAATGGTCCCAAAAATGTCCGATGTGTCCGCCATAATGTCGCAGTCACAATAAAAATCGCTGATCGCCGCCATTACTAATAAAAAATAATTATTAATAAAAATGCCTTTAAAACTATCCCCTATCTTGTAAACGCTATAACTTCTGCGCAAACCAATCAATAATCGCTTATTGCGATTTTTTTTTTACCAAAAATATGTAAAAGAATACGTATCGGCCTAAACTGAGGAAAAAAAAAGTTTTTTTATATATTTTTGGGGGATATTTATTATAGCAAAAAATAAAAAATAATGCGTTTTTTTTTCAAAATTGTCGCTCTTTTTTGTTTATAGCGCAAAAAATAAAAAACGCAGGGGCGATCAAATACCACCAAAAGAAAGCTCTATTTGTTGGAAAAAAAGGACGTCAATTTTGTTTGGGAGCCACGTCGCACGCCCGCGCAATTGTCAGTTAAAGCGACGCAGTGCCCAATCGCAAAAAGGGGCCTGGTCCTTTGGCTGCAAATTGTTCCGGTCTGAAAGTGGTTAAATATCAATTGTCTTAGTTGTTAATACTAATTATGTAATTTTTCAAGTTGTCAGTAAAAAATGTGCTCTGTCAGTACATTTTCATTTTTTGTAAGGAGGTTGGCAACACTGGAAGTGTACAGCACATATAGACCATAGTATAGAAGTATATAACACATATAGCCCATAGTACAAGCATACAGCACATAGCATGCACTGGCTATAGAGCAGACAGCACTAATAGCACACAGCATAAAACCTATACCATCAGCATAAAGAGCACACCAGCTTAAGAGAGCATCTACTATCCCTCACATAGTACATAAGAGGGACACAGCCATGTCTTAATAGTACAAACAGCAGCAGATCCAAGACAGCAGCAAAGTAGAAAGCGCAGGAGGAGTGCCCTCCTCCTCCAATGAGCACCCAGCAACCTTCAGCCAATACAGGAACAGGAAAAACGAGCAATCACTAAGCAGACCATGACATCATCACTCCGCCCCGCCTCTGAATGCTGCAGGGACTCGGAAGGAGGAGGATGAGAACACTAGACACACACTAACCAGCATGGAGCGCATACTCCGCCACCATGACACATGCGGATTAGGAGACAAGTTGAGAGCAGAGGGAGAGAGCAGACAGGATGGCAATAGACCGGCACCAGGAGTGTCTAATTTCAGGAGGGTTTACCCCCAACAAGAGGACCTTCCGCCGCTGGATCAAATGGCAGGAATACTTTAGCTGAAACCACAGGAATGTCCGGAGCGAGGACAGAAAAAGAACACTTCCACCAGGTACTGCGATTCTTTTATACTATTCAGGAGTGTCCTATGGGGGTCAAGGGGGCGGAGTTGACCCACAGTCAGCTGGCATGACGCAGGAAATGTCTGTATAGTCTCAGACCCAAGTCACTGAGTGCAGTCTCAGGAGATGGGAGGCAGCGGTGTGGGACCTCTGCAACTTGTCTCATGTAAACATTTACACTTCCACTGATTACTGAATACCAATATTATGAGTCCTGACCCTTACACTGTATAATTTATATTATAGATCACATACTCCTGACCCCTGCACTATATACTCTATGTTGTACATTACATCATTCTGAACCGTGTAGTCCTAACTGTTGTATCCTATATAATAAGTTGTACATTGCATAAGACACTTTTACATCCATTTTCTACCAGCTGGACATTTTATATCTGATGATTTGATTGGGGCAAAGACTTTTACATGTTGCAAATAATGTGATAACATCCTCAAACTTTTGAAACTAAGGCTACTTTCACACTGGAGCGGTGGGGGCGCTGGCGGTAAAGCGGCGCTATATTTAGCGCCGCTTTACCGGCGTTTTAGCGGCGCATTTCGGCCGCTAGCGGGGTGGTTTTACCCCCCGCGAGCGGCCGAAAAAGGGGTCAATACCGCCCGCAAACCGCCGCTGCAGCGGCGTTTTGCGGGCGGGTTCGGCGCGCTGCCCCATTGTTTTCAATGGGACCGGGCGCTATAGGAGCGGTAAATATACCGCTCCTATAGCGAGCCAAAGATGCGGCTTGCAGGACATTTTCCAGCGTCCTGCAAGCGCACAGCTTCAGTGTGAAAGCCCTCAGGCTTTCACACTGAAGACACAGCAACAGCTGTTTCGGGTCGGTTTGCAGGCGCTATTTTTAGCGCAATAGCGCCTGCAAACCGCCCCAGTGTGAAAGGGGCCTTAAACAGAAGGTGATAATGAGGGCGGAGTCAATAACCCAATGATGGTGGTCTTCAAAATCAGTCCAGTCTTCATCTTGGTTGATCTCCCCCCATCCTCACTCTCTGACCTCTGGTGGGGCTCAGCCTCACTGTTATTCATGACTAAATCATGGACTAAATAAGGAAGTGCAGGACTTCTTGTGTTGGGAGGATGGCAATGAGGGATAAAGGAGGTGGGGGACACACGTCTTATAAGTCCCCTCATCACTGTCTCTGAACTGGTAGGAGATTCAGAGGGCCCATTTACTAGTTACCTTGAGGGGGTTGAATTGTAAGATCCTGAGAGCCAAAGCTGCCTGATGTGGGCGGAGTCCTGGTTTAGGGGAACCAATCTGCTCATGTCTAGTAATAATCTTTTTATTTCTATTTTAGTAGATGGACGGGAGATGAGGAAAACCTCAGAGGATTGTCTCACTTTGTCTCCAGACTGTAAAGTAGAAGATGAGGACATCACACAGTATAGTCCAGGAGAAAACCCGACTACCTCAAATGTCCATCCGGCACCACACAGTGTAGATGGACCATCGTATTCCTCTTATCCTGAGGAACTTCAGACTGTGAGGGACGGTGCCGTCCTTCCAACAGAGAAGAGGTTTTCCTGTACTAAGTGTGGGAAGTGTTTCTTTTTTAAATCTGAACTTAATGTGCATAAAAGATCTCACACAGGGCTGAAGCCATATTCCTGTCCAGAGTGCGGGAAATATTTTTCACATAAGGTCAATATTCAAATACATCAGAGATCTCACACAGGGGAGAAGCCGTATTCCTGTCCTGAGTGCGGGAAAAGTTTTTCACAGACGTCCACTCTTTACAGACATCAGCGATCTCACACTGGAGAGAAGTTGTATTCCTGTCCTGAGTGCGGGAAACGTTTTTCACATAAGTACAGTCTTCAAACACATCAGAGATCTCACACAGGGGAGAAGCTGTACTCCTGTCCTGAGTGCGGGAAAAGTTTTTCACAGACGTCCAATCTTTACAGACATCAGAGATCTCACATGGGGGAGAAGATGTATTCTTGTCCCGAGTGCAGGAAATGTTTTTCGCAGAAGTCCCATCTTCAAATACATCAGAGATCTCACACAGGGGAGAAACCGTATTCCTGTCCTGAGTGTGGAAAAAGTTTTTCACAGACGTCCACTCTTTACAGACATCAGAGATCTCACATGGGGGAGAAGCTATATTCCTGTCCTGAGTGAGGGAATTTTTCTTCAACAAAGTTGGAATGGCTTTATGTGCAAAGAAATAGTGACTGGGAACCTGCCATTGTGGTAGAGCACATTCTGCAAATTCACAGAGGGGATTGAATCCACCAGACGAATAGGCAGGAGTTTTAAAACCCCAAAAATATTTGGATAAGCTGGAATTTAAACTGGCATGTGGGTGGCAGGGATTGTATTTTTTATTGCGCTGGGACAAAGAAATTTGCCTGCTATACTCTACAGCTGATGGTGTGTTGCTGGCAGATGTGTTGCAAGGACCTGTGACACCCTTTCCTATACCATCATACCTTTCATTGGAGGCTGCTGAGAGGTCATGAACTATAGTGGGGTTACACGTCAGGAGGAGGAGAATTGTGTCCCTTTTGTGTGGCTTTTAGGGACTCTTGCCAATGGGCTGAGTGGTGGGAGGTTAAATGCCTTTTTGTCATGCTTGCGACAGATATTGCAACAGTGCGATCGACTACACGTGCTGTAGTGTCAGTTGAGTGTGTCTGTGTAGTGCAGTGTTTAACACCGCATTACATAACATTCAGTGCTGTATACCCCCCCCCCCTTTTTTTTTTGGTTGCTGCATTCTTTTTTTTTTTTTTGTCCCAAGCCTGTCCCCCTTTTTTAAATTGTGAGCAACAGTTTTTCTGACTGTTGTTCCCCCTATTTTTTTATAGTTTTGACATTTTTGTCAGTGTGCAGCAAACACCACTTTTCATTGATTAAAGTGCATCCAATTACACATTTCGTAATAAGCCCTTGATGATACGATACACAGTCATTACTTGATTCTGATGTTGGTTCTGAGGTTGAGGAAGGTAGGGACCTGAGCCTACAGAGAGGGGACAACACTGATAAACAACAAATTGCAGTCATGTTCCCCCAACCACAGCATATTACTAAGTTGGCTCCAGTGATGATGAGGATGGAGCGGGTGACGATGATGAGGTCACTGACGTAACTTGGGAGCATGGCAAAAACACCAACCATTTGGGTACCACATGCTTGACAAAGCATTTAACCTCCCACCACACAGCCCATTGGCTAGAGCACCTGAAAGGTACACAAAAGGGACACAATTCTTCTCCTCACCTCTCATGTGTAACCTTGCTATATCTCATGACCTCTCAGCAGCCTCCACTTAAAGGGATGATGGTATCGCAAAGGGTGTCACGGGGCCTTGCAACACTTCTGCCAGCAGCACACCACCAGCAGGCAGGTTTCTCCCAGTCGCTGCATCAAACAAAATACACTCCCTGCCACCCACATGCCCAGCGTATAAATTTCAGCCTGGCCAAATTACTTGGTTTACAACTCCTCCCTTTCCCTCTGGTGGATCCTGCCCCTTCTGTGAATTTGCAGAATGTGCTGTACCACAATGGCAGGTTTCCAGTTGCTATTTTTTGCATGTAAGGCCATTCCAGCTCTGTACCATCACACAGAAGGCAATGTTTTGGTATTGTTGGGCAAGGCAGTCAGCAGCAAGGTCCATGTTACAGCTGACACGTGATCCAGCAAGCATGGACAGGGGTGATATATTTTGTTTAGAGCACACTGGGTAACTCTGCTTGCAACTAGGAAGGATGCAGGACAGGGCTCAGGCCACGTGTCCATACAGCTGGTGGTAATGATGCAAGATGTTTCAGTTCCACCCCCTCCTCCTCCTCCATGCCCTCCTCTGCTGAATTGTCCTATGAACCACCAATACCCCCTAAGGGTTTAAGGGGCTATTCAACAAGTTAGGCTAAAAGATGCCATGCAGTGCTTTAGCTGGTCAGTCTAGGGGACAGGAGCAGATATTCTTTCAGATCTGCAGGGGCAGGCACAGAGGTGGTTCACGCTTCAAGCTTGAGCCAGGAATGGTGGTGTGCGATAATGGCATTAACCTTCTGTCTGCCCTTTGACATGGAAAGTTGACACATGTGCCATGCCTCTCACATGTCTTAAATTAGGTGGTGCAGCATTTCTTAAACAGGTACCCAGGGTTGCAAGATCTTCTAAGGCAGGCCAGAAGAGTCTGTAGCCATTTCAGGCAGTCATACACAGCCAGCGTTTGGAATTCCACCTGCCCATAAACCGCCTGATTTGGGACATGCCCACCAGGTGGAACTCAACTATGGTGATGCTGCAGCAGCTGCACATATAGCATAGGGCCATTGAGTACCTATGTGAGTATGGCACAAAGACAGGCTCAGGGAGCTCTGCTTTTTTCCCACACCAATGGCTGCTGATAAAGGATGCATGCATCCTTTATGCACTGTACTGTCACCATTTGAGGAGGCGACAAGGATGGTGAGCCATGACAAGGCATTCATCAGTGACACTATCCCTCTTGTGTTCCTGCTGGAGCAAACTCTGCATGGCATTATGGGCAGGGCACTCGAGGCAGCGCAGCAGGAGGAAGAGGAGGACTTCCTTTCCTCTCAAGGAAATGCAGAAACCATTCTTGCAACGCCACAGAACACACAAGAGGAGAGGGAGGAGGAGGAGGATTTTGGCAGTTATGGAGTCATAGAAGCAGATGAAGACATACGTCAAACCTTAAGAGATGGTTTTCAGTTTCCAGAAACTTCGGGAGTAGTACGTGGCTGGGAGGAGGCAGTTCCAGATACTGTAATCCTCAGTGACCCCGAGGATTCTGCTTCTCATGCCTCCACAAACTTGCGGTGCATGGGCTCCCTTATTCTTCAAATTTTGAGAAACTACCTGAGAGTTTATGGCATCAAGGAGAAGGATCACTATTGGTTGGCAACCCTCCTTGACCACCTTTACAAGGGGAACGTCTCGGAACTCATGCTGCACTCCCAGAGGGAGCACAGGATGAAATATTTTGAGGATGCCTTACAGAGGAGTTTATGTAACACCTTTACAGACTCTGTTGATCAAAGGAGGAGCAGTGAAGGGGTGAAGTGAAATTTATTTTCAAAATATTTTTAGTCCTCGGCACCCAGCACTGTCAGCTTCTACATCCCATTGGCAGTGTCTGCATCATATGGTGTAAGATTATCTAGGGGCAAAAACAGACATGGACATACATGGAGAACTTGGAGAACTGGCCAGAACTTGCCCAGTATGCATTTGAGCTGCTGGGCTGCCGGCTGGAGGTTTTGTGAAAGATAAAAGAGCATGTCTGTCCACAGACTCCATTGACTGGCTGACATTTGTAATAATGAATCAGTCCAAGATTAGCAGCAGCTATAAAGCCCCTGATGCCGATGTTGCTGAATAAATGTTTTTGAGATATGGAATCTCTGCAAAACTGTCTAGGGTGCCTATCTTTGTGGGTGTTGATTTTATCTTGAGGAAATTTTTTGGTATAGGTTTCATGGGCACAATTAATACCCAAGGACCAATTTTTCCGCACCTGTTTGAGTGGGGCATATCATTTACATTTTTTATAGCAATTCCAATTATTGCTTTCATCAAACCGAGACCCCAGATCAGTGACGTGTCACACACAGCTAAGCCCCCCACAGTTAGAAACACACCCCTAGGACACACTTAACCCCTACACGGCCACCTAGTAGTTAACCCCTTCACTGCCAGTGTCATTTACACAGGAATCAGTGCATTTATATAGCACTGATTGCTGTATAAATGACAACGGTCACAAAAATGTGTCAAAAATTTCTGATGTGTCCGCCATAATGTTGCAGTCACGATAAAAATCGCTGATCGCCGCCATTACTAGTAAAAAAAAATAATAGTAAAAATGCCATAAAACTATCCCCTATTTTGTAAACGCTATAACTATTGTGCAAACCAATCAATAATCGCTTATTGCAATTTTTTTTTTCCAAAAATATGTAGAAGAATACGTATCGGTCTAAACTGAGGAAAAAAATAATGTTTTATATATTTTTGGGGGATATTTATTATAGCAAAAAGTAAAAAATAATGCATTTTTTGAAAATTGTCGCTCTTTTTTTGTTTATAGCGCAATAAATAAAAACCGCAGAGGTGATCAAATACCACCAAAATAAAGCTCTCTTTGTGGGAAAAAAAGGACATCAATTTAGTTTGGGAGCCACGTCTCATGACCGCGCAATTGTCAGTTAAACTGACGCAGTGCCAAATCGCAAAAAGTGCTCTGGTCAGGAAGGGGGGAAATCTTCCGGGGCTGAAGTGGTTAAACAGTCATGTAAAACATCAAACAAGTGGTGAACCCTAGCCATAGCCAAGTAATCTTGTTGTTTGTATAACTAAGCTGGATGACAAGACTCTTATGCCGCGTACACACGATCGGAATTCTCGTCTGAAAAAAGGTCTGATGGTTTTCCCGTCGGAATTCCACTCAAACTGTCTTGCCTACACACGGTCACATTAAATTTCAATGGTCAATAACCACACGACATACAACACGTTCAATGGCACTATAAAAGGGAAGTTTAATGCTTCCGAGCATGCGTCGAATTGTTTTCAAGCATGCGTCAGAATTTTACGTGTCGGAATTGCATACACACGATCAAAAAATCCGATCCGACGGTTTTCTGTCAGAAAAATTAAGAACAGGCTCTCAATCTAAAGTCCGTCAGAAATGCTGACAGAAAAAGACCGATGGGCATACACGCGGTCGGAAAATCCAATGGAAAGCTCCCATCAGACTGTTTCCATCGGAAATTCCGGCCGTGTGTATGCTGCATTAGGGTTTAAATGAAAGCTTAGATATAGTACTTGTGTAAACCAACACTAAACCAAGCTACTCTGCCCCAAAAATGCTCACATACTCTCTGGGGAACAATTTGAGATGTAACACATCACCTTAGGCCCTACACAAATGGCACAGCTGACATCTACAGTATGGCAAGGAACTGTGTACCTTTGCAGTGGTGCAAGCGCCTTGCTTGAGAATTATAACTCTTGACAAGGAAATTTGTGGCACAATCCTCAAATTATCTATAATTATATATTATTATTATATTATTATCTATAATTATTATCAGGGCCTCTTCGCGACAACCCTGGGCTGTGCTTGTGTGGGTCTGCCAGCAGGGGGCTTATCGGAATCTGGAAGCCCCCATTAACAAGGGGGCCCCCTATGTGAATGAGTATGGGATACTATGGTACCCCTACCCATTCACCAAAATCTTTTTGGCTATTTCTTTATTAAAAATAAAAAAACAATGACCCCCATGTAAATCCATTGTCAATCATGACGCCCGCCACCACTGCCGGACCTGAAAAAGGAAAAAAAAAAAAAAAAAAAAGCTCCACCCGCGATGAAGGCTAACCACCGACTGCCTACTCTGCCATTTAATAGATGTTAAATTGGCAAGGGGCGGAGGACCATGGCACCACCCCTGTGTGGCATCACCGATCGGTGTATGGTGGGTCGGTGATGTTACATGGGGTGTTGCCACCAGGTGACCATGCCCCTTACCTATTTAAGAACTGTCAAACAGGGGAGCAGGCAGTTGGCGGTTAGCCTTCATCACGGGCAGGAGACTTTTTCGGGTATGGCAGTGCGGCGGGTGTTGTGATTGATGATCTACACCAAGGGACTTTTTTTTATTTTTAATAAAGGAATTGTCAAAAACTGTGTCTGTGTTTTGTATTTCTTTTTGACACTTTTTTACAATGTACCCCCTACTCATTCACATTGGGCGGGATCTGGGCTTCCCCTTGTTAAAAGGGGCTTCTAGATTCCAATAAGCCTGAATGGCTGAACAGGCGATGCTTGGGCCAAACTTTTGCTTGGCCTGAACTGCACGCCCAACTCTAGTATTCTGAGAGCAGAGGAGTCCCAGCATTGCCACAATATGAGTACCGTGGAGGAGGAATTCCCCCATCCACCTCCAATGTGTGGATGGCGCAATCGGTTCAATATTTTTGCTCAGACCGCTGGCTAAACAATAAAACAGAACTATGTATGGCCAGCTTTAGAAGGGTAGCACCCTCTAGGTTGCTAGAGTATGTATATAGGTTTTTGGCAGAGTAGGTAAATTTAGGCAGGCCTGGCTGGCAGCCAGGCCTATTTGTTTTGATCTGGACTGGGAGTCCTCAGGGTAGTGCTGGGTGACTCACGGGCAGCATCACCAGGACCTCCTACTTCTTTCCAGAACATTCTGGTGTTTTCTGGAAAGGGAGGTGGAGCTGCCTGGGGTATTTTGAGGAGCCCTGACCAATCCCCAATCTGGATTGGCAGTGGGCAGGCCTCCTTAAATACCTGGGGTCAGCCCAGCTGAGAGAGGATTTGTTTGGGTGGAAGTTGGAGATGGAGTGCTAGCTGTGGTTGGCCTTGGAGGGAGCTCTCAAGTCTGGGGGTGGGGGGTGACCTTGGGCTTGTTCTCGAGTGTGGACGGGACCCTCCTACAACACACACAGTTGTCCTGGCCAAGAGGAGCGAGGAAAGGACAGCAGGAGAGAGCACTGCCAGGCAAATCTCCAAGGGGGAACAACAGGTCGCCGCCAGGAGGGCTGGTGAGTGAAGCACAGTTGAGAGGACTGAGGAGACACGCCTGAGAGGACTGATAAAGAGCCGTCTGAGATGGGTGTAGAACCAGAAGAAAGGACTGGGGAGGTACGCCTGAGAGGACTGGGAGATTGCAGTCTGAGATGGCTGCAGAACCAGGTGAGAGAACTGTGGAAACATGGGCAGTGGAGAGACACAGCTGCAGCCATGAGGGCTGGCTGGGCCTGAAGATGTGATACTGGGCTCAGTAGCCACACAGACAGCTAGCACTAAAGAACTACCTTATTTTTGTTGCTACACAAAAAGTGGCCCGTGGTCCCTGCCTGCAAAAGGCATCTACTTTAGGCCCAGTTGAGTCAGTTCCGGCCTAAAAATCACTGCTAGTTGGTCCTGGAAGACTGAGATCAATTGTCAAGTAAAATGATGGAGGTATTGAGGAGCAATCGTCTGCAAGCAAGTGTTGTGCTGGAGTGTATATACAGAGAGTGTATATAGTTTTGTCCTATGTAAACTTTCTTCAATCAACAGGGTATCCCATATACCCTTACCCTATCCAAGTTAGCTCCCCTCAATAAAAATTCAAAACAAAGTGCATAGACTGTTTTCTGTCTAATGCCGCGTACACACGATCGCACATTCTGACAACAAAATCCATATTTTTTTTTCCGACGGATGTTGGCTCAAACTTGTCTTGTATAGACACGGTCACACAAATCTTGTAGAAAATTCCGATCGTCAAGAACGCGGTGACGTACGACGAGCCGAGAAAAATGAAGTTCAGTGCGGCTCTTCTGCTTGATTCCGAGCATGCGTGGAACTTTGTGTGTCGTAATTGTGTACACACGATCGGAATTTACAACAACTGATTTTTTTGTTAGAAAATTTGAGATCCAGATCTCAAATTTTGTTTGTCGGAAAATGTCCGATGGAGCCTACACACGGTTGCAATTTCCAACAACGAGCTCCCATCGAACATTTCCCATTGGAAAATCCGACCGCGTGTACGCGGCATTAGAGTGACTGGAAATCATGTGCTGGGTGGGGTGACAGGTGGACTACAATACTCAGCACCCCTCATGAGGGTACCGCTACAGAAGCAAGATATATTAATCATCAACTGACCATTTGTGAAGGGGTCAATCTAGGTTTCCACACTATATATGTAAATATTATGCTCCCTGAGTGTGTATGAAGAGGCGGAGCTCTGAGTGTGTATGAAGAGGCGTGGGCCCTGAGTGTGTATGAAGAGGCGGAGCTCTGTGTATGAAGAGGTGGAGCTCCTGCTGGAACATCGGTCGGAGGAGGAAGCCGAGTCTAGGAGGGAGACTGAAAGAAACCGCATAAGACTTGCAGGAGTGAGCGAGGAGGATCCAGTTCCTTTGCCATCGGAGGTGAGGAGAGTGTGAAGGATGTTGGTGACTCTGGTAGATGAAAAGCTGGGAGTCATATTGCTCTGGTGAGTGGGGAAGCACTACTAAGGGGGCGCCCTCACCATCACGTGTGGAAGAGGTGGAAGAAGGCCGTGGCTACACTACAGCTGCCACAGTTTGGAGTACCGAGAACTTTACACCTTATCAACTTTTCATTGATTGGTGGACTTTTTCTGAGCAATTGTTTGATAATTTATGTGCACACACAATAGGACAGCGCTGTGACACATAATGCTCTTCTAGGTGATAAAGGGAATACTTACCTTTGTTACAGCAGCAGTCCGGTATAAGTTATTTCTGTAGGTATTTGAGTTGTTACACATAGCGCAGGTTTTATTCTATTTATATTGGTGACATAATTGCCCAAATCTGGGGATCAGGAGCCATTTCCACCCTTTACTCTCGGCTGGGGATCTTTGTATCCATATAACAGATGTTCTACATGACTAAATCTGACATCAATTTTACTGCAAAATCAGTCAAAATGTCTCCCCCCCGAGCAATAATATATTTCTATCCCCCTTGGTGGGAGTGGAGATGACCCCATCTATAAGGATATGTAGTACATACACACACAGCACAAGGCCGTGTTCACACTAGGGGGTTTATTTACTAAAGCTAGAGAGGGCAAAATTGGTCACAATTCTGCAGAGAAACCAATCCGCTTTTAACATCAACTTGTTCAATTAGGCTTTGGCCTTAAAACCCGGAAGCCGATTTGCTTCTCTGCAGAATTGTGACTAATTTTGCCCTCTCTAGCTTTAGTAAATAAGCCCCTATGAGACGTTTCTCAGGGATGCAGTTCCTCTGAGCTCCACAAGATGGTGATCTCACTTCTCCCCAGACAGGAAGTCTCTATGGAATACAGACAGGAAGTGATGTCAGGTATGACAGGAAGTGATGTCAGGTACAGGCAGGAAGTGTCATGTGATAGGAAGAAGTACAAGAAGACATTGCTGAATCTGGCGGCAGAGAAGGTAATACATAGGTTAACCCTTCCAGGGTGGATCAGTTGATGATTAATATATCTTGCTTCCAAAGCTGGTCATACATGGTTCTGTTCAGCCAGCGAACTGGGTGAAAAAAAAAACTGAACCAATTCCCTCATTCAAACGGAGGAATCCATCCTCCCAGCTACACTAGTGTATTCTGACAATGGGGGGGTCTCCTCCGCTCTTAAAATACACAGATCAGTGATGAAGCTATTGACTACAGCCACAGATTGAGTGGCTTTTATCCCAGAATGGCCATTAGGGTGACCACATTTCCACACAGCCATTCCGGGACAATTTTGCCAAGGACCAAGGGGGGGAGGGGGGCGGTTTGTGTTGAATGTAGTTTCGGGTTTGGCGGGATTTCAGTGGCGAGTGATTTGTCGGGTGAATGGCTGGTTTTAGCACTTATATCATTCCAACACAAACACCCTGCTTATATGATCCCAACACCATGTTTGAAATGTATTTCTATTAATACATTAAGTATAGACCCCCCTCTCCACTTTGTACTGACCCCCCTCTCCACTATGTATAGACCCCCTCCCTCAGTATGGACCCCTCTCTCCACTTTGTACTGACCCCTTTCTCAGTACGGACCCCCTCTCCACTTTATATAGACCCCCCTCCCTCAGTACGGACCCCCCTCTCTACTATGTATAGACCCCCCTCCCTCAGTACAGACCCCCCTCTCTACTATGTATAGACCCCCCTCCCTCAGTACAGACCCCCCCCCTCCCTCAGTACGGACCCCTCTCTCCACTATGTATAGACCCCCTTCCTCAGTACGGACCCCTCTCTCCACTATGTATAGACCCCCTTCCTCAGTACGGACCCCCTCTCCACTATGTATAGACTCCCCTCCCCCAGTACGGACCCCCCCTCCCTCAATATGGACCCCCCTCTCCACTATGTATAGACCCCCTCCCTCAGTATGGACCCCCCTCTCCACTATGTATAGACCCCTTTCTCAGTACGGACCCCCTCTCCACTTTATATAGACCCCCCTCCCTCAGTACGGACCCCCCTCTCTACTATGTACAGACCCCCCTCCCTCAGTACGGACCCCCCTCTCCACTATGTATAGACCCCCTTCCTCAGTACGGACCCCCCTCTCCACTATGTATAGACCCTCTTCCTCAGTACGGACCCCCCTCTCCACTATGTATAGACTCCCCTCCCTCAGTACGGACCCCCCTCTCCACTATGTATAGACCCCCTCCTTCAGTACAGACCCACCTCCCTCAGTACTTACCCCCCCTCCCTCAGTACAGACCACTCTCACTAAGTGCAGACCCCCCCCCCACTATGTACAGACCCTCCCACTAGGTACAGACCCCACTAAGTACGGACCCCCTCCCCTTCCACTTGTACTAGTAGAAAGGGGGGGGGCGGAAATGTGCTGGGGGGGGCGCTTTTTTACCTTTTTACTGATCACTGTCCCTGCCCCCCTCCCCCTCCTCAGTCCATCTATATACATCTAATAATATATGCTTACAACAGACCTAAGATCAGTGTCCCTCCTCCGGCTCCAGTGTACATGTAAACAGCCGAGGAGGGGGAGGCAGCTTCGGCACGCTTTTCTGTATGAGGTAGGGATACAGCCGGGGGCAGAGCCACGGAGATCCTAACCCAGACTGCAGTGCAGATGTTCTGTCCGGCATGGTGGGGACTAGAAAGTGTTAGGCGCGGAGGAGGAAAGTCAACTTCTCCTCCACTTTGCATGCTGGGCAGAGTCGCGGCTGTGAGGTCACTGGTTGCTCTAGCAACCAGAGTCTCAGGTGGAGTGAGCTGGAGGTGGAGCGAGCGCCAGCGCTATGGCGGGGTTTGCTCACTCTGTCAATTTCATTCCGGGACACTGTATTGTCCCGGAATTAACGTGCCCGGGACCCGGGACAGACCTGCTAATTGCATGGACAGAAATTTGACAGATCTTTGCTGAACCAGCTGAATTCTCGATGCACAGTATCTCACAAAAGTGAGTACACCCCTCCCATTTTTGTAAATATTTTCTTTTATCTTTTCATGTGACAACACTGAAGAAATGACACTTTGCTACAATGTAAAGTAGTGAGTGTACAGCTTGTATAACAGTGTAAATTTGCTGTCCCCTCAAAATTACTCAACACACAGCCATTAATATCTAAACCGCTGGCAACAAAAGTGAAAATGTCCAATTTGGCCTCAATTAGCCATTTTCCCTCCCCGGTGTCATGTGACTCGTTAGTGTTACAAGGTCTCAGGTGTGAATGGGGAGCAGGTGTGTTAAATTTGGTGTTATCGCTCTCACTCTCTCATACTGGTCACTGGAAGTTCAACATGGCACCTCATGGCAAAGAACTCTCTGAGGATCTGAAAGAAAAAAAAATTGTTGCTCTACATAAAGATGGCCTAGGGTATAGGAAGATTGCCAAGACCCTGAAACGAGGACATTCAACTGAGAGGATTTCTAAGCCCCGGACACCTGGCGTGGATATACCGGGGCTTAGAACCGGAGATTACCAAATTCAAGGTCAGAGGGACCGGGGGGGGGGGGCGAGGAGAGGGACCTGTGTAAGTTCACCTTACAGAGTTTGTGTAAAGGTGAACTTACCCTTTAACCGGTTCCCGACCGGCGCACGACGATATACGTCGGCAGAATGGCACGTACAGGCAGGAGGGCGTATATATAAGTCCCTCCTTAATGCCTGCCGTGCCATCGGGAGCGACGCGCTCCCGCGCCGGTCGGGACCCCCGTGAGGCCGGTCGCGGGCCCCCTGTGATTGGAGCAAAGATCAGCATTCACTAGCTGACAACCACACCCCCCACAGTAAGAAACACACCCCTAGGCATACTTAACCCCTACACTGCCCCCTTGAGGTTAACTCCTTAACTGCCAGTGTCATTTATACAGGAATCAATGCATTTAAATAGCATTGATTGCTGTATAAATAACAATGGTCACAAAAATGTGTCAAAAATGTCCGATGTGTCCGCCATAATGTCGCAGTCACAATAAAAATCGCTGATCGCCGCCATTACTAATAAAAAAAAAAATTATTAATAAAAATGCTATAAAACTATCCCCTATCTTGTAAACGCTATAACTTCTGCGCAAACCAATCAATAATCGCTTATTGCGATTTTTTTTTACCAAAAATATGTAGAAGAATACGTATCGGCCTAAACTGAGGAAAAAAAATGTTTTTTATATATATATTTTGGGGATATTTATTATAGCAAAAAATAAAAAATAATGCGTTTTTTTTCAAAATTTCGCTCTTTTTTGTTTATAGCGCAAAAAATAAAAACCACAGGGGCGAATCAAATATCACCAAAAGAAAGCTCTATTTGTGGGGGAAAAAGGACGTAAATTTTGTTTGGGAGCCACGTCGCACGACCGCGCAATTGTCAGTTAAAGCGACGCAGTGCCGAATCGCAAAAAGGGGCCTGGTCCTTTGGCTGCAAATTGGTCTGGTCTGAAAGCGGTTAAATAATGCGTTACAATTAAACTAAACACATTTAATTTTAGTTGAGTAAAATGTACTAGAGATTTTAGACTAAAATACGATGACTAAAATTAAAATGGCATTTTAGTCAAAGACTATGACTAAAACTAAAATCACTTGCAGAAGACTAAAATGGGACTAAAACTAGAATTCGATTTTAGTCCTAATGGGAAAAATGGGACTAAAACTAAATTAACACTTTAAGAATTAACACTGCCCGCTGCTGAAAATAAATTTGTGAGCTTTTGTGGCATCTTGGTGGGTTTGCTCCTTTTGAACATGGTGGCAGGACCCAGCGGGAGTGTGGGGCCAAATCCCAAGAGTAAAGGCTGTGCTCTTGTCGCTGAGAAACTGCTAGGAGCTGGGGACTGAGCAGAGCTCTGAGCACAGGAAGCCATCCACCGTGCAGCCAAACACCCCCAAGGGAATTCAATTTACATTTAATATTTGTGCTCATTTTTAGAGTTTTCCTCCTGTGAAGTCTGGAGATCATATGACCATCACATTGCCTCCACCTCCCTCCCTGATAGACTAGAGAAATAAAGAGAAGATTCTAGAAGTCACCAGAGAGATGATGGAGGAGAGGTGAGCGGTGCCGGGAATTCTGGGACATTATCCAGTAACAGACAAGGGATGTGTCTGGATGGTGACTGTATCATTGTGTGTGTCAGGTTCCTATAAGGTGTCAGGATGTCACTGTCTATTTCTCCATGGAGGAGTGGGAGTATTTAGAAGGACACAAGGATCTCTACAAGGACGTCATGATGGACAATCAGCCGCCCCTCACATCACCGGGTAAGAGGAGACTTTATTGTAAAGGAGAGAGCAGTACGGAGGGTCCACCTAGATCCCCCATCATCTGATAAACACATAGAAACAATGTATTCAGTCAGTGTGTGTGTTTCCTACAGATGGATCCAGTAATGGGAACCCACCAGAGAGATGTCCCCATCCTCTGTATTCCCGGGATTCCACACAGGACGGTCACACCATCCCTCACCATCATCAGGTAGATGAGGAACAATCACTGATAGTATCATTAGGATCTGTACATTATCTGCATTGTTACCATTGATGTCATTTTTATTCTATATTCAGAGTGGAATCCTCGGGGATGATAATATTGTTGTTAAAGAAGAGTATAAAGAGGAGGATGAGGAGTATGGAGTGATGGAGGAGTTTTCAGGAGACAAGGATATGATGGAGCCACCTAATACCAGGAACCCACCAGAGAGATGTCCCCGTCCTCTGTATTCCCAGGATTCCACACAGGAAGATCACACCATCCCTCACTGTTACAAGGTTGGTGGGATGGAGCATCTAGAACATGGACTCGTAGAGCTGATGTGTGGATTTTGTATGTGAGCTTATATTTTACAGATAATATTTTCTCTCATTTTCTTGGATTAGGGTGAAGATCTGACAGATATAAAATTTAAGGTGAAAGCAGAAGAAGAAACCTATGTGGGGGATGATCAGCAGTCTATGGAGGAGGATGAAATAATGAGGGTAGTTATAGAGGAGGACACTCCTACAGAGATCAGCACAGGTGTGTCATTAACTACTTGCCTACCAGCCACGAACACCCCCTTCCTGACCAAGCCATTTTTCAGCTTTCAGCGCTGTCGCATTTTGAATGACAAATGCGCGGTCATGCAACGCTGTACCCAAATAAAATTTTTATCATTTTTTTCCCCACAGATAGAGCTTTATTTTGGTGGTATTTGATCACCTCTGCGGTTTTTATTTCTTGCGCTATAAACAAAAGAAGAGGGACAAGTTTGAAAAAACATAATATTTTTTACTATTTATTATAATAAATATCCAATTTTTTTTTTTTTTTAAAACAAATTTTTTCCTCAGTTTAGGCCAATACGTATTCTTCTACATATTTTTGGTAAAAAAAATCGCAATAAGCGTATATTGATTGGTTTGCGCAAAAGTTATAGCGTCTACAAAATAGGGGATAGATTTTTAGCATTTTTATTATTATTTTTTTTTTTACTAGTAATGGCGGCGATTTGCGATTTTTATCGTGACTGCGACATTGCGGCGGACACTTCGGACACTTTTGACTCATTTTTGGGACCATTCACATTTATACAGCGATCCGTGCTATAAAAATGCATTGATTACTGTATAAATGTGACTGGCAGGGAAGGGGTTAACGCTAGGGGGCGCTGCAGGGGTTAATATGTACCCTATCTTGGTGATTCTTACTGTGGGGGGAGGGGACTGACTGGGGGAGGAGACCGATCGGTGTCCCTATGTACAAGGGACACACCATCGGTCTCCTCTCCTCTGACAGGACGTGGATCTGTGTGTTTACACACACAGATCCACGTCCTGCTCGATTACCGGGCAATCGCGGGTGCCTGGCGGTCATCGCGACCGCCGGGCACGCGCACCGAGGCCCCAGCTACGCGGCGGGCGCGCGCGCGCGCCTCCCGCGGCGCGCGCGCGCCCCCCAGTGGCGAAATTGTAGACGACGTCATATGACGGCGTCCCGCCACAGTAGCTGAACCGTCCCGCCGTCATTTGACAGTGGGCGGTCAGCTAGTGGTTAAAGTGTTACTAAACCCACAACAGTAAAACCAGTCTGTATATGCAGTAAAGAATGCTTGTTATAGTCACTTTGGAACCAAAGGAGTTAATCCTCTACATTGTTTAAAAAGGCTGTTTGATCCTGTCTTCACTGATCCTTCCCTTCTTCCACAGTCCCCAATCCATCTCCTGATAGCACAAAGCCTTGAGGGCACTTTGCACATGCTCAGTTTGGTGTGTATTGCTAAAGATTTTATTTTTTTGGTTATAGACTACCCCCAGGGTATGGCAGGTGACTGGATGTTCGGGTTTGAGTTTTTGGCCATTAGGAAGAGTGTATGATCTAGATGACCTGATGAAGTTACAACATTGGCAGGATCCACATGCCTGGGTTCCTTGAGGGAGAGTTGGCATGACAGATGAAGATCTGAACATGCTTGAAACCAGTCTATTCCTGATAGAGGGTACCCTCCTTTAAGTAACCAGGGTGGCAGGGGGGATGATCTGGTCAATTCTAGAGTGGGCTTGTAATAGATGCCAGTATTTGGAGATTTGTTTTTTTACAAGTTCATGTTGGGAATTTTACGAAGTGATAATTCTGAAAGGTTGACCTAAGTTGTCATTGGATTGAGTTTGGTTTTTAAGTAATAATTGGGTACGAAACTGGATAAATGCCCTATTGTATGCTTTACGCAGGCAAGACTTGGAGTACCCTTTCTCAAGAAGGGGCGATTTTTTTTTAGATCATTGGCTGCAACTTTGAATTTGGTGTCATCACTACAATTACGTCGTAGTCTCAGGTACTGGGATAGAATGTAAGAATGGTTGTGGATGAAAACTTGATTCTCAATACATACAATAGGGCATTTATCCAATCTTGTACCCAATTATTATTTAATACCCAAACTCAATTCAATGACAACTTAGGTCAACCTCTAAGAATTACCAATATGTACAATTCCCAACGTGAACTTTTAAAAAAAATATACTGGCATCTATTACAAGCCATCTCTAGAATTGCCCAGATCATCCCCCCTGTCCCCCTGGTTACTTAAAGGAGGGCACCCTCTATCAGGGTTAGACTGGTTTCTAGCATGTTCAGATCTTCATCTGTCATGCCAACTCACCCTCCAGGAACCCAGGCATGTGGATCCTGCCAATGGTGTAACTTCATCAGGTCGTCTAGATTACACACTTTTCCTAATTGCCAAAAACCCAAACAACATGTCAGGTGCCATACCCTGGATGTAAATATTTAAAAAAAAAAAGGACAAAAAATATTAGCGCAACCAATATCACTATCCCCTTAACTCAGCGCAATGAAAATAAAAATGAATAAACATAAATAGGTACACAAAGTTAGGTTTCCCTATAACAGTATGCAAAAATAGCCACTTAATACATAAAAACACAATGTGACGGAACGTCCCTACACTCCTCTTGAGTGCGTTCGTCATATATCACTTCCTTCCAGTCTGGATACGGATATCAGATATTCCAACCGCTCCTAAGCACCAAACGAGACGACACATGCTTAGTTGCTCAAACATGGACTGTTTTATTACAAAGCCAAGCTCACATTTATATAGAGTAGGAGAGAAGATCCCCCCTCCTGCTCATATTACTCTAACAATACACCTGTAACAACTTAACATAAACTAATTAACTAATCCCTTTAAGCAGCCAAAATGACTCATCAGGATTTCACTACAAGTCAGACTTGTTGTCACCGAGATAAACACAGTTGATTATAAATTATCATAATTACCACCACAAGACATTTCATCACAATAGCAGGAGACCACCAGTAACAGACGGACCGTCTCCTACATTGTACAGAGGACAATGTGATCAGCCATCTCAATTAACATCTTGAGTTCATGACATTAGCATCTGACGGTGTGTGTCCCAACAGCATGAGACACACACATTATATATACACATATATACAGCATGGAATCTGACTGGGTTGGGGTTCTCCTTCACCCTGTGCCCCTTAAAATCCAGGGCCCATAATCGGTTGGCAGGAGGCTCGCATTTAGTCCTCTCAAAAAGCCTGTGTCCCGGCTAGGTCTGTCACATTTCTCCCCTTTCCGCAGGAGACTAACACAGGAGGAGACCCCAGACGGGTTGACTCCGAAGTTAGTCCATAGTTCCAGTCCTCTAATGCTGTACCCACACAGTACCCCAAACAAATTGTTTCAAACAGAGAACTACTCACCCAGCCATCCTCTGCCTCTTTCATAGAACATATCTGCCGCTGGGGAGAGGCCTGGACTGGGCCTTCTCCCTGGAGTCTTTTCAGCCACTGGAGAGAAGACATGGTGACTGGGCTCACTCCATCATGCTGTTGGGGATCTGGGCCGACCGCCCAGCATCCCTGGGGTATACAAGTGGAGACTGAAGTCCCATCCACCAATATCAGCTCAAGCTGCAGTTGTGAAGTGCAGATTGCATTCTCTCCTTGGGTCCTGATCTGCTGCTCAGGAGTGACCACCACCTCCTCATCCTGGGCCTCCAGAACTGCCAGAGGTGTGGGGAAGAGGTCTTGGACCCTCTGTCCAGTTGTCAGCACTTTAGCTGGGTTGGTGTCATCATTCTGGGGCGCCGTCTGCTGCTGGACAGTGTGACCGATTGCCCCAGCTTCCTGAAGCTGTAGAGACATTGCTGGTGCTGGACAGAGGTGGGTAGCACTCTGCCCTGTTGCCAGCACTTCTGCTGGGGACTCCACATCCTCCGCTCTGGTTAATCGTTAGGGCCGGAGGCTGGCTTCCTCCACTTCCAAATTGTGTAGCTGCCATTGGGAAGGGGAGCCGGCTGCTTCCTTTTCCATTCCCTCATCTGGCTGCTGGGATGACATGTCTGTGGTATTGTCTCCCAGGTGCACAGATCTTTGCTGGGGAGGAAAGACCGCTTTCTCCACCCTGGCCGACTGTTGAGGAGGGACAACAAACACCTCCTCTCCTTTCTCCCCCTGTATCTGCTGCTGGGAAGTGATCGCCACCTTCTCACCCTGAGCCTCCAAAACTGACACAGGTGTGGAGCAGAGGTCATGGACCCTCTGTCCGGTGACCAGCGCTTCAGCTGGGGAAGTTCCTTGTAACTCCCCAGATACTGCTGTTGATGCTGGGCAGAAGTTAGCAGAGCTCTGCCCTGTTGTCAGCACTTCAGGTTTGGGGACGGCAATCTCCAGAGTTTCCACTGCCGATTCTCTGGCATGCTGCTGAACGTGTTCTAGCAGTTTCCTGTATGCCCTTTCCAGATGCTCTTCCTTCCTTAACAAATGGTCCAGATCAGGTTTAGGCTCTGAGACCCCTGCAAGACCGAGCATAGCCTCTCTATATTCTCGAAGGTCCTCAAGGGTAGGTTCCCCTTCATCGCCAAACACAAAACGATCTGTAAGGCTCTCCCACAGCAATCCAGGGCCTCCAAAGTCATATCCCTCCGGAGAGCATTCTGTTGTCTCCCCTAAATATCCCTGCTCTGCGTGCCATTGCAGAGCCCGATAATGATTGTCCAGCTCTATCTCCTGCTGGACCAGCCTGTCCAACTCAGTCACCCATTGCTCCTGGGGCCGCTCTCCCAGGAATGCCATCCGCAATGCCCGTTGGTCACTGGCCCGTTGCTCTTGGGTTGGAAAGAACTTGCCCTGTTTTATACCAGCGAGCTGGAGGGCTCCAATCCACAGCTCCACCCGAATCTGCTGCCTGAGCTCCAGGTATTCATCCTCACAAACAGTCCTGGTGTATGCTGAAAGGATGATCCGCAGCAGCCCCGGGAACTCTGATGCCAGATCCATATCTCCGCTGGGGTGACTTAAGTCTGCTATCCTGATCTTGGATCCCGGTGGAAGTTTGGATGTCCCAGACTGCAGGAAGCACAATCCCACTGCTTGCCAACAATGTGACGGAACGTCCCTACACTCCTCTTGAGTGCGTTCGTCATATATCACTTCCTTCCAGTCTGGATACGGATATCAGATATTCCAACCGCTCCCAAGCACCAAACGAGACGACACTTGCTTAGTTGCTCAAACATGGACTGTTTTATTACAAAGCCAAGCTCACATTCATACAGAGTAGGAGAGGAGATCCCCCCTCCTGCTCATTTTACTCTAACAATACACCTGTAACAACTTGACATAAACTAATTAACTAATCCCTTTAAGCAGCCGATGTGACTCATCAGGATTTCACTACAAGTCAGACTTGTTGTCACCGAGATAAACACAGTTGATTATAAATTATCATAATTACCACCACAAGACATTTCATCACAATAGCAGGAGACCACCAGTAACAGACGGACCGTCTCCTGCATTGTACAGAGGACAATGTGATCAGCCATCTCAATTAACATCTTGAGTTCATGACATTAGCATCTGACGGTCTGTGTCCCAACAGCATGAGACACACACATTATATATACACATATATACAGCATGGAATCTGACTGGGGTTGGGGTTCTCCTTCACCCTGTGCCCCTTAAAATCCAGGGCCCATAATCGGTTGGCAGGAGGCTCGCATTTAGTCCTCTCAAAAAGCCTGTGTCCCGGCTAGGTCTGTCACACACAATATCTTCCGTATGATAAACACACCTTATAGACAAAAAGACGCCCTTTGATAAAGTCGTAATGACGAAAAGCGTCAAAGCGTGACCTATCGATGACCGGAAGTGACGCACAGACACCTTGCGTTCCAAAACACTGAGTAGAGAAACTGGAAGGTGTGTTTGTCATACGGAAGATACCCTGGATACTAGACTACCCTGTGGGGCTTTCTATATAGGAAAGACTAAAAGAATTTTGGCAGAGAATCAAAGAGCATGTGAAAGCAGTGAATTTAGGGGATAAATATTCAGCCATAGGGAGACAGGTGATCAATTCACCTAATAAAAATGTTCCACCCCTCCTCTTCTTGGCTCTTGATTTACACCCCCTGGACCCCAGGTGAGGTGACTGGAATACAATTCTACTTAAAAAGAAACCCGCTGGAGACATAAGCTTGGGGCTACTAAGCCTCCAGGGTTCAATGAGATAATAAGTTGCAAAATAATAAAAATACACATAGCATCCAGCGCTCCTCTGTCCAATGTATTGGCAATTAGTCCATAGAAAAACACACTTATGCCCCGTACACACGATTGATAATTCCGCCAGCAAAAGTCGGATGAGAGCTTTTGGTTGGAAATTCCGACCATGTGTATGCTCAGACTTTTGCTGGCGGAATTCCCAGTCGCCTGCCATACCCTGGGGGTAGAAGAAGTACATAAAAAGTGTAGCGTTAAACCTCTGAATAAATGACCTTAATGAATTGGTGCCAAAAAACTAGATACATATGTAAATAAATACGTATATATAAAAAAAAAACTGTGATAACCACTGTGTATCTAAATGTAAACAAATGATGATATAACTTAATGAAATGAAATAGTTGTCACACATGTGTTAATAAAAAGTGTCCAATCATATTCTCGGCTCGTCTTAGTGTTGAATGTCACCGCGTTCTTGACGGTCGAAAGTTCATGAGAAAAAAATTGCTGAAAGTGCAAAGAAAGTCCCAAGTGAAATTAAAGTTGACCACCAAATCCAAGAATGTATAACCACCACTGTGACAGCACCACCACCGGTAAAGATATGGGCTTACCAGATGGTTCGGACGTTCTATGAGTCACAAACACTTAATGGTTTCAGCAGGCAATCGGGCTGTGACATCTGGAATGGCGTCCCCAAACTCCTTTGCTGCTACTTCCAGCAATGTCTCCTCTCTACTTCCTCCAAGCAAAAGTATCTATTTGTTGTGGTAGCTGCTACTAGAATCTTTGGGCAGTGCAGTGTTTTTTATTTTATTTCATACCCTGGGGGTAGTCTATAACCAAAAAATAATCTTTAGCAATACACACCAAACTGAGCATGTGCAAAGTGCCCTCAAGGCTTTGTGCCATCAGGAGATGGAATTCCCGCCAGCAAAAGATTGAGAGCGTGTTCTCTATTTTTCGGTCGGAAAAAGTTCAGATCCGAAATTCCGATCGTCTGTACAAATTCCGATGCGCCAAATTCCTACGCATGCTCGGAAACAATTTGACGCATGCTCGGAAGCATTGAACTTCATTTTCTCGGCTCGTCGTAGTGTTGTACGTCACAGCGTTCTTGACAGTCGAAAGTTCAGAGAACTTTTGTGTGACCGTGTGTATGCAAGCCAAGCTTGAGCGGAATTCCATCGGAAAAAACATCCAAGTTTTTTCTGACGTAAAATCCGCTCGTGTGTACGAGGCATAAGAGTTTGTGGTATAACATAATTTGTAGCAATAGTGGATGAATAGTAGAGGGGTGGATGAAAGATGGATGGATGATGAGTAAAGGAAGACTAGATGGATGGATAATGGGTAAAGGAAGACTGGATGGATGGATGGATGATGGGTAAAGGCAGACTGGATGGATGGATGATGAGTAAAGGAAGACTGGATGGATGATGAGTAAAGGAAGACTGGATGGATGGATGATGAGTAAAGGAAGACTAGATGGATGGATGATGGGTAAAGGAAGACTGGATGGATGGATGATGAGTAAAGGAAGACTAGATGGATGGATGATTGGTAAAGGAAGACTGGATGGATGGATGATGGGTAAAGGCAGACTGGATGGATGGATGATGAGTAAAGGAAGACTAGATGGATGGATGATGAGTAAAGGAAGACTAGATGGATGGATGGTGAGTAAAGGAAGACTAGATGGATGGATGGTGAGTAAAGGAAGACTAGATGGATGGATGGATGATGAATGGAGAGCAGATGGATGGATGGTTCACCTCTGCAGCTCCTGTAAGATATGTCAGATTCACCAATTCACCAGTGGATAGTAACACAGCAGGTTGAGGCACCAGTGCTGATGATACACAGATGCAATGAATGGCTGCCAAGCATGCAGCAGCAGCAGAGACTCCAAAGCTTCAGCCGGTAGTGTGGACTGGCTGCGTCTCCAGTTGCACTGTGAAGATGACAACTGATAGAATGCTATGGTGGCATCAGGAGGGGATAAGCATAACGCGTTTCAAGGGAAAAGGCCCTCTTTATCAAATGCAAAGGAAAAGCCGGAATCTAAAAGGTTTAAATAGCCAGTGGGGCAGGTAAGGGGGAGGGGAAAAACCCAGAAACCAAGCTGCTGCATTCTTGGCAATGTCACAGCAGTACAATAAACAGGCACATTACGGTAGACAATCCAGTAAGTGTAATTGGAAAAATAAGCATGAAATTTGTAACATATCTAAACTAGAATACTAGAATGACAAATATAAAAGAGAACAAGGATAAAATGACACGTATTTTATTAAATATAAAAAATATTAAAACTGACATAGTGAGCAATTATATTAATATATGTGAAAGAAAAAGTACAGGGGGACCTGTTAGGTGTGAATACTATGCATGATGCTTAAAAAAATCATACTACATGGTCTGAAAAGGGGAGGGAGAGGAAAAATTTTTTTTTTTTTATATACATACAAAAATAATGTAAAAAAAATAAAAATTTCCCTTAAAACTTTATAAAAAGTCATGAAAAAATTACAGAATGGTCAACATCTCCAACTCTTCATTCAAGCCCCCCGGTGATAAGGTGTTAAGATGGTATATCCAAAAAGTTTCCCTCTGCCGCAGAGACACAGGGGGGGAATCTACTCAAGGACCTAAACGACCTTCCATGGAGCCATTATGATAGGACTTGAAGTGTCGGGGGACACTGTGATCTAAGTCGCCCTCTTCAATCAACCTCCTGTGCTCGCCAAATTGTGCTTGGACCGTCTGACCCACATATAGAAGGTTGCAGGGACAGGAGAGACAATAGATGATATGGTCCGCAGAGCAGGAGAAAAAGGAGCGAATGGGGTATACTCTGCCCTTAAAACTTTTTTTTCTGATGATCCACAAACTTGCACATTTTATATTTTTAATTTCTTGCACTGGTAATAATGCCCACAATATTATAAAAGGTAGCTAAGGGGTAATGAGATGTAGGTTTATTGGTAAGTGGTATTTTACAGGTGGCAGATTGATTATTGCACCTTATCTGTGTATATTTACCTCTGTATGTATTTTAGAGACTTATGATATGCTAACAACTACTTACCCCCCTGAGGAAGACTTAATAAATCGCAATGCGTTGGGGCTCTGGACTTGTGTAATCAGGATCATCACCTCTCATTTTATAGTTCACCACTATTTACTGTTCCATGATATGTGGTATTTCTATGCTATTATGTTTTCTCAATTTCCCCCCAGAGTTTATGTCTTGGGGTAATTTTAGTAATTATTTCAATAAACATTTGACTTTTTATTGGCATTTAAGCTCACCATTTTTGTGAATATTACAAAGTCCCTCCCATTTCCCCACTCTTTCCCTTGTGGATTTTGTTTAATCTAATTGGGACTGATGCCAAAGATGTTTTCAAACACAGCTACTTAATTGACGTATTAACTTTAACCGCTTCCCGACCGCCTCATGTAGGTATACGTCTACAGAATGGCACGGGCAGGCAAAAGCACGTACCTGTACATCCCTTTTAAATGCCTGCCCGTGGGTCGCGTGCGCGCCGCCACGGCGCGCTCGCGACCCGGTCCGGAGCTCCGTGACCCCGGCCGCGGGACCAGCGACCCGATCGCCGCTGGTGTCCCGCCATCGGGTTACGGAGCTGAAGAACGGGGAGAGGTATGTATAAACAAACCTCTCCCCGCGCTTCCTACACTGCCTGTCATTGATTGGCTGTTCCCGGTCATCGGGAAACCCGAATAATGACGTCAGATGTCAGCCCCGCCCCCTATGTAAAAAAACACACACACGTCACAGCCCATAACCCCTCCCCCTAGTGGTTAACTCTTTCACTACAACTGTCATTTATACAGGAATCAATGCATTTAAATAGCTCTGATTGCTGTATAAATGACAAATGTCCCAAAAATGTGTCAAAAATGTCCGATTTGTCCGCCATAATGTCGCAGTCACAAAAAAAATCGCTGATCGCCGCCATTACTAGTAAAAAAAAAAAAAATATTAATAAAAATGCTATAAAACTATCCCTTATATTGTAAACGCTATAACTTTTGCGCAAACCAATCAATAATCGCTAATTGATTTTTTTTTTTTACTAAAAATATGTAGAAGAATACGTATCGGCCTAAACTGAGAAAAAAAAAAAGTTTTTGTATATATTTTTTGGGGATATTTCTTATAGCAAAAAGCAAAAAATGTTGCATTTTTTTCGAAATTGTCGCTCTATTTTTGTTTATAGCGCAAAAAATAAAAACCGCAGGGGCGATAAAATACCACCAAAAGAAAGCTCTATTTGTGGGAAAAAAAGGACGTCAATTTTGTTTGGGAGCCACGTCGCACGACCGCGCAATGTCAGTTAAATTGACGCAGTGCCGAATCGCAAAAAGGGGCCTGGTCCTTTGGCTGCCAATTGGTCCGGGGCTGAAGTGGTTAAGGGAGAAGTCAATAACTCAATAATGGAGGTCTTCAGGATCAGTCCAGTCTTCATCTTGGTTGTCCCCCCCCATCCTCACTCTCTGACCTCTGGTGGGGCTCAGCAAGTCCTGGTTTAGGGGAACCAATCTGCTCATGTCTAGTAATAATCTTTTTCTTTCTATTTTAGTAGATGGACGGGAGATGAGGAAAACCTCAGAGGATTGTCTCACTTTGTCTCCAGACTGTAAAGTAGAAGATGAGGACATCACACAGTATAGTCCAGGAGAAAACCCGACTACCTCAAATGTCCATCCGGCACCACACAGTGTAGATGGACCATCGTATTCCTCTTATCCTGAGGAACCTCAGACTGTGAGGGACGGTGCCGTCCTTCCAACAGAGAAGAGGCTTTCTTGTACTGAGTGCGGGAAGTGTTTTCGTTTTAAATCCAATTTTATTGAGCATAAAAGATCTCACACAGGAGAGAAACCGTATTCCTGTCCTGAGTGTGGGAAATGTTTTTCACAGAAGTCCAATCTTTACAGACATCAGAGATATCACACAGGGGAGAAGCCACTTTCCTGTCCTGCATGTGGGAAATGTTTTGTAACAAAAGCAGATCTTGTCAAGCATCAGAGATTGCACACTGGGGAAAAACCGTATTCCTGTCTTGAGTGTGGAAAATATTTTTCACAAAAGTCCAATCTTCAAATACATCAGAGGTTCCACACGGGGGAGAAGCCATATTCCTGTTCTGTGTGTGGTAAATGTTTTGTAAGGAAAACAGAACTTGTCGCTCATCAGACGTCTCACACAGGAGAGAAGCCGTATTCCTGTCGTGAGTGCGGGAAATGTTTTTCACAGATGTCCAGTCTTTACAAACATCAGAGATCTCACACGGCAGAGAAGCTGCATTTCTGTTCTGAGTGCGGGAAATGTTTTTCACAGAAGTCAGATCTTTACAAACATCAGAGATTGCACATTGAGGAGATGCCATATTCCTGTCCTGAGTGCGGGAAATGTTTTTCACGGAAGTCCCATCTTTACATACATCAGAGATCTCACACAGGGGAGAAGCCGTATTCCTGTCCTGAGTGTGGGAAATGTTTTTCAAATACGTCCGGTCTTTACAGACATCAGAGATCTCACACGGGGGAGAAGCCGTATTCCTGTCCTGAGTGCGGGAAATGTTTTTCACAGAAGTCCAGTCTTTACAAACATCAGATATCCCACATGGGGGAGAAGCCACTTTCCTGTCCTGAGTGAGGGAATTGTTCCTCACTGAAGTCCTGTCTTCCTCCTACATCAGGGATCCCACACAACCCTTGAGGTGTATTAGTGCCTTGAGTGCGGGAAATGTCTTCTATATGAATGTTGCTGGACATCACAGCTCTCATGTGGGGAAGAAGCACACCCTGATATACACCTCAGATATACTCCATGGCTGATCTTCATCATGTAAGAAACAGTTCATAAGGAGATCAGAGATCACCAAAGACATGGATGAAGTGTTGTACCGTGTTGGCCATTGATAGTAGTAGAAAAATAAAAATGGAGTCATTGCCTTTCATTGGTGGTTTCGTTTTCATTTGTGGTGTAAGCTTTCACAAACACTTAGAAGTTTATGAAAAAAAAAAAAAAATAGTTGAATGTGTGTGACCAGCATTCACCCAGCGATGACCAGTTTTGGTTATATTTTATTTTTATACAATGATTTCATTGGCTCCATCTAGTGGCCATAATGCTGTATTGTGACATTTTTACTGATTGAGGTATTTGAGGAAAAATACCCAATTATGTCCACTAGACGGAGCTGAAGATCATAGGAAATCACTGTTTTAAAGCAGAGTTCTATCCAAAAATGAAACTTCAGCTTTTTGGATTCCTCCCCCCTCCGGTGTCACATTTGGCACCTTTCAGGGGGGGAGCAGACACCTGTATAATCCAGGTATTTGCTCCCACTTCCGGGCATAGATCGCCTCAGTATCCGCGGCGATCTATGTCCGGCCCTTCCTCTGTCCCCCCGCTGTCTTCTGTGAGACACACAGGTCCCAGAAGACAGCAGGGACCAGTGAGAGCGCGCATGCACAGTAGGGAACCAGGCTGTGAAGCTACAAGGCTTCACTTCCTGATTCCCTTACCGAAGATGGCGGCGCCTCCACCCGGGAGCCGAGGGACATATCGGCTTCGGGCGAGGACATTGCGGACGCCCTGGGCAGGTAAGTCAGCAGCTGCAGTATTTGTAGCTGCTAACTTTTAATTTACGACAAAAAGGGGGGAGGGAATGTATATTTCCATATACTGGGACTTTAAATGAAGCGCACAAGGAAAGGGGGGTAGTGCGCCTCCATCTCTATATTAAATTCAAAAATAAAGGAGTGTGGGACTTTAAATGAGGCAGATTCAAACACAAATTTGGGAGTAAACAAAATGTAATTTTAATGTACATAAGTGTCAAATTGCACAACGTTGTATATGTCAAAAAGTTACTCAATACATGTACAGACATCTTGAAGAATACATGATATACATGGGGTGTAGAGACATAATTACCATAGCAGGGGAACAATTTTACATAATTCATAAATGCGACTAGTAATGTACAGTAAAATTCATAGACATATTGATGGTAATGTGAGGGGGTGTGTCCTCACAAGCTCTACGCGTTTCGTCGGTTGACCGACTCATCAGGAGCGGATAATGAATATCTGTAAATAATAAAAGTTCTTAATCAAAGGGGGAGTGGGAAAAAAAAACATTATATGGAAAATATATGTAGAGAGGTATATATAGAACAAAGAGATGGTAAAGTCCACAATTAATTTAATTTTTTTTTCGGCGGAACTTCCGCTTCAAAGAAAGAATTATTGTCACATTCGTCTAACATATATTTTTTATCAATAAAAAAAAAAAAAATTCTCATAGCATCTATGTAAAAAATATTTTTTTATTGTACAAATATGTTTAAAAATAATAAAAAATCAAGATCTCAGACATTCTGGTTGTTCAATTACATTTCACTAACGGTGTACCCCTATTTTTTGATGGCATCCAACAATACATGTACATCCTTTTGAAATTATGGTATGCTGCAATATTTCCAGCGCATTTCAATTTAAACATTTTCATCAGGTGGAAATGAGGGTACCTGCATCAAAAATCATACTAACAAGGTGTATACAATCTTACTTATAATCTCTACTTACACAGCCAAGCCAGAGATAAAACCAAAAAAGGAATCTTAATATTCACCTTGGTAGGATCCCAGGTCCTGAAAAAAAAAAAAAAATGACAAACCCACAAGGGGCCAGGAGAGGGCTTCCTACAATGGACTGAGGCAGAGAGCCACCCGGGATGAAATGTATATATGAAATATATAAGAATAAGTAGTATCCAAATTATCAGACAATAAAGGACAGATGTTTTTCAATGATGAATATTTTTTTTACATATATTCTAATATTATTTATATACCCTCGATATAATATTCTTGGATATCAGGATGTGACTGGTGGATCACATTGAACTTCCCATTTCAAATTGAGAGGTATCCTACAAATTATATAAAAGTATCCATAAATAACGAATATAACGGGGAGGATTCTGAGTGATATATTAGCCAAAGACTTCTGAGGAAAGTTACAAAATCCCATTCTACTCAGAGGGATGGGGGTATAATCAGTTTTCCAATTAAAATACTCAAGTGGGGAATACCAACAAAGTAAAAAAAGAGAAAATCCAGCATCAGATATTCACATGTCATATCGTAAGTGACCAGAATATTTTAGATCCTGATATGGGCGAACAATGAGGCCATAATGAAGTATTTATAGCTGGCATTCATTGAATCAAACAAGGGGGATCTATAAAATAGGTCCATATTGGTGATCCCCACCAATGGCGCTTAATTCCGTGCCAGGTGCCTCGTCGTCCTTATGGTGGGAGAACCCCTCCAGCTGTAGCAGCAAACAGTCTTGGGAAACCAGTAATGGACTCCAGACCCAAAGGACCTGGTATAAATGGGGGGGGGGGGGTACCAATGCTGTTTTTTTTTTTTTCCTAATTCTGTCATAGGGCTCACCTTAACCACTTCAATACACTATATTATATATTGTACACCGCACTATATTATATATACTACACTGAATGCACTATATACACTGAACTGCTGTGTGTGTGTGTGTGTATATATATATATATATATACATACATACACACACACACACTATACGGACTGGACTATATACTCTGCAGAAAAATTGGGCCTTAGGTGTTGGTGGTGCCAGAACACTGTAACCCCTCACAGTTACTCTTTTGGGTGTAGGAACGGGCCCTGCTGTTAAATATTATTTAAAAAAAATGTAATTACATGCCCCTGTTAAAACAGGGCCAGAAAAATTGGGCCTTGGGTGGTGGTGGTGGTGCCCTAAACCAAAAATATTGTTGGAAGCTAGCTTTATCAAGATTGAGGAGGAATAGGATAGGCAGCTTAGGCAGTCTTCAAGGGATCCCAGATCGATAGCAAATTCAATCAGTTACATCAGCATCAGGGGCTTGATAGCTGCTGATCCAGGACTGATTCATTTTTATAAATGTGAGCCTATCAATGGAGTCTGTGGACAGGCGCACTCTTTGATCCGTTACAAACCCTCCAGCAGCACTGAATGTGCATTCAGAAAGCACGCTGGATGCAGGACAGGCCAGTAGCTCAATTGCATATTGAGCAAGTTCTGGCCAGTGGTCCATCCTCAAGATGCAGTAACCCAGTGGATGCTCTGTTGGAAAGGTCTCCAAGTCTGCTCTTGCCCCTAGATATTCCTGCGCCATATAATGCAGACGCTGGCAATGGTTGCTGGAGCTTATCAGACCTTGGCGCTAAAATTGTTTAAAGGCCGGCCACCTTCTCCACCTCTCTTCATCTGACTGAACGAAGCCTCAGAAACACGTTGTCCAGCACCAGGAAATGGTAACCTCCCAGAGTCTGGAAATGCGTTACGCAAACTTTTTTTTAAGGCCTCTTGAACATTTCATCCTCTGCTAAGGCAGGCTAAGTTCTGCAACTTTACCCTTGTAACGTGGATCAAGAAGGGTTGCCAGCCAGTAATGATCCCTCTCCTTAACACCACGAATCCTATGGTCCTTTCGTAGGCTTTGCAGCATAAGTTTGCAGAGGCATTCGATTATGAGTCCTCTGGGTCACTAAGGATCACATTTTCCATAACTACCTCCTCCCAGGCACGTACAACTCCTTGGGTTTCTGGGGACTGAAAACCATCCTTTGAAGACTGCTGCGTGTTATCCTCAGCATCCATGCTGACACAGTCCTCCTCCTCTTCTTCCTGTGTGTTTGGTGGACCCGCAGGAATTCTATCTGGATAAAGGAGGCCTTGAGAGGAAAGGAAGTTCTTTTCGTCCTGCTGTTCTGCCTCAAGTGCCCTGTCCATAATTCCACAAAGCATGTGCTCCAGCAGGAAGACTAGAGGGACAGTGCCACTAATGCATGCATTGTCACTGCTCACTATACTTGTGGCCTCCTCAAATGGTGACAGGACAGTGCATACATCCTTGATCAGTAGGCACTGGCCTGGCGAAAAGAAGCCAAGCTCCTCTGACCCTGTCCTGGTGCCATACTCGCACAGGTACTCATTGATGGCCCTCTGCTGTGTGTGCAGCCACTGCAGCATTGCCAACGTTGAGTTCCACCTGGTGGGCATGTCACAAATGAGGCGATTGGGTTGCATTCCCTTGAATGTCAGCCAGCTGAGCACTGGCCTTGTATGACCTGTGGCAATTACCAGACTTTTCTGGCCTGCCTCAGGAGATCTTGTAAGCCTGGGTACCTGGTCAATAAATGCTGCACCACCAAATTCAAAACGTGTGCCAAACATGGAACATGGGTCAAGTGTCCCTGTCAGAGAGCGGGGAGAAGGTTGGTGTGATTGTCGCATACAACCATTCCTGGCTGAAGCTGGCATGGCATCAACCACCTCTGAGCCTGCCCCTGCAGAGCTGACAGAATCTCTGCCCCAATGTGGCTCCTGTTCCCTAGGCAGACCAACTCAAGCACTGCATGGCATCTTTTTGCCTAAGTGCTTGTGTAGCCCCTGGAGTGTTTAGGGAGCACTGCTGGTTCAGAGGACAATTCTGCAGCAGAGGCCATAGAGGAAGAAGAAGAGGGAGGGGAGCATACAGATGTTGTGGCAGAATCACCACTAGCTTTTTAGAGGCGTGGTGGCGGAACAAGCTCCAACACTGAACCCTGTCCTGCATCCTTCCCAGCTGCTAGTAGAGTTACCCAGTGCGCCGTGACTGAAAGGCAACGTCCCTGCCCATGCCTGCCGGACCATGAGTCAGCGGTAATATAAACCTTAATGCTGGCCGCCCTGTCCAACGAGGCCTAAACATTGCCTTCCACGTGGCGGTAGAGAGCCGGAATGGCCTTACGTGAAAATAAATGGCATTTTGGAACCTGCCACTGTTGTACAGCTCATTGCACAAATTCACGAAAGGGGGCTGAGTCTACCAGATGAAAAGGCAGCAGTTGCAGTGCTAGCAATTTGGCCAAGCTAGCATTTAGATGCTGAGCATGTGAATGGCTGGTACCCAATTTTTTTTTTACAGTTCAGCGACTGGGGTAGGGAAATTTGCCTGCTGAAATCAACTGGTGGTGTACTGTTAGCAGATTGGCTGCAAGAATATGTGACACTTATTGCTATACCTTCATTCCTTTCAGTGCAGGTTTTTGAGAGGACTGGAGGTATAGTAAGGTTTGAGATCCCAGATGAGGAGCAAGGAGAAATCCGCCTTTTTCTATGATGTGGGTCTTTCAGGTGCTACTGCCAACGGACTGCATGGCAGATCGTTATATGTCTGGTCAAGCATGTGGTGCCCAAGCGGCTGCTTTTCTGGGCACGCTTGATGTGCTTCAGACATATGTTGCAAACGGCAACCGTGCAATCTGCTGCACATGTGTCAAAAAAGGCCCACACCAAGGAACTATTAAAAGTCAGCGAGGAGTCAGCAGCGCCCGTCACCTGCGGAGCTCTGCGGTGTGATGCAATAGGGTGGCTGTCCTTAACGCTGTCCCCTGGAGGATATACGGCCTCGTTGGAGTTGTGCCTCTTCCTCCTCTCAGGCACCCAAGTACGGTCAGTGACCTCATTATCCCCTCCCTCTTTGTCACTGGAGCAAACTTGGCACCATGTCCACAACCACCACTGTTAACTGTAGATACAGAGGCTGCTTGCCCTCTTTTAGTGGCCCGTGAGCCTCTCCTTGGTGGCCTTCCGGACATGATGGGGATTTTTTTCTTTTCACAGCACACTACATTGTATTATATACTGTGTACAACACCTGCACCATATTAGAAACGGTACACCGGCTGCAATGTATTATATACTGTGTACATCGCTTGAAGTGTATTATAAACTGTGCACACTGTATTATATACTGTGTACACCGCCTGCACTGTATTATAAACTGTACACTGGCTGCACTGTATTATATACTATGTACACCGCCTGAAGTGTATTAGAAACTGTACACACTATTATATACTGTGTACACCGCCTGAAGTGTATTAGAAACTGTACAATAGGGATAAGCACGATGTTCGAGTCAAACGTAAGTTCGACTCGCACATCAGATGTTTGCCCGTTCGCCAAATACCGAACATTATGGGGCGTTCGCAGGAAATTTGAGCGCTTGCAGAAAGCGCCATATTGAACGGCCAGACTGTCAATGCATTGCGAGATCGCAGTGCATTGATGGCTGCTGATTGGCCAAAGCATGCACCTGACCTGCATGCTTTGGCCAATTACAGCGCACTCTTCAGTGAGAGAGCCATGATTGACCAAAGGCAGGGTGCCTTTGGCCAATCATGGCTCAGGGGGCTAAGTCCACCCCCCACACTATAGTGTGCTTACACGGCAGCCGTACATAGTTTTATGAATGAGAGCAGCAAAAAATTTTTTTACATTTTGGTGTGGGGTTCCCCTTAATATTCATACCAGACCCAAAGGGCCTGGTAATAGACTGGGGGGGGGGGGGCCCATGCCATTTTTTTCAATGATTTATATGTATATTGCCGAGATCTGACAATACATTACAGCCGCGAGCCGTTTTGAATTAAATTTTTTCCTTTAGAAATGTAATTTTGCTGTGGTACTGTTCTAAACACAGGAAAGATGCGCTACTTTACAGGCAGACTAAGGACACCCCCAGGCACGATATTTAAAGGAATATTTCATTTTTATTGTTTAACTTTAAGCATTATTAAAATCACTGCTCCTGAAAAAACGTCCGTTTTAAAAACTTTTTTTTGCATTGATACATGTCCCCTGGGGCAGAACCCGGGTCCCCAAACACTTTTTATGGCAATAACTTGCATATAAGCCTTTAAAATTAGCACCTTTTGATTTTTCATGTTTGTGTCCCATAGACTTTAACAGTGTTTTGTTTTGCCTGTTCGCAAGTTCAGGAGCAAAACTGAACCGGGGGGAGGGGGGGGGGGGTGTTTGGCTCATCCCTATTGTGCACACTGTATTATATGCATATATATATGCAAACAAATCAATAATCGCTAATTGCGATTTTTTTACCAAAAATATGTAGAAGAATACGTATCGGCCTAAACTGAGGAAAAAAATGTTTTTTTATATATTTTTTGGGGATATTTATTATAGCAAAAAGTAAAAAATATTGCATTTTTTTCAAAATTGTCGCTCTATTTTTGTTTATAGCGCAAAAAATAAAAACCGCGGGGGCAATCAAATACCACCAAAAGAAAGCTCTATTTGTGGGAAAAAAGGACGCCAATTTTGTTTTGGAGCCACGTCGCCCGACCGCGCAATTGTCAGTTAAAGTGACGCAGTGCCGAATCGCAAAAAGGGGCCTGGTCCTTTGGCTGCAAATTGGTCCGGGGCTGAA